>JAPPVO010000031.1:89745974-90274728 GCA_030407325.1 Camellia japonica
CTTTATGTTAGGGACATAATGCGACTTCATGGGGTCCCTATAATGCATTGCATTAAAGGATAATTTGCTTATGAGATTAAAAATATGTGCAAAACAAACGAAAAGATTGCTTACTGTAGAGGCGTCGACAGACAAGTGCTTAGTGGGCTCCCATAGTAAGATGTCCTCGTCTATCCCAAAGATGAGGCCCTCGAATCTCAAAATACCATCAGGGGTCAGAGCATGGGTGTGTGGCTGGTAGATGGCCACTTCAAAAGGTCTGTCTACAAAGGGAGGCAACTCCGGCTTAGGAGCATGAGGAAAAACATCCTTAGCCCCTATGTGCTTACCAAGGACGGCACCAATATCCACAGCGGGATCAGGGATGGGAAGAGTGAAGAAAAGTGAGCGAGTGAGTGAGTTGGGTGAAAAATCCTAAAATTCCAAACCCTAGGAGAGAGAAAATAAAGAGAGAGTGGAAAATTAAAGGAGAAGAGGGAAAAGTGTGGGTAAACACGTGAGAAATCAAGGAAAACTAAGGGAAATCTCAAAACTCAACCAAATCAATTTTTGATCGGCTCAAAAGATAGAGGAGGGCAAGGGTTTTACGAAAAAAAATCTCGAGGATTGTTGGGTAACGCGAGAAGATGGGAGATCTAGAGAGAAGGAAAGGTTAGAGAGAGAAGAGAAGGAGTTTTGGATGTGGGTTTGTGCAAAATGAAGGTTAGGTTTTGTTTTAAACAACCACGAGGTGCAGATTTACCGCACTGCCCCCGTGTCGCCATCGAGACCCGGCCAGCTCCACCGGGGCCTGGTCGTGCTTCATTTGGGCCCGGCCGGCCCCAAGTGTGTTACAGTTTCTGTGTCTTTTTTAATCCAGTACTGGACAACCTATTTCCTCTCTGGGTGCCCCCCAATTCCAAAACAAAGGAAAAGAAAAAACAGAGTGGAAAAAAAGAAAGAAGAAGAAAAAGTAAAAAAGAGTGAAATGGGAAAAGAGGAGAAAAATACAGCAAAAGAAAAAAAAAGAAGATTCTTTTGCTTGGTTTTGTTTTGTTGCTCTTTTTTTTCGTGATTTGTTTGATTATTTCATTATTTCATAATTTGTTTCAAACTCATAATTTATTCCGTTAATTTATTTGTTTCCATAATTTGTTTTTATTTCATTTCATCATTTGTTCCGATAATGCATAAATTATCATGTTATTTTCGAATTTCGCGCACCACGGAATCATGGTGTAAATTGCATGCGTTTCTTTCAGAAATTGTATATTAGGCCCATTTTCAAAAAAAAAAAAAAAAAAAAAAAACCTTTTTGAAATTTTTTTATTATGCTTTGTTTAGTTTTTTTAATCTTCGTCGGTTCGTGTTTACACATGGTACCTTGATTTGAGTTATCTCTGTGGGCTTCATTCTCTAAGGCCTTCCCGAGAATGAGATAATCTCGCTCTATTCTAAAATTGTTTTCCCTTTTTGTTGATTTGCTTTCCTCCTCTTATGTGAGACGCGTTAGGATTGTTCCCTCCGGTTAAAAACATCAGGTGCGTCTGATGTTCACACCACCTTTCCTCCTTTCGTGTGAGACGCATTAGGATTTCGAGTTTCCTCAGTTAAAAACATCAGGTACGCCTAATGTTCACACCATTCTTCCTCCTTTTGCGTGAGACATGTTAGGATCTAGAGTTTCCTCGGTTCAAAACAGTAGGGGCACCTGTTGATCACACCACCTTGCCTTCTCTCGCGTGAGACGTGTTAGGATTGTTTAACTCAGTTAAAAACGTCAGGCGTGCTTGGCATTCACACCACCTTTCCTCCTTTCGAGTAAGGCGTGTTAGGATTGTTGTTTCCTCCGGTTAAAAACATCAAGTGCACCTGATGTTCACACCATTCTTTCTCTTTTCACATGAGATGCGTTAGGATCTTGAGTTTCCTCGGTTAAAAAAATAAAATAAAATAAAAATTAGGTGCGCCTAATGTTTACACCACCTTTTCTTCTTTCGCGTGAAACGCATTAGGATTGTTGTTTTCCCCAGTTAGAAATAGCAAGTGTGCCTGTTGTTCACACCATCTTTCCTCCTTTCGTGTGAGACGCGTGAGGTGGCTGATTTCCCTTGTTTAAGGTTTTCTCTTTCTCTCCGCTTGCGATATGGAGAAACATGGTTGTCGATTGTACTGTCTTGTTAATTGCTTACTCCTTTTCGTGTGAAGCACGGTTGGATTCATTTTGAAGCTTTTCATTTGCTTTTCTACTTTGCTATTGCTTATTGCATTGTCTTGCATGCTCCTTAGTTTTCGAAAGTAACCGGCTTCGCGCAGCGTGTAAGTCCAAGTTTTCAAAACACATCACATTTTATATTTAGTATTGTGCATTTGCCCCTGAACTACGCAAGTTTGATTCCTTACAAAGGGATACGTAGGCTGCCCTCGGGTTCAACCAATTGTATTTTCGCTTCTTTCCTTGCCTAAGTCTTGCGGTCTCATTAAATGGGCCGTCTTTGGGCTTTGACATTTACTCACGTCATTTTATGACTTTAAGCTCTGTCAAAGTGGGGCAACTGTAGACACCCTATTTTTAACCGCCCATAAGACTCAAGCGCTTTGTCCTGTGCACTCGATGATGAAAGTTACATTGTGTATGATTCGAATTCTCAACGGAGGAATTTAAGCTCAAGCTCTGAAACAATGCCAAAACCTTCATATTTACACTATTCTTACCTCAGAGATCCCTTTTTGAACATTGTGCCACCCTACACTAAGCCTTAAATAGAGGAACAGAGGAGCACATTGGGGCCCGGCTGTGCCTTTTTGGGGAGAAACACTGTTCTGGGCGAGAATCAGCCAGTTGTCTATTTTTGCATTGCATTAAATGATAATTTGCTTACGAGATTCAAAATATGCGCAAAACAAAGGAAAAAATTACTTACCGTGGAGGCGTCAGCGGACAAGCGCTCAGTGGGCTCCCGCAGTAAGATGTCCTCATCTATCCCTGAGATGAGGCCCTCGAATCTCAAAATACCGCCAGGGGTCAGAGCGTGGGTGCGTGGCTGGTAGGTGGCCACCTATCATCCTCAGACTGATGGGCAGTCAGAATGTACCATTCAGATCCTAGAGGATATGCTTCGGGGTTGTGTTCTTGACTTTAAAGGGTCGTGGGAGAGACACTTGCCCTTAGTGGAGTTTGCCTACAACAATAGTTTTTAGGCAAATATTGGCATGGCACCATTTGAGGCCCTACATGGCCAACCGTGTAGATCTCCTGTGTATTAGGCCGAGGTGGGTAACGCACCTATGTCAGGTCCTGAGTTAGTCTAGGAAATGATGGAGAAGGTTGCACTTATCAGTAAGAGGTTGGTTTGAGTCGCTAGAAGAGCTATGTTGACCATAGGAGGACCCTGTTATCATTTGAGGTATGAGATCACGTCTTCTTGAAAATATCACCTAGACGGGGTTTGATGAGGTTTAGGGAGAGTGGGAAGTTGTCTTCTAGATTTATTGGGCCTTTTGAGATCTTAGAGTGCATTTGGGAGGTAGCTTATCATTTGGCCTTGCCACCACAGCTTTCTGGGGTTCATGACGTGTTTCATATCTATATGTTTCGGAAGTATGAGCCGGATCCGTCATATGTATTGGATTGGACCGAGTTTGAGATAGATGAGAATGCCTCATACGAGCAGAGACCGGTTAGAGTCCTAGATACACGGGACCAAGTCTTGCGAGACAAGACAACTCTATTGGTAAAGGTGGTATGGAAACACCATGGTGTTGAGGAAGCAACTTGGGAGCATGAAGCGGAAGTCCATGAGAAGTATCCGAACCTTTTTGTTAATGTTTGAAACTTGCAACGAAAATCTTGTCATGTTGATCAAATGTAAACATTGTGTATGTTTTGAAAAAGTAAATTGTATATTCAGTATTGAGAACCTTGTTTATTGTTATTATGAGAATGAATAACTAGTGGATGGGTCATGGTTATAAGTTGTTGTAATTAATTTAAATACAATGGTTATTTTGTTGATTTTAAAATTTCGAGGACGAAATTCCTTAAATGGGGAGGTTATAACGATTCTAGTTTAAATCCAATCCGGTCTTTGTTTTGGATCTTGGATTTATTGTCTTGATGGTTGTTCATGTCTTCTGTCAACTTATTCCTTGTTGAGATTGGTTATTAGAGTGTCTTGGTTGCGTTTGAAACAAGTTGGAAGTTAGTTTTTCAACACTGTCGCTGCTCAGATTTTGGCTTGTTCGCTTAAGCTAACTTTCTTGCACTCAAGCGAACTTTGAGAATTTCTAGTACTTTTGCAAGTCTGCAAAACTATGGGGAGTAGGGCATTCTTTGCTCGAGCCATGTTTCTTGTGCTTAAGCGGTCTTGGCTCGAGCAATCCTTCTTGTGCTCTAACGGTCTTTTGGAACTCTCAGTGCTTTTGTAGGTTTGCAAAAGTACTGGGAAGGTGGTGTTCTTCGCTTGAGTGGTATTTTGTTCACTCGAGCAGTCTCTCTTTTTGTGTCTGGTCGCTCAAGCGGTGTTTTGGTCGCTCGAGCGGTCAGCGTATATATCAATTTGTAAAAGTCATTTTTTCATACCTTTCTTTCTCTAAACATTTCAAAACCCTAAATCTACGCACTCTCTCTCTAAAACTCATTTAGAACCCTTAAATACACTATCATCCATTGATCTCTACACCCTAGGCCCTTTGATAAAAAAGGTAGAGCTCACCTAGAGCTTCTATTTGATCGAAGCAAAGTCCATTTTTGACTCCATTGAACTTTCAACCTTGCTCTTGCTTGTCTTCTAACTTGAGGTAGGGATTTCTCCACACTTTAGTATAATTTTTAACTTGATTATTTTCTTTTTAAAAAAATCTTGATATTTGGGGATTTTTTTTTTAACAAATCTAGGGTTTTAGGTTTGAAATCAAAATAGGAGTTTTCAAATGGGTTCTTGAAAAGGGTTATGGAATTAAAAATGTGGTCGTGTTATGGTAAAATGATGTATTTTTTTCCTTGGAATTGATTTATAAAGAAAATGGAATTTGCCCTAAAATGTGAATATTTGATTTTGTAAAGAGGAAATGGAAATGATGTGGGTTTTATGGAATTGGAATGATGATGATGATGGTGGTGGAGTTGAATATGCATTATCACTCCTATCGTTAGATTTTGGAAAGTATATATTTATTGGAAATTATCTATCTGTTTAAAGATAGCTATTTTAAGCTATCGATGGAGGATAGTTATGATTGTTGTAAAGATTGCATGAGAATCAAGTGAATTGAAACTAATTTCTCATCCATTTGCATCAAGTATTGTAACATATTTAACACATTGAAAATGTTTATGCTTTTGAGAAAAATTGGTGAATACCTTGGTAAATCTGGGTAGGAGTTGTGGTATTATGTTGGCCTGTGTGTCCTTGGTAAAAGTCTTGAAACCCGCGCGAATAGATGCCGAGCCTTTTGATCAATACGGGTAAAAATGACAATTAGTAGTGCTTGTAGCCTACTTGCAAACACATCAGAGAGATTCCCAGTGTTGTATCCACTGCCTTGTTTTCTATTGTAAAGGAAATGATTTCATGAATTGTGATATAAACATAGCATTGCATGGTTTTTAAAAAGAGATAAAATATTTTGACACGAGCATTGCATATGCATTCACATTATATCTTTGTTAAGATTCATACACTAGGATAGAGTTTCTCTGCTAGGCTTTGGCTTACCCTATGTGGAAAATCATTTTCAGATGCTGATGATATGCCTCCGCCAAGGCTGTAGTTTGGGAGGACTTAGAGCCAAGAACTTCTTTTGTTATTGTCGTAATTATTTTTGTACAAGCCAATGGCTTTATTTCTATTGAGTTTCAAACTCACTTTTGTTGTAGCCAAACATCAACTTGAAAAGTTATAGCCATTAAGGCATTCATTTATCTGTTTAACTCTTATTTCATATCTTTTGCTTATGACACATGCTATGGATTCAAGGTTAGGACTTATGAATGTATAGTTGCATGTGCCATCTTTTGTACAACTAGATTATATGGATGTAAAGATATCATATTCTGAAATGTATTGTTAATTGACAAATATTGTGAGATTGTTTATTGTTATATTTTGAGGGCGTTACATAAAACCTACAAGGGTGGGTTCGAGGCGTGACATAAAATATGTTGAACTACTGAAGCATTACAACAAGCGCTATTTTGGTTAGAATTTGTTATGCGAGATATGAAAGGACCTGAACTAGCAAGTTTATTTTTGTGTCCCTGTACTAGTGTAAACTTACAAGAAGGGAGATCTAACTAAAATTCCCGAACTATTAAATGAATAGTTAGGTATATCTATGTATGAACACACTATCTCATATCGGGTTGCCTAAATTATAATTCATATTCTAGCCCCAGCCTTGCACCTAATCTAAAAAATTGACAGGTTAATTAATGGAAAATTTTGATAATAATAAATTTGAACTTTATATTTAAATTATATCATAGTTTCTCATGTTATGATGGATGGGAGCTAGTTTGAAGTTTCAAATATTGGATTAAACAATAGAACGTGAGCTAGTTTGGGATTCCATAACCACCGGGAGTGATGGCTTAGTGGAGAAGGCTTCTTTCTCCACAGACGTGACCCAAGCCGAAATCCTTGGGAGGGCGAAAAATGATTGCTTTACAGTCGGCTCTCTTGGGAGACATCGCCTTGTACTCCGATCGAAATCTAGGCTCGTCTGTGGTGTATGGTTGAGCTTCACTGGTGCCTCGGTGATAGGTCCCTTCCTATGAGTTGGGTTAAATCAGACTGGCAACTGGTTATCTCGGGACTTGGGCCCACAGATGCCATGATGACACCTCAAAGCATCCTTTTTTTTAGACCAAAAAATAAAATTAAAAAAAAAAAGTTTGGGGTTCCAAATATTGGATTAAACAATAGAATTATTCCAGAAATCAAGTTCAAGTTTATTTTGATATCAACAATTTTTTATTTAAGCCTACTCCTAAGAGAATTGTCTTGGTTCATATTCAATCCATGAGTTGCTTGGCTGACTTATTTATTTAATTTTTAATTGGTAAATATTTTTTTTTTAAATTTCACACAAATTGAATAAAATTAAGAAAATTTTCAATTTTGAAAAATAGCGAAAATTCTTAGTTTTTGAAAGGTGAAATTTCTTAGTATTTTTTAATATTCTATACAATAGCTTCACCAAATTTTGTTTTTTAATTTTATTTTCAATATTGATTTTGGAGAAAATTATTGAAAAGTCTAAGCTAATAATTGCATAAGGCATTAAATCCAGTGAATATTTTTTGTTGGTGAAAAATCTACGTTTTGTAAAATAGTTTCGTAAAAAGTTATTTTGTTGTTTTTCAGGACATTTTGTTTCCAATTTTACCATTTTAATTTTTATTAACAACTATCTGTTGAATTTTTTTTATCTATTGAAATTTTTTATTCTATCTTTTTAAATTTTTTATTTTATCTGTTGAAATTTTGATTCTATCTGTTGAAAATCTATCTGTGTGAAATTTTATATGTTGAAATTCTTGACCTATTTTTTTATCTGTTGAATTTCATAAGCCTATTTTTTTCTATCTTTTTATTTTTATTTTTATTTATCTGTTTAAACTTTATGTATGACTGATCTGTTCAATGGACTCAGATCTGAAAACACAAAGCACATTACTTGATATATATATATATATATATATGCATATGTCTCTGAAAACACAAGAACAATGGCCAAGAAGAAAGCAAAATATACATATATGTCTCTGATATATATATAATATTAAACAAATAAAATCCAACACTTAGTAGCTATCCACATCTATCTGCATGTGTGACAATGGTAGTTCCACATTCAATTTGAACAATTATTGAAGTCTCGAAAAGGACGAATAAAATTTGCAAAGACTGTTATGATTTTGAGTAGTGTAAAAGCCTGAGCTCATTTTCCTTTCACTTTTCCCATAAAACAAACAAACAAAAAACTTCAAACCCAGTCATCTATATGTACACATACATATACATATATATAGGATCATTGATTAAGTGAAGAGCTCTGATATCCCAAATAGAGCTAGAAGAGTCAACAGAGTCTATACATATATAGGATCTTGAGAAGAAGAAGAGTATAGAACAATGGAGTAAATGGGGGCCGTCCGATTCACCGCCGCTTCAGAACTCCAATCTCTGATCTCCGCCTGCATCGACGGCGTCTCGTAGATTTATAATTTATAGATCGGTTTGTCGCTGTGTCTCGTGGTGGCGATCAAGGCTGCGCCGGAACAGGAGCAATTGATGATCAAAGTATGTATATATACGCCGCAGATCTGATCTAAAAAAAAAGAAAAGAAAAGAAGGATGAAAGAGAGAGAGAGAGAGGATTGTGTAGAAATGGTTTAGAGGGAAAGGGAGAAGGTGTACCATATATATATATGGCTATTTTGCCTAACTTTTTTTTTATCAACAAAATATTTGAGAGTTTGGAGGCTAAATAAAATTTAAATTTGAATTTATAAATCGAGTGCCTTAATTTTATTTGATAGATCTCAAAAGATAGGTTCAAAAAATATAAAATTTCATAGAAAAACAAATATGCAAAATAGAAGTTATATGATTTTAAAATTTAAGATATAAAAATTAAAAAAATATGCCACCTCAGCAAGCATGTGCGTCAGCACACGTTAGTCGTTCATAGACATGCACATGAGCTCCTTTCACTTGGGAAAAGTTAGTAATCATGAAAATTTTGTCATGAAAATGATCATGAAAAATTTATGATCCTTGGATTACCTTAATTAGTGTGTGGTGCTTTATTCTAAGTGTAATCCAAGGATCAAAAAGCTTTCATGAAAGATTTTTCATGATACCTAGCATTGCTGCTTTCACTTATAAGGAAACAGAGTCAACAACAATGTGGAGCAGGAGGGTTTGAGACCCAATTAAGCCCTCAACAGCCCTTAAGAGCAGCCCTTGTGACCTAGTGCGCCACCAAGTTTGTGGACCTGGGGCTCCAACTAATAGAGAATTGGTGCCGAGAGGCCAATTGTCTGATATCCTTGAAGATAATGGCCGCTTCCCATGGAGGGACATTCTTCAAAACACTCAAAAAGTAGCAGTCCTGTTATCATTTTCAATTTCCACCTGGTGCAAATTATGGGGGCAGTGGCAAGAAAACAAGCCAGTCTAATAACCAAGGCTTCCCCTTGAAGAAATGAGGATATGGATATCGAACCAGTTAGCCCATCCAACACTCGGCCTTTGTCATTACGTAAAACAACCACCACAACCCCTCGAGAAGAATTCCTCGAGATTGCCACATCAGAATTTACTTTAAAAGAACCCCTTGGAGGAGCTTTCTAGGTTGCCATGGGGAGTGGGATTTAAAGGATTAAAACTTGGCGGTGGATTCTCCTCAGGCTTTGAAGTTGTGGCATTTTGAAAGTTAGTCCAAGCTTGAGTTGCCATAAAGATAGTAACTAGAGGGTTGGCTAGGTTATGATTGAAGACCTGATCATTCCGCATTTTCCAGATAGCCCAAGCAATAAAAAGAGCACGCTCCAGGAAGAGACTATGGACTGGATTCTTCAGGCATTCCTCCATGTGAGAAGTTGTCCAAACAAGTACCGAAGGCATTGCTGTGCCATTAATTTTATAACCAAGAGAGCTACCAAACCAGATCGCCCTAGTCCAACAACATCCAAACAGAAGGTGCTCAACTGTTTCATCATGAAGATGGCAAACCGGGCAGAGGGAAGAGGTGTATTTCAACTGACGCTTCTTCAGATTATCCTTGGTAGCAAGAAGATTACGACAACATCTCCACCAGAAATGTTTTATCTTTGAGGGAAGCTTAAGATTCCAAATGAAACCCCACAGCTTTGAAAAGAACTCGAAGGCTTTTCAAAACATTTTTTTTTTCTTCAGATGAGTCAACCAAAAACTGATACCCAGACTTCACCGAATAAAGCCCATTGCAGGAATTATGCCAAACCAGAGAATCCTCTTGATGTGTTATAGCTACAGGGATGACTAAGATAAAGGAAAGCTCCTTTTTATTAATCACTTGGCCTAGTTTAGCTACATCCCAAAAGCAAGAATCTAGATTAATCACATCTTTGACTCTCATAATATCACAACCAGGGGGACGATGAGACGAAAGCCTAAACTTTTTTGCAGTGGGAATCCATTTGTCAGACCAAAAATCAATTTTATCACCAGATACAACCTGCCACCGCAAACCTTGATCAAGAACCTCTCTACCAAAAAGTAGACTAGTCCAAGCCCAAGAAGCATGGTTGCCTTTAGAGATGACAATGAAGGTTAATGGGGTGGATATTAATTCTCCATTCTCATTTTTCTGTAATAATTTTTCTCCATTCTCCATTTTCCATTCCCCATGGTACTATCATCCCTATCTCCTAATGGGTTTGGATTTTCTCCAACTTAACTCGACCCCCTTTTTTTTTTTTTCTTTTTTTTGGATTCACAATTAAAGTTAAATATGCATTAAATCTTATTTTATTTTTTTGACTCAACAACAAAATCAAATACACATTAATTAATTAAAAATTTTGTTTTAAAGTAATCAAATATATAATTTTGAGACAATTAAATAAGTTTTTAGTAATTAAAAAAATATGTGAAAGACGGTGAAAGATTAAAAATATAAATATAAATTATAACCATCTCTCTCTCCTACTTATGGCCAGTTCTTATTTGACTGCAGTTTCTCAGAAACCAACCACCCTTAACTAATTAATCAAAAACTCAGGAGCTAAAAATTCAAATTCATTAATTCATATACACCACACATATGATTCCTAATTCATAAATTGCACACACTACGATTACACATTTCAAATTCATAATGATTGAAGAACAGAAAAATGATATTACCTAGAGAATCGATGTATTCTCGGTGCTTTTGGCACCAAAGTCCAAGCAACTCATCAGACACAACCTCGAACGTGAAGGTCTTCCTCACTGGAGTTCCTCTACTCCCGACTCAGTTGATTCCATCTCCACTCTCAACGACGGTCCTGATCTTGATTTTGGAACCTTCAGTGCAAAAATCGAGGACCTCCTTCTCCACTGCCAAACAGCTCTGGATTCCGATGCCCCCAACCACTAGAGTTTGCTGCCAGCGGTGAGTGTCACCACCGTGACTGTGCCATTGACCAGAACTTGGTCCGAGAGTATTATGGACTCTCCTTCGGTTTGATCCATTTCGCGTCAAACGGTTTTCTATTTGTTTTTTTTTTTTTTTTTTTTGATGTGTAAGTTTGGTAGAGAGAGATAGAGAGAGAGAGAGAGAGAGAGACTGAATGAAGTGTATTTGATACATTCAGTATATGTTTACAAGGTGAAGATGATTCTCATTTATAGAGAGGAGAACCGAAAGAAGAAATAGAAAAGCTAGACAACATAATTAAAGCTATGCACAGCATAATAATGAAAGTGTGTCTTTACATCCTTTACAACTAATGTATAATATATACTAACATCTCCCCGCAAACTCAAAGAGGGTAGGCATCCACCAAGTTGATTTTGGAAACGAGATCACTGAAGTGCCCAGAAGGATGAGCCTTGGTGAAAATATCAGCAGGTTGATCTACAGAAGCAATAGGGAGAAGAAGAACAGTACCACGTGAAACATGCCGTTGAATGAAATGACAATCAATCTCAATATGCTTGGTGCGATCATGAAAAACATCATTGTGAGCAATCTGAATGGCACTCTAATTGTCACAATAGAGAGAGGTAGCACCAGAAGAAGAAACACCCATATTAGCAAGGAGCTAGCAAAGCCAGAGAAGTTCCTGAGTAGTATCAGCAAGAGCTCGGTATTTAGTTTCGGTACTAGAGCGGGCAGTAAGGGATTGTTTCTTGCTGCGCCAAGTAAAAAGAGAATCCCCTAAGAAGAAATAAAAACCCGTGGTGGAGCATCGATCCGTAGGATCCCTAGCCCAATCAGCATCAGAAAAGGCACATAGTTCAAGAGAAGAGGAAGTAGGGTAGTGAAGGCCATGGAACAGAGTGCCTTTAAGGTAGCGAAGGATGCGGAGTAGAGCAGTATAATAGGGAGTGCGAGAAGCCGACATGTATTGACTAACAATGTGAACAGCATAGGCAATGTCAGGACGAATCATAGTGAAATAGACAAGACTACCGACTAGCTGGCGATAAACAGTAGCATCAGAGAGGAGGTCCCCATCGAGAGGAGTGAGACGAATCTGAGGATCAATTGGAGTAGAGGTAGTTTTGTAATCGGTAAGACCAGCACGAGCCAGAAGATCGGATGCATATTTGGCCTGGGACAAATAGGAACTAGTAGAATCATGGGAGACTTCAAGGCCTAAGAAGTAGTTAAGAGTACCAAGGTCCTTCATCTCAAACTGACGGTGGAGAAAACGTTTGAGGTGAAGAATACCAGCTGCATCATTACCAGTGATAATCATATCATCCACATAAAGAAGGAGAAGAGTGGTACCATGAGGAGTAGTCCGAATAAATAAAGTAGAGTCATAGGAGCTAGAGGTGAACCCGAAGTCATGAATGGTAGAACTGAACTTAGCAAACCAAGCGCGGGGTGCTTACTTGAAACCATAGAGGGCACGTTTTAGTTTACAAACCTTATGAGTAAGATAAGTAGACCCAGGTGGAGGTTGCATGTAGACCTCCTCAAGAAGATTACCATTAAGGAAAGCATTATTGACATCCATCTGAAAGAGCTCCCAGTAGCGAGCAGCAGCAACAGCAAACAAACTGCAAACAGAGGTAAGTCGAGCAATAGGGAAGAAGGTCTCCTCATAATCAATGCCATATTCCTGGTTGAAACCTTTGGTAACAAGACAAGCTTTGTAGCACTCAATAGAGCCATCAGAATGAGTCTTGATTTTGTAGATCCATTTGCAGCCAATTGCAGTCTTGCTAGGAGGAAGATCAACAACATCCCAAGTGTGAGTTTTGTCCAAAGCCTGAAGTTCATCAATCATAGCTTGCTGCCAAAGAGGATTAGTATAAGCCTCACGATAGGATGTACGTTCATAAGTAGAAAATGCAGCAAACCCAACAATATAATCACGAAGATGAATAGGTGGTTAAGTTACCTGGTGCGGCTGACTCGTAGGAGGATCAGTAGGGGGAAGAGCTTGCGAAGAAGGAGGAGACAGACTAGAAGGTGTAATGAGAGGTGGACCATCAGGGAGAACAGTCTAGACGGGATCAGGGATCAACAAGAGCGTCTCGATGAAGGAGGAACCTGTATCAAAATTATTAGAGAAGAGATCGAGGGAAAGATTAGAAAATATGACCGGAGTGGAGAGTGCGGGTAAGTGAAAAGATGAGAGAGAGGAAAACATTTTATGCTCCCAGAAAACTACATGGTGGGATATACAAAGACACTTAGAGAGAGGATCCCAACAGCGAAATCCTTTATGTTCAATCCCATATCCAAGAAAGCAGCAAAGATGAGAACAAGGTTCAAGCTTGGTGTGTTCATGGGATTGAAGTAGAACAAAGCAGGCAGAGCCAAAAACCCGAAGATTGGTGTATGGAGGGGGAATGCCATGTAGACGTTCAAGGGGAGTTTGATTATGGGTGACAGGGAAAGGAACACAAAGCAGTAAAGGCAGCTTTCCCCCAAAGTTTTCAGGGCAGGAAGACGAGAAAATGAGAGCTCGAATAGTGTTAAGAATATGCCTATGTTTCCGTTCAGCACGTCCATTTTGTTGGGACGTGCCAGCACATGAGCAATGAAGCTGACTACCATAACTCTGAAGAAAGGAAAGGAAATCGGTATCCCGATATTCCATAGCATTGTCAGAGTGAAAATTTTTAATGGTCTTTGAAAATTGGGTGTGGACCATTTTGGCAAAGCTATAATAAAGATGTTTAAGTTCAGACCGAGTTTTCATGAGAAAAAGCCAAGTAAATCATGAATAATCATCAATAAAAACAACAAAATAATGAGATCCCCCCATGATAGTAGTAGGGGATGGGCCCCAAATATCCGAATGTATTAGATCAAAAGGAGCAGGGAAAATAGAAGTACTTTTATTGAATGATAAAGCAAGTTGTTTTGCAAGTTGACAAGGTATACAATCAAAAGAATTTGGAAGTACATGACCCAATTGACCACTAGAAACCAAAGACTTTAAGCGAATAACAGAAAGATGTCCTAAGCGACAATGCCAAAGATGAAAAGGAGACAAAGAGGAAGTAGATGCAGGAGCAGCGATCTGTAGGGAGTCCGGAACATGAAGTTGAATAAGTTCATAAAGACGTCCATGCTTATGGCCAATCCCAATAGTCTGTCCCGTCTGAGGGTCCTGCACCAAACAACCATTAGCAGAAAATGTGACGATTAGACCAAGCTCACATAATTGACTGATAGAGATAAGATTTAAGGTTAGAGCAGGGATATGATAAACTTGAGATGAAGATAACTGAGATGTGGAAACAGTCCCAACATGACTGACAGACATGAGAGAACCATCAGCAGCATGAATGTAGGAAAGATGAGTAAAGGGAGAGATAGAAGAGAATATAGTAGAGCTAGAAGTCATATGATTACAACAGGTGGAGTCAAAATACCAATAAGAGTTACCTGGAGTCACAGACAAAGTAGTAGGAGGAGGTGTACCAGATGTAGAGAGAAGCTGTTTCAACATGGCCTCAACATCAGTTTGAGAAAAAACAGGGGCAGGCGAAGCAGGAGACTCAGAGAAATCCTGAGAGGCAGTAGCAGCAGTGCGATTAAATTGACAATGAGAGCTCCCCCTAGAAGAGCCACCGCGAGAGGAGTGGCTAGTGGAAGATGACCGAGATGGATTGCGAAAACAATCCTGCTACAGATGACCAGGACCAAGTTTGTTGCAATATCGGCAGGATTGGACAGGGCAATGAACCAGAAGATGAGTAGAAGGAAGGCCACGATTCTGACAATAGATGCAAGCAGTGGACCATTGGGTCGGTGAGGGCCGTGACTGAGGAGTGGCAAGAACAAAGTCCACATGATAAGTATGGAGAGTACCAAGACAAGTCTCCTCAGATAACAGCTCATAAATAGCCTGCTCAAGAGTGGGCAATAGAAGGCGATGAAGAAAAGAGGCACGCATGGGCTCAAAAGAGGGAGTGAGAGCCATGAGAAAGTGGAGCAACCGCTGCAGATTAAGATAGGTAATGAATAAAGCAGCATCTTGTCGGTGAGGCCATATCGGTTCTAAGAGAGCAAGCTGGTCCCAAACAGAATACATTTGAGAAAGAAAGTCATTAATAGACTGACTGGATTCTTGGTGCATGCGGTGAAGTTGACTCTGAAGTTGATGTTGATGGGCAAGACCGGTAGTCTGGTATCGATCTCTCAAAAAATCCCAAATGTCTTTAGTAGGATTGGAAACAGAGTCAAGTTAAAAATGGCCAAACTAAAGACTAATAGAGGGAACAGAGGTATTTTGAAGCCAAGTAATGATCTGGTAGTTCTTACTATCCCAATCTTCGAGTCGGTCTGCATATGTGGTAGTAGATTCAGCGTCCTCTTTCACCGGATTGGTCACATCCCCGGTGATAATACGCCAAAGTTTTCGTCCTTAAGGAAGGAAGACATGGCTTGGGCCCACAGTACATAATTGGAACCATTAAGAAGAATAGAAATTGGATGGGAAGCATCATGGCGATCCATATTAAAAGTGGAGTAGGACTAAATAAATAGGAGCAGGCCTTTAGGAGCAAAATTTCGTAAAACAGAGCGTACCAGCAAGTCCAGAAGGTTGAAAATAGCTGGGAAAGGGGCTGCTGTGCAGAGATGACGTCAGGAGAGGGGAAATGATGTTAGCGGCGCATAATAGTAGACTGAAGGCGGTGCACAATAGCAAGAAGGTCGCGTGGCACACCGTAGCAGAACGGCGCACGCGGGCGCACGGAAGCAAAACAGCGCACGCGGGTGTAAAATAAGCAAAACGGCGCACGTGAGACGCACAGCAGTAGGCGCGACGCACGCAAGCACCGGGTTGATGTTTGATACTGACGTGAGCAAGCAACGGAGGAGCGCGTGAATGGCACATGTGCAAGTGGCGGCGGAAGCTGATATGCGCCGAACACAAAAGCGGTGCGTGACGGCGATTCTGGTGACGGGGGTGGTGCCATTGGAATCGTGAGGTGATTCCGAGCAGGGTGGTGTAGTGTCACTGTGTACGGGACTAAGCACCAAAAACAGAAAATGCCAGGAATGTAGAACTGGGTTCTGATACTATGTAAGTTTGGTAGAGAGAGAGAGAGAGACTGAATGAAGTTTATTTGATATATTCAGTATATGTTTACAAGGTGAAGATGATTCTTATTTATAGAGAGGAGAACCGAAAGAAGAAATAGAAAAGCTGGACAACATAATTAAAGCTATGCACAGCATAATAATGAAAGCGTGTCTTTACATCCTTTACAGCTAATGTATAATATATACTAACATGATGAATGAGAAGGGAACTTAATTATAAACCCAACATATAGGGAAATGGGCTCATTTAATTAATCCAACGGATTAAAAAAATGGATAAAATCCATATATGTGGATCGGATCTCCATGTATATCCATAAGGTAAGATCCCCATTGCCATTCCTAGTTGCCTTTTGAGGCATGCATAAAGTCTAAGTTTAGATAGTACAAGCCTTTCATCATCTTGGCCCAAAAGGAATCAGAAGACTGAATGAGTCGCCACCCTTGTTTGGCAAAAAGGACCTTGTTGTAGGCGTTAAAATCTCTAAAACCCAAAACCCCACTATGCTTATATCTAGAAAGATTGTCCAAACTTTCTTAATGAATACCACTCTCATTTGTTTCACCTTTCCACCAAAATTTCCGAGTGTAAGAGTTCAAATTGTTACAAATAGAGAGAGGGAGTTTCAAGCGAGCCATAGCAAATGAAGGGATGGCTTCAACCAAGGATTTAATGAGAACCTCCTTCCCAGCCTATGACAATAAGTTTTGTTTCCAACCTTAAAGCTTTCCAAGAGCACGCTTTGAAATGAAATCATATGCCTCTGATTTCGATCTACCCCACATCGTTGGAAGACCCAAATACTTATCTGTACCACTCACCAGAGAGACAGATAGCAAGGAACAAATATCAGATTGAGTAGAAGGGGAAGTATTTGCTGAAAATTTAACCCCCGACTTGTCAAGATTAACCAACTGCCTAGAAGTAGTGCTATAGAGGTCAAGAATCTGTTTGAGCTTAGAGTACAACCCCATGCTTGCCTTAGTGAACAAAAATGCATCATCAGCAAAGAAAAGATGTGATAAAATGAGGCAAGACCTCCTCAAATGAATCCTAGAAATTTGAAGTGAATCATTCCCTTAGCAATCAAAGAAGATAGCACATTGGTAACAATTACTGATGGGCATGGCCCACATGGCCCAGGACAGCCCAACCCACAACTGTTTCGGGCGGCCCAAGCGGCCATTCAGTTATAATCTAGTAGGTGAAACTCAATAACAGGCCCACTAAAGAACCCATGTTGGCCCAGCCCCTGTGACACTTAGACACATGTTAGGCAAGAAGTTAGCCACGTGGCAAACAAAGATCGTGCTGAGCTATTGAACCTAAGCATCAAGCATTAAATGAGGATGTCATAACATTAAATACAACAAGACCTCTCGTCCTTGGTATCTTGAAACTACCATGGCCGACGACAAGTAGACCATAGACTTTCAACCAATAAGACAGTTTGAATAGACAAGGAAATGATGAGAAAAAGATATAAGGAAGCATGTGAAGAATGTAAAAGACAACAAGTAATACTCTCTCTCTCTCTCTCTCTCTCTCTCTCTCTCTCTCTCTCTTCCTCTCTAACTACTCTCTCTATCACTTCCAATCTAACTTGATCGTTGGAGTGTCTACGGGGATTAACCACTCCAGTCTTGGTATCTCCCCACTAGACCTTTTGCAGGCACCCATTAAGAAGATGAAGACCAGCAGACCTGTGGAATGCGTGGATTAGTCCAACCCATCCTCTATTGACCATATTGCATTATCAGTTGGCGCCATCTGTAGGAATCGCCCTTGGTTGACGGTTGTGTTCATTGTCACCAGAGGAAGCTCCACCATCATCTTCCACGTTAAAGTGGATAGTTACGACGAGATCCATGGCTTCACAACACAATGTTGGTAACCTTCAAGCTGAGTCCTCCAACCTAAACAAGCCACCTCTGTATTTCGTAGAACTACTAACAGCATCAACCGACTAGCCAAACAAAATCAAGACCTGGTTAATGCTTTGCTCCAACATGACTTAACTTTCCCTCCACAAGAAATCCCCCCAAACCCGGAACAAGCCCACCATCATCATTCTTTTCCACCACATCTGTCCCAAGGGTCGTTTTCGCCCTTCGTACCACAGCCTCAACCATCGAAACTTGAAGGTCTACACACCCCTCCTTCAAGCTCGCAGCTTCACCAAAAGGGGCCACCGCTCTTCCACAATCACTCTTCACAACACCAAGCAGCTATCCACGAGAGAGAAGCTAGCAGTGTTCAACCCCTGCTTCATGCTAGAGGGGACAATGCTCCTGTTTGGGATGAAGAACTACGGGCCATGAAGCTCCAGCTCCAAGGGGTCATGCAAAACATGCAAAACAAACCTTCGTCCACCGTCAACTCCCTATTTACTACTTCTGTCGAGACAAACCTCTACCCTCTAAGTTCAAAATGTCATTGATTGACACCTTTGAAGGTACCACCAATTCAGTTAACTACGTGGAAGCATAACGGACGCTCATGATCCTCCATGCCTTTCCAGACAAAATCATGTGTTGCACTTTTCCTGTCACGTTGAAGGGGTTGGCACGACTCTGGTTTAGTCAGCTTCAACCAGACTCTGTCACTTCATTTCACCAGCTTAGCACATCTTTCTTAAACCATTTCATTGGTGCCTAGTAGTAATGACTTAGCTGTTAAATATCCGGCAGACGAAAGGGGAATCCCTGCGCAGCTTTGTCACCCGTTTCAATACAGAGGCCTTATAGGTGGAAGAAAATGATGACAAGGTCATTCTCAGCCTTCATGGCCAGCTTGTGCTCGTCAGATTTCTTCTTTTCCCTTTCCAAAAATCCTCCAACCACCATGGCCACCCTCATTGCCAAAGCCCAAAAATGCATGAACGCCGAAGACTTTCTGGCGGCTCACCAAGACTCCATATAAAAAACCCCACAATCCAAGGAAAAAAAGAAAAGAACCTGAGCCCAAGCACTCACAATAGGCTCACCGACCTCCTCAATATATAGACTGACCACTACGCTCCGACTGAACAGCTCCTACCCGTCCACATGATCGGTTCAAACGATACACGCCTCTCAAATCACCTATGGAGTAAGTCCTAAACCAAATTCAACGTGACTATAACCTCAAATGGCCGCAACCATCAAGATCTCCCTCCAGCGGGACCAATCCAAGTATTATCATTTCTATCGTGACCACGACCATAACACTGAAGAATGTGTCAACCTTAAAGACCAGGTCAAGGATTTGATCCGCCAAAGTAGCGACAGTGGACCAACCCTACAAGCAACCCAAACAATGGTCGAAGCCGATCACCTTCACGGATGTGGATTGCACAGGAATCCACTACCCCCATGACAACCCCCTAGTCATTTCTGCTCTCTTATTAAACTACAAAGTCAGTTGAATACTTGTCGATAAGGGCAGGTCATCAAACATCATCTTCCTTAATGCCTTCTGATAGCTCAAGGTCGGGGAAGAAAAGTTGTCACCCCTATAAACCCCTCTGGTCGGATTTACTAGAGATCAGGTGACCTCCATAGGCTCTATAGACCTTCCAATCACCATCGAAGAATATCCACGGCAATCCACCAAACTCCTCACCTTCCTCATTGTCGGCTATCCTTTCGCTTATAATATTGTCCTTGGACACACGGCTTTCAACGCCTTCCAAGCTATAACGTTCACATATCATTTGGCCATAAAGTTTCTGACTGAACATGGAGTCCGCACCATGAGAGATGAGCAAACAAAAGCCAAAGAATGCTACATAGCCTCGTTAAAGGAGGTCAAGATGAGGGAGACTATGATCATTGAAGGCCTTAATATTAGGGATGAAGAGGAACTAATCAGGGGGAAACTAGTGGAAGAATTAGTCGAAGTACCCATTTATTCTACCGACCCAAGGAAGGCGGCTAAGATTGGTAGCCAGTTGTCCTCTCAGGCCAAGACCAACCTTACAGCTCTCTTAGCCAAGCATAAGGATGTCTTTTCTTGGACTTACTCGGACATGCCAGGCATTGATCTTTATTTTATTACTCATCACCTCAGCATTGACCCCCAATTTTAGCCATTCTGACAAAAGCAGCACATTTTCCATCCAGAGCATAACAATCTCATCGTTGTAGAGGTAGACAAGCTGTTAAAGGCCGAATTCATAAAAAACGTGGACTATCCCAAGTGGTTATCCAACGTGGTCTTGGTTCGCAAAAGTAACGACAAATAGAGACTTTATGTCATGACCCGAACCCGCCCCTATGGGTTAAGGACATAACCGGCCAGTAATCCTGAGATTACCTACGGCCTCAAACCAAAACAGACGTAACTCAATAGAATAAAGGGGCCAAACGGAAGCAATAATTAAAACTTTGTCCATAGAGTCGTGCTTATATGCACTTTAAAAAAAACCATACGCATATACGTTAATAACCCACAACAACATACAGTACCATAAAATCCTTTACAGACAGGATCATCCAAACTGAGTCAACCCATATCAAAACTATATATACAAATATACACAAAGTCCTCGCCAACAAGACAAAATATAAATACATAACAAAATGGCAAGGATGGTTCTCGTGCGTGAGACACAAGGCTAACTCTCCAAAACTCATGTTGTTCCTGGCAGACTTCACTGGGGCTGGGTTTGGACTTCTCTTCGCTCACCTACAAACACATGAATGAGCGTGAGCGATAGCCCAGTGAATAATATCAAATCAGATACAGAAGTTACATAACAATGTAGAATAACATATTCCAAATGGCCTTGGGCCCAATTCATATTTCTATTTAACAGATGTATAATTATACGGAATTCAAATCAAGTGACTGTAGTTCCAAACATTCTGGCCTTTGGCCCATTAATTTCTGTCAAAATGGCCTTCGGCCCATTCGTTTACGTTAAACGGCCTTCGGCCCATACATTTGTATCAAAATGGCCTTCGGCCCACTCATTCATTTCAAAACGACCTTAGGTCCATTCATACATGTCAAAACGACCTTCGGTCCATTCATTTCTGCCAAAACGACCTTCGGTCCATTCATTTCTGTCAAAATGACCTTCGGTCCATTCGTTTACGTCAAAACGGCCTTCGGCCCATACATTCGTATCAAAACGGCCTTCGGCCCACTCATTCATGTCAAAGCGACCTTAGGTCCATTTATTTCTATCAAAACGACCTTAGGTCCATTTATTCATATCGAAACGACCTTCGGTCCATTCATTCGTTCATGTCAGACTTTTGTCCACAATCCCGATTAGCAACTCATAAAGCTTATAAGGGAATAAACAGTTGGACATTGTTAAGCTTTCAAATGTCGATATTACTCACAGTGATCGGCTTGTGGATTTGCCCTTGAGCTTAACCCTACACATTTCATGAACACAAAAGGGTCACTAACAATTCAATCCGTTCCTTAATTCACATATTCCTCTTTAGGCTTTATTCTTATCGCATTAACTCATTTACAATGCTTAACATATGCCCAAGAGTGATTACAAGTGAAAGAGAATGGAAAACGAAATACAGAACGCATTAACAAAATTTCAGAAAACAGGGTCCCCGCTCGAGCGTAGACTTCCCCGCTCGAGCGGACCCAAGAGGCCTGCAAAAGTACTAGTTACCTCTAAATTACGCTCGAGCGTGAGTTAGGGCGCTCGAGCGAAAGGCTTGTCTACAAAAGCTCCCCGCTCGAGCGTGAAATATCCAACTCGAGCAGACATCCAACTCTGCAAAAAGTGCTGGGAGCATGAAATTTACGCTCGAGCGGCGGTTTCCCCGCTCGAGCGGGCACCAAAATTCTGGAAAACCCAAAATTGTTCTTGCGCTTCAATTTCGATGTTCAAAGGCTTCAACTCATGATTTTGGTCCCAAAAACATATAAACACATTATATTGTATAAGAGTGTAAGGATATTACATCAATTCGTTCAAAATCATCATCTAATTCTCAAACACTCTCATTTCTTAAGTATGAACAAAACTCCTATATTACAAACTCCATATAAGCTCCATTCCTTCAAAATTAACATGCATGTATGTTTTGGCTCCCAATTTGAGTTCAAATGGTACAATTAAGGCTTATGATCATGGAACTTAGGAAAACTATGCATGCATGTGATGTTTGGTGCCAAAATCCTCTTGTTCAACATGATTCATGCATGAATATGCAAAACTCTAGCAATCATGCACATGCATGTTCACATAAACTCCCAATTTAACAAATTCAACTCAAATTATGCTCTTGATCACAAATAAACTTTGAACTTACAAAATTACAAATTCAAACTCATGAACCAAGGGGTGATTACTCACCTAGGAGCTTAATCCTTACAATTTATGGTAGATTCTTGAGCTAGCCTTCAAGATTACCTAGCTACAATGATCGAACTTCAATTTTGAGTTCCCTCACTCTCTAGAGCCGACCCTCTCTCACACTAAGGTGTAAAATCAGATTTTTGATCCTCCAAACACCAAATGAGGGTGTATGGCCTCTCCAACAAAACCCACTAATTTCAATATAATATTACTAAAGTAATTGCGCACTAATTTAACAATTTAATCAACTTAATCTGGCCCGAATAAATTTTTCAATTAAATTTCACCGTAGGTTCTAAAAATTATGCCAATCATAATGGCGTAATCGATTTCGGGTTCCGTGGCCGATAAGGCCTCCAATTTAATTTCCAAAGCAGATTATTCAAACAGATATTCCTACAGTGAACAGATAGAACTTCAAAATCACATATATTCACAAAATAGCACATAAAATAATCCTAAACACATAATCATACTCAAATTAAGGACCGATTAGCATACTACGGAACAGGGGTATCACAATCTTCCCCCATTTAGGAAGTTTTGGTCCTCCAAACTTAATTACCTTCGTCAGGAAACAATGTAGATAGCGTAGTCGCATTTCCTCCTCTTTTTCCCACGTGGCATCCGTCCCATAGTGTTCCTTCCATTCCACTTTCACCATTGGAATGGATTTGTTTCTCAATTCTTTCACTTGTCGGTCAACAATTCTTTTCGGCTGTTCGGCGTATTCCATATTCTCATCAATAGCTGCCCGGTGATAATCAATCACATGTAACGGGTCTTGGAGGTAACCCCTCAACATCGACACATGAAACACGTTATGGATTTGCTCGAATCCCGGTGGCAAAGCAACTTTGTAGGCAACTGGACCAAGCCTCTCCAAAATCTGAAACGGCCCAATGTAACGGGGCGACGGCTTGCCCTTTTTCTCAAATCTGACTTGGCCTTTCATCGGAGAAACACGGATGAACATATGGTCACCAACCTCATACTCAAGAGGTCTTCTCCGAACGTCTGCATAATTCTTTTGTCGGTCCTGAGCTGTTTTGAGCCTCTGACGAATGGTCTTGATTTTCTCAAAAGTGTCTTGTACAATTTCTGGCCCAAGCAAAGCTTTATCCCCGACCTCTGTCCAACAGATAGGTGATCTACACCTCCTACCATACAAAGCCTCGTATGGTGCCATACCGATGCTGGAGTGGAAGCTGTTATTATAAGCAAATTCTGTATGTGGCAAATAATCTTCCCAACTCCCCTGAAAATCCAAAGCACACATGCGAAGCATATCTTCCAACGTCTATATCGTTCGTTCTGACTGCCCATCTGTCTGTGGGTGGAATGCAGTACTAAACCTTAGTTCTGTTCCCATAGCTTCCTGCAAACTCTTCCACAATCTAGATACAAATTTCGGATCTCTATCCGACACAATAGATACCGGAACTCCGTGTAAACGGACAATTTCATCAACATAAATAGTAGCCAATCTATAAGCAGTAAATGTAGTTTTGACAGGCAGAAAATGTGCAGATTTAGTCACTCTATCGATTACAACCCAAACAGAATCCATACCTCGAGAAGTCTGAGGTAGGCCAACAACGAAATCCATAGTCACATGTTCCCATTTCCATTCAGGAATAGGGAGAGGTTGAAGTAGACCGCCTGGTTTCTGATGTTCAGCCTTGACTTGCTGACACTGAAGGCACTTGGACACATATTCTGCAATCTCTTTCTTCATTTTAGGCCACCAATAGGTTTGTTTCAAATCCCGATACATTTTATTGTTACCCGGATGCATGGAAAATACGGATCTGTGGCTTCATCTAAAACCCTCTTCTTTAGTTCCAGGATATCAGGGACACATATTCGGCTCCGGAATTTCAACATTTCATTCTCATACTGATTTCTGCTTTCAGGCTTGCCTCAAATTCGTCAATCACTTTCTTGAGGAACTCATCCTTTCTGTTTCTGTTTGTGTGGTGGCCGAATAAATGGCAAGGATGGGGAGGTATATCTTAAGAGCTATACTCTAGCCGGCGAAGGAGCCGAATAGGGAAGGATCCCTAGAGCCGAATAATGGAAAATAATAATGATTGAAAAAGTAGCTCTGGTCCCGAGGATCATAAAAAGAACAAGTATAAATATAGAGGCAATGAACTAGAAAAGGTATGTAAGAAAATCACTTCTAAAAACTTAGTAAACAAGCTTTCTTGAGGAAAACTGACTTGTCCGTCGGAGTGCTAATTCCGGCACCCCCGACCGGAGTATTCGTGTCTTTGCAGGTGACTAGCAGAGGATCATCAGCGTCTCCCAGGATCGGAAGAGTATTTCCAACCATTTCCCCACAATTGGCGCCGTCTGTGGGAATACTCGAATACATCCATGGAAGACGTGACCGAAGATCCTCCGATAGCCACCGACGCGACCACACAGGTAGACGACCTCACCCCAGCTAACATGCTCGGAAAAGAGACCATCGCGGCACGACGCGCCCTGAACTTCGATTCGCCAACGACCTCAGCGCAAGAAACAATGCAGGCTATTATAGAACAAGCAAAGCAGAATGAACAGAGGCTCGAGAACATGATCGCTGAGAACGAACGACTCCGTCAGGATTTGGCCCTGGAGGTAGCAAAATCGAGAGAGGCCATGCGCGAGGAACCAGAGCGACCTCCGAAGGCGGACGGACAAAGACCTCGGGCCCGACCAAAAGATACCAGTAGCAACTCCAACTCATCATCCACGGAGCTCGACGCAAGGGGACGGTCCGAAACCTCCAGCTCCTCCGAAAAGATCTGCGAACAAGGAACAAGCGCAGGAGAATCAGCTCAAACGAGGAAGACCAGCACGATCCTTTCGTTCGACGGATCGCAAGGGCATCCCTGCCCAAGAAATTCAAAGCCCCGTCATTCACTCTTTACGACGGAAAATCAGACCCCACTGATCATATCCGTCATTACAAACAGGCCATGACGCTACACGCAGACAATGAAGCCCTCATGTGCCGAATATTCCCTAGCAGCCTAGGTCCACTAGCCGTCAGGTGGTATTACAAGTTGGAGCCAGCTTCGGTTAAAAGCTTCCGACAACTGCAGAAATCCTTCAGGGCCAGGTTTATCACCAACGAGGTACAACCGAAACAGGCCGACTCCCTCTGGGCTATGCAGATCCAGTCGGGAGAGACGCTCAGAGCGTATTCGGCGCGATATTGGGAGTGCTTCAATCTTGTTGACGACGCTTGCAACGACTCCATGGCCATCACCGCCTTCAAAATGGGTTTACATCCTGACAGTGCTCTGCGCAGTTCCCTGACCAGAAGGCCCCCCAAAACAGTTTGGGCACTAATGAAGAAGGTTGAAGAATACTGTAAGGTCGAAGATGATGCCATAAGAATAAAAGCCGGACAAACCTCCAGCAAAACGGCCCTCCCCGAAATCGCTCGACCAATAAGCTCCGTACCGCCACCGAGCCCTGAGCCCCGGCAACGAGCCAAGCGGGATAAGAGGCGGGACTCCCGCCGATCGAGCGATCAGTGCTCCCACCGAATGAACGAACAACTACAAGTCGACAGCAGACGCTCAAGGCGAACCGACAAAAAATATACGGAGTTAACAGAGCCGATCGCAGCAATAATGACCAAAGTCCAGCACCTTCCATTTTTCAAGTGGCCGTCGAAGATGGTGGGGCCTCCCGACACACGGAGGAGGGACAGACGATGCGAATACCACAAAGATCACGGCCACGAAACCGAGAGTTGTTATGCGCTAAAGGATCATCTGGAGGAACTAGTACAAGATGGTCGATTGCAACAATACGTGGGCAAGGGGAAGCCAACCAAAGCATTAGCCCTGAGACAGGATTCACCCCCGCTTGGTGTGATCCACATAATCTACAGTTTGCCGGCCCCCGACCGTGCATACAATCCAATCACACCCGATCCTCCAAAAGAATAACTTGTCAACTGGCAAGCCCAGAGAAACTCAGACAATTAAGTTCAATGACTCCGACCTCGTTGGAACGAAGGCCAGCCACGTCGATCCTTTGGTCGTCAAATTACGCGTACGACAGTTCAGCGTTGAACGCATTCTCGTAGATCCAGGCAGCACTTCGGAAATTTTGTACTACAGAACTTTTGTTGAACTCGGTCTCAACGAGTCGGACCTATCCCCGTCCTCTCAACCACTGTTCGGCTTCAACGCGAATCCAGAGTACCCATTGGGGAAGGTCGTGCTCCCTGTTCGAGCGGGCTCAAAAACGGTTGACGTGGAATTCTTAGTTGTTAAGCTTCCGTCACCATATAATGCCATCATGGGACGTCCCTGGTTGCACCTCATGAAGGCTGTCCCAAGCACCTACCATCAGCTTATGCGCTTCCCAACAGACCGCGGCGTTGAGGAAATCCGTGGCTCACCGCAATTCCTGCCAACATAGATCTTAGGGAGATCCATTTACGGACCCGACTTGTGGGATCCGATGCTTGTACTGATGCCACGTTTTAATGAAACATCGACTTTCTCTCACTCATCTTCAGGCAACTTAAGGCCGAATAAGTCTCCGGATTCGGAGCCCCCTTCGGTGCATGACACCTTAGGGCCGAATAAGTCTCCGGATTCGGAGCGCCCTTCGTGGATATCACGATTGGCCAAAATAAGTCTCCGGATTCGGAGCCCCCTTGGGTGCATGACACCTTAGGGCCGAATAAGTCTCCGGATTCGGAGCGCCCTTCGTGGATATCACGATTGGCCAAAATAAGTCTCCGGATTCGGAGCCCCCTTGGTGCATGACACCTTAGGGCCGAATAAGTCTCCAGATTCGGAGCGCCCTTCGTGGATATCACGATTGGCCAAAATAAGTCTCCGGATTCGGAGCCCCCTTTGGTGCATGACACCTTAGGGCCGAATAAGTCTCCGGATTCGGAGCCCCCTTTGGTGCATGACACCTTAGGGCCGAATAAGTCTCCGGATTCGGAGCGCCCTTCGTGGATATCACGATTGGCCAAAATAAGTCTCCGATTCGGAGCCCCCTTGGGTGCATGACACCTTAGGGCCGAATAAGTCTCCGGATTCGGAGCGCCCTTCGTGGATATCACGATTGGCCAAATAAGTCTCCGGATTCGGAGCCCCCTTTGGTGCATGACACCTTAGGGCCGAATAAGTCTCCGGATTCGGAGCGCCCTTCGTGGATATCACGATTGGCCAAAATAAGTCTCCGGATTCGGAGCCCCCTTTGGTGCATGACACCTTAGGGCCGAATAAGTCTCCGGATTCGGAGCGCCTTTCGTGGATATCACGATTGGCCAAAATAAGTCTCCGGATTCGGAGCCCCCTTTGGTGCATGACACCTTAGGGCCGAATAAGTCTCCGGATTCGGAGCGCCCTTCGTGGATAACACGATTGGCCAAATTAAGTCTCCGGATTCGGAGCCCCCTTTGGTGCATGACACCTTAGGGCCGAATAAGTCTCCGGATTCGGAGCCCCCTTTGGTGCATGACACCTTAGGGCCGAATAAGTCTCCGGATTCGGAGCGCCCTTCGTGGATATCACACGATTGTCCAAACTAAGTCTCCGGATTCGGAGCGCCCTTCGTGGATATCACACGATTGGCCAAATAAGTCTCCGGATTCGGAGCGCCCTTCGTGGATATCACATTGGCCAAATAAGTCTCCGGATTCGGAGCGCCCTTCGTGGATATCACGATTGGCCAAAATAAGTCTCCGGATTCGGAGCCCCCTTGGGTGCATGACACTTTAGGGCCGAATAAGTCTCCGGATTCGGAGCCCCCTTTGGTGCATGACACCTTAGGGCCGAATAAGTCTCCGGATTCGGAGCCACCTTTGGTGCATGACACCTTAGGGCCGAAATAAGTACGGTTCGCCAGACAAGGCATGTCTTATTCGGCCCACGAGTACGACCCATTAAGGTTTAATCCACGTTCCGCCTGAAGCAAGGGCCGATTCCTGAATGAAGGAAAAATATTTAAGCAAAAATATCTAAGCTGTTAAACCATACGAAATGACCTGCCTAATCATTAAAAGTTGGAATTAGGAACGTCCATCTGGCATAACTAAACAAAAGATTTTCTTCAGAGTGAGACTCAATCATATAAAATAATACTTTTTATTTGATTTAAAAGTTGTTACATAGACGCAATCCGCGTTCAAACATTACAATATCTATCTCTAACTTCTAAGACAAATCACGCATCGATCTAGCCGCGCCCGAATCGGCATGTCGCTGGGCCTCTGACACCATCGACAATGTCAAGGCCAAGATCCAAGACAAGAGAGGTTAGGGGCAACGGTCGTCGTGTCTCCTTTCGGGGCGATCTGCTTCAACGACCTGGAGACTGACGTGTTTCCAGTTTCTCCTTTCAGCGGTCCACCTCCTACATCGGAGAATCCCCCGCCGCAAACCGTGTGAGCGCCAGGTTCAGCCGGAATCTCAGCCCCTGCGACTATCATCACCACCTGATGGTGACAACACTTGACCACCCCACGCGATAGATGTTTGATTACATGAGGCGCTCCTACCGCTTTTATTCTCAATAAAGGCCGCGATCTCGAGGCCCAAATCCCGAGGCGATTTTATCAATGTTAAATCCCACGAGACAAGCGTCGGTCAACATTCTCCACGACCTAGTTAACCCAACGGTTGGCAAAAACGCACGCGCACAGGCTGCGCAAGGCCAAAGATTTACCCCACTCAATTCAATCGGCCAGACTTCTTCAAAATTTCAACGACATACGCCGCAATGGCTTTATTCAAAAGTAAACGGCCATTACATGCGTTCCGACCACGCACAACAAATCAAAGCATAAATTTAACATGCCGGTCCTATCAATTTAACACGCCGAATGCAGGAGACAATTTGGTATTTTCAACAAAGCGTTTTCTTCTTTTTTATATATATATACAACCAACCAAGAAATTACATAATAGCAAACGCGACCAGCGTTCGAACTTTACAATAATTAAAGTCAGACGGCATCGCCCTCATCCTCACTCTTTTCAACCTCGAAAGCAGAAAACGGAAAATCCTCATTGTGATAGAGAGGTGACGCCGCATCAATGCCTGACAAGCGAAGAGATTCGGCGACTTGAGATGCCTTGATCCAACCGTGCCTGAACCCACGATTTTCACATCGGCAAACCTCTTCGGCAAGCGTCTCCTTAGTCTTTTGGATTCCAACCAAGCGCCCCTCATGAAAACCTTTTTCATAAGACCTCCCCTTGGCGGACTCCAATGCGAACATGCTGGCCGTTTCTCGATCGGCAATGGCAGCACTTATAAGCCGACTGGTAACCCTCTCTTCCACGATTGGATTCGGATTCACCTGCCCAGCCGGTTGCGGCTGAGCCGCTCTGATCTCTCTTAACTCACGTTCAGCCGCCTCCACGCGAGCCTCTAAACTACGGATACGCTCTTCCTTCTTCTCCATTTCTCGACGGGCGGCGCGCAATCGCATTCCGACTTCATAAGCCGTATAGAGCCCTCTCACCGCCCCATGAATGCCCTCGCGAAATACTTCGTAGTCCTGACGACCGACCATTGACTGCTGCACTTCCGGAGGAAATATTTGTCGAGCAAATTCGACCGCCACGTCTGGATCTCGAACGATCGAGTCCGCTTCTGTCATAGGTTTATTCCTAACAAATACTGCGAAACTTAATGGGCGCGGATTCGCGTCTGGTCTCCTATCAACTTGGGCGTGTGGCGATTTCCCCTGGGACTGCCTATCCCGTCTGGGCGATCTACTACGACGTCTAGGAGACTGACGCCTCTGTCGACCCATAGCACTCTTACTCCCAGCTCGCAAGGGCGCACCACGGTGTTCACTTTGCCTCATGTCACCACCAAGCTCAGCCAATGTCTTGGCTTCCCCTTTGCTGTTAAAGAAGAGTTTGTTGGACATTCGTACAATTGATATTCTCTCAGGAGTCTGAATCAGATAAGATACCAGACTCTTAAAAGCTATCCCTTTAATCATTTAACGCTCGCAGAGGCAGCACGATCGAGGCAAGTTCATTAATCGCGACACCCAATCGACTGACGCCGACTAAGTTAAGGGCCGAAGATCCGTAGGCAGTGAAATTGCAAATGGTGATTTTGATGGAATATGTATTGAATCTGCAGAAAACTAAAGTTTGGATAAACAATATTCAATATACGGCTTGTTTAGAATAGTAACCCCCTGGGGCAAGGGCAGATTCATCCATATGTTCGGCAAACTACCCCAGCCGGCTCACGAATCGATCCAGAAGTCCTTATCATAAACCCCCTGGGGCAAGGGCCGATTCGTCAATATAAGGGCCGAAGATCAGTGGGCAGTAAAATTGCAAATGGTGATTTTGATGGGATATGCATTGAATCTGCAGAAAACTAAAGATAAACAATATTCTATAAACAATAGTTCCAAATAAAATCACTCGGACCAAATTCAGGGTTTCCCCACAATATATGCAATCCCATTTTACCAAATGCATTGATGAACACAGCACTCATTCATTAAAGTTAAACCACAGAACTCCTTTATACAAAGCGTGCGGCGGTAAAGCAAAAAATTACAAGGAAAATTTTCATCAATAAATTGCGCGCAGATGTTAACCAATTTATACATGAAAACTACCCTGGATCAACAAAGCATTATCCAAAAGAAGGAAAAACAAAAACAAAAAGACGGCTGCCCAGTAAACGGCCCCCAGATCACTCGTCGGTATCAGATTCAAGTGGCTCAACATCCACCTGTTCATAAGGTATCGGCAAGTCCAATGTAACCTCAGCGGCGGCAAGGGCCCTGAGCCAGCCATGTTTGAACCCGCGATTCTCAAACTTAGACACTTCTTCAACATATTCTGATAGAGCGGCGCCCCTCCCTGCTTCGAAGGCCTCCGATTCAGCTTTTTCGCGGGCCGCCTTAAGCTCCTCTAACTGAGCTTCCGCCTCAGCAAGTGCCTCCTTGGAAAGTTTGAGCGACTCCGCGCTCACATTCGCTCTACCCTCAGCATCAATACGAAGCTGTTCGGCCACACGAGCCCTCTCTTTCTCCGCTTCGGCCCTCGCGCTCTCCATTTCAGCTCTCATAATTTCGAACTCGGCCCTGCTTTTCTGACCCTGCACCTCTGTTTGCAAATGGTCAATTCTCCCGAGAGCATCACGCAGACGGCGACCCAAGTCGGTGATCCTTCCGACCGTCTGCAAAACAATTCGGTATGATTAGACGCGTTCAACAAAGAAGGCGAAATAAAGATGACCTACCAGGAGTGCCGATTGAGCAGTTAGGGCAACGGCCATAATGTCAGGCACGGCACCGAAGGCTTTGTTGTCAGCCGGCAGAGAAATCGAAGCCGCCAAGCTCAGAGCCACGGCCGGATCCTCGGCGGCTGAAGCGTCGGATAAAATCGGCATATCCCTGATTTTTGGCTGAATAACGAACGGAGCGATCGCGTCCGTTTCTTCAAGCCGAGGCCGTTTGCTAGCAGAGCCAGCTTCTGAACTCGCTTCCCCTTCGGCACCGCGTTTTTGGCCTTGCTCCGGAATCGGCCGTTTCTCATCAATTTGTCCTCCACCCTCTTTTTCCGTATCGGACGCAACAACCACTATCTCCTCCGAATCGGGTACGGACGGCTTGATCGAGCTGGGATCTAATACGGCACATTCAGCCTTCTTTCGGGCGGCCATGCGCTCCGCATTTCTTTTGCGGGCCATCTGCGTCAGGCTTTCCTTCGCCATACCCTCAAAGAAATCGCCGGGTAGATCCCCCAAATTTGCAAAAATATCCCCGGAAGAGAAATCTGTTCGTCCCGAGGCGGATGGCTCGGTGGCCTCAAATGCCGAGCGTATAACCTCGTCGCCTTCTACTATTCTCTCAGTAGACCCCCCCTCCGGATCGGCGACCACTTCAACGCTGGGCTCGGCGTCTTCTCCCGAATCAGGAGCTACGAGACCGATCTGCCTAAGGTTTTTGAAGCTGGGGAAGATAAGCGCCGAGAGCTGTTGATCGCCGACTGGAATCGGAATGTTATCTGCGGCCGAGAAAGTAGTATAAGTGGGTTCGTACCGAAGGAGAATATGGGCGGCTCTCCCCTGCCGTTGTACGTTTGGACGGCCGAAATACCTGAGTGCAGTCTTGACTTCCCCAAGAACCGCGTCGTCAACCGAAGTCAGAATCTTCTTCAACCTATTACCTGCGGAAAACGAAAAGCGATTTAGAAGAAAAGAGCCGAATAAGAGGCAGACCAACAAACAGGACATTGCGTGGCAACCTGGATCGCCCTTATGTCTGGGAATAGGGTCCAGGCGATCCTCTCCTTCAGCGAACTCCCAATTACCTCGAACGTTGACCATCACGTCGTCAACCCGTTTGCCAGAACTGGCAAGCATAGTCACCAAGTGATGGTCGGTATCTTTGGCCCTGAGAAAGTATCGCCCCAGCCGACCGGAGGATTTGGCTAGGGCGTAACAATGCCGAATGGCCGGAATCCCAAGGTTAATCCTAAGGCGTCGGTTCAACTCTAAGATCCCCATAATGATTCGAAAGAAATTTACGTTGGGTTGAGAGGGAATCAAACCCCAATATCGAAGAACGGCCCTAAGGAGCGGGTGTAGGGGAAAACGGACACCGCCCTCCGCAATGGATAAAAGAGGGAATACGATCGTGTTCTGATCTTCCCTCTCCATGTCAAGAGCACTATCCGTTACAAGGGATAAATGGACATCGTCAGGAATGGAAAAATGCTGCCGGAAGCCGGAGACGCGACCCTCAGAAAGGAGGTCTTTCAAATGTTTGGCCATCCTAGCAAGGAGCTAAGTATTCGCCGAAGCTAAAATAGCAAATAGAAAAATAGGATTACAAAGAAGGAATAAGAAAACTTACGAAGAACAGATGAGACAAAGGAAGGCGGGAGAAGCTGCAGAAGACGCGAGTCACGGAGGGATATGCACTGGCAATCCAAAAGTCTCAAAAAGATCGACGAAATATGAATCCGAAAGGGCCAAAGTTTCAAATCGCAATAAATGCTGAGGTATACATGAATAGAGCGGGAAAGCGCAATGATGAGCAAAAGGCGCGTGCTTCCTGACATATTGGGGGCGCGAAGCCGCCTGACACTAAACTCCTCAAATTCCGAACCAAACACGCCGATTTACTGCCGTCAACAGGGAGTTCGGGGGGCAATTGTGGTGGCCGAATAAATGGCAAGGATGGGGGAGGTATATCTTAAGAGCTATACTCTAGCCGGCGTACATCCCGCATAGACATGGAGGCCGAATAGGGAAGGATCCCTAGAGCCGAATAATGGAAAATAATAATGATTGAAAAAGTAGGCTCTGGTCCCGAGGATCATAAAAAGAACAAGTATAAATATAGAGGCAATGAACTAGAAAAGGTATGTAAGAAAATCACTTCTAAAAACTTAGTAAACAAGCTTTCTTGAGGAAAACTGACTTGTCCGTCGGAGTGCTAATTCCGGCACCCCCGACCGGAGTATTCGTGTCTTTGCAGGTGACTAGCAGAGGATCATCAGCGTCTCTCAGGATCGGAAGAGTATTTCCAATCCATTTCCCCACAGTTTGATTTCATCAATAATCGCCGGCTCGTCTGCAATAGCGGCTATCAATCCGCCCTGTTCACCCATTACCACTTCAATTTCAGACTTCTCAAAATCTTGCAAGATTTCTCTCTGTTCGGTAAGTAAACAGGCCATACTCCCCGTTGATTTTCTGCTTAATGCATCAGCCACTGTATTAGTTTTCCCGGGGTGATACTGAATCTCTAGATCGTAGTCTTTTATCAGTTCCAGCCATCTTCTCTGACGCATATTCAACTCTTTCTGTGTGAAGAAGTATTTCAGGCTCTTATGATCCATGTAGACTTCACATTTTGCTCCATACAGATAATGCCGCCAAATTTTCAAGGCAAAAACAACTGCGGCCAATTCTAGGTCATGTGTTGGATAGTTCTTCTCGTGTGGCCTCAACTGCGTGGAGGCGTAAGCAATAACTTTTCCGTTCTGCATTAACACACAACCCAAACCTTTATAAGATGCATCACTGAAAATCACAAAATTTTCCATACCTGAAGGTAGTGTCAAAATTGGTGTCGTGGTCAATCTTGTTTTCAATTCATGAAAGGCTGATTCTCTTTCGTCGTTCCATTCAAACGGTTGCCCTTTTCGTGTTAATTAGGTAAGAGGCATAGCTAATTTCGAAAAGTCCTTCACAAACCTCCTGTAGTACCCAGCTAAGCCCATGAAGCTACGGACTTCTGTCACATTAGTTGGTGTAGGCCAATTCACAATTGCCTCTATTTTCTGCGGGTCTACGGAAATTCCTTCCTTGTTGATCACATGCCCTAAGAAAACAACTTCATCCAACCAAAACTCACATTTCTTTAGTTTAGCAAATAATTTCTTTTCCCGAAGTACTTGTAAAATAGTTCTCAAGTGATGTTCATGTTCAAGTCTATCTTTAGAGTATATCAATATATCATCGATGAAGACTACAACGAACTCATCAAGGTAGGTTTTAAAAATTCTATTCATCAAGTCCATAAATGCTGCCGGAGCATTAGTTACTCCAAATGGCATAACAAGAAACTCAAAATGACCATACCTCGTTCTGAATGCGGTTTTCTCAACATCCTCTGCCTTAACCTTTAGCTGGTGATACCCGGATCTCAAATCAATCTTAGAAAACACCTGTGATCCCTGTAGTTGGTCAAATAAATCATTAATACGGGGTAAAGGGTATTTGTTCTTTATCGTTACCTTGTTCAATTCCCGATAATCGATGCACAGGCGCAAAGTACCATCCTTCTTCTTCACAAACAAAACTGGTGCACCCCAAGGCGAAGTGCTAGTTCGGATAAACCCCTTGTCAAGTAGGTCTTGCAACTGTTCTTTCAATTCTTTCATTTCGGCAGTAGCCATTCTGTAGGGAGCTTTAGAAATAGGTTGGGTGCCTGGCATAGTCTCAATTGTAAACTCTATCTCCCTGTCTACCAATTCCCCTGGCAATTCATTTGGAAACACATCTGAAAATTCTCTAACAATAGGGATATCATTCAATTCAACATTCACAGTTTGTTCAGTCAACACGTAGCACAAATAACCCTGGCACCCTTTCCTGATCAGTTTGCATGCTTTCATTGCAGATATCAAATAAGGTGGAGGCACTACCCCGTTACCCACAAACACAATCTCTTTTTGTTCTGGTGGTTTAAACACAACTCTTTTTGTCACACAATCTATGGTGGCACAATATTTGGTCAACCAATCCATGCCCAAAATTACATCGAAATGTCTAAAATTCAAGGGCAATAAATCTACATATAGGATAGCATCCTCAACACGCATTTCACAAAACCGGTATATAGATTCACACAACACAGATTCCCCCGATGGAGCAGACACACATAGCAAATATGGCAATAATTCTAGGGGTCTATTTAGTCTAGATGCAAATGTACATGTCACAAATGAATGTGTTGATCCAGAGTCAATTAATACGAAGGCATCCTGATTACATATTGAAATAGTACTTGAGACAACGGCATTGGCATTCCGTGTATCGCCCAGAACAAGCGCAAAAACTCTCCCCTGTCTCACGGTATCCCCAGTAATAGCGGACCTCAAAGTGTTTCCCGGCTTTGGAACTGATGCAGTTGAACTAGATGCTAGTTTCCCACTGTTCTGATTACACTCTTAGGCTATGTGCCCTTGCTTCCCACATTTGAAACAGGCTCCTGATGCACGGTAACAGACTCCACGGTGCCTTTTGCTACAAATGTTGCACATGGGAGCTGTGTCTCAGGAAGAACTTGAAGTAGTTGAGGAGCCCGTGTTCTGCTTTTTCAGAAATTTCTTCTTCGAAAAGAAGCCTTGCCTTTTGTTGCCTTTCCATTCTGTTGTTGGCTTAGCTTGTCTAGCTATGTTAGCCTCTGATATGATGGCCCTGTCAAGCACCCCAATGTAGGTCTCCAACTTCAGGACATTCACTCTCTCTAGGATGTCACTTCGGAGCCCACCTTCAAAATGTCTTGCCTTCTTATAGTCAGTGTCAATTACATGTGGTGCAAACCTGGCCAATTCAGTGAATTTGGCCTCATACTCAGCTACAGTCATGCTGTCTTGCTTGAGTTCCATGAACTCGGCTACTTTCCTATCCCGAACGCACTGTGGAAAGTACTTGTCATAGAATATCTCCAAAAATTTCACCCAGTCAACATCTCTATGGTTTTCTCGCATTACCATCCACCACCTTCTTGCCTCGTCTTCTAGCATAAAAGTGGCTAGAAGCACCTTCTGTGTCTCTGAACAGGGGAACACTTCAAATAATTTCTCAATGCCGAGGACCCACGCTTCGGCTTTCAACGGATCTAATCCCCTGTGGAACTGTGGTGGTTTCATTTTCTTGAATTCCTTGGTGAGAGCTATTATCTGGTCATCATTTTGATTATCTGGCATGGGTGGTGCCGGAGGTGGAGATGGCGGGTGTGGTTGCTGCCACTGTTGTTGCCACTCCTGTTGCTGTCTCAAAGCCTCTGCCATTTCTTGAATCAGTCTTTCCATTCTGTCCAGTCTGGCAGTAGAAGATTCCTCTATCTCATTACCTCTGGTTCTCACCATCTGATTAAACTTGCATTATATTTCATACAAAAGGTATACAAGTATGCATATGCTAAGAAGCACATATATTCAGATAATTTGCAATGCAAGTAGTTCACAACTTACACATATAATTGTTCATATCAAAACATTTCAACATATAATCAATGTTTCCAAATTCATTTTTATGAATGCATCCTAGATCTTTTCTAGACGCTCATTGCTCTTTTTGGACAAATGTGTGAGTTATTAACTCGTGCTCTGATACCACTCTGTCATGACCCGAACCAGCCCCTATGGGTTAAGGACATAATCGGCCAATAATCCTGAGATTACCTACAGCCTCAAACCAAAACAGACGTAACTTAACAGAGTAAAGGGGCCAAATGGAAGCAATAATTAAAACTTTGTCCATAGAGCCGTGCTTATATGCACTTTAAAACAAACCATACGCATATACGTTAATAACCCACAACAAAATACAGTACCATAAAATCCTTTACAGACAGGATCATCCAAACTGAGTCAACCCATATCAAAACTATATATACAAATATACACAAAGTCCTCGCCAACAAGACAAAATATAAATACATAACAAAATGGCAAGGATGGGTCTCGTGCGTGAGACACAAGGCTAACTCTCCAAAACTCATGTTGTTCCTGGCAGACTTCACTGAGGCTGGGTTTGGACTTCTCTTGGCTCATCTACAAACACATGAATGAGCGTGAGCGATAGCCCATTGAATAATATCAAATCAGATACAGAAGTTACATAACAATGTAGAACAACATATTCCAAATGGTCTTGGGCCCAATTCATATTTCTATTTAACAGATGTATAATTATACAGAATTCAAATCAAGTGACTGTAGTTCCAAACATTCTGGTCTTTGGCCCATTAATTTCTGTCAAAATGGCCTTCGGCCCATTCGTTTACGTCAAACGGCCTTCGGCCCATACATTTGTATCAAAATGGCCTTCGGCCCACTCATTCATGTCAAAACGACCTTAGGTCCATTCATATATGTCAAAACGACCTTCGGTCCATTCATTTCTGCCAAAACGACCTTTGGTCCATTCATTTTTGTCAAAACGACCTTCGGTCCATTTGTTTACGTCAAAACGGCCTTCAGCCCATACATTCGTATCAAAACGGCCTTCGGCCCACTCATTCATGTCAAAGCGACCTTAGGTCCATTTATTTCTATCAAAACGACCTTAGGTCCATTTATTCATATCGAAACGACCTTCGGTCCATTCATTCGTTCATGTCAGACTTTTGTCCACAATCTCGATTAGCAACTCATAAAGCTTATAAGGGAATAAACAGTTGGACATTGTTAAGCTTTCAAATGTCGATATTACTCACAGTGATCGGCTTGTGGATTTGCCCTGGAGCTTAACCCTACACATTTCATGAACACAAAAGGGTCACTAACAATTCAATCCGTTCCTTAATTCACATATTCCTCTTTAGGCTTTATTCTTATCGCATTAACTCATTTACAATGCTTAACATATGCCTAAGAGTGATTACAAGTGAAAGAGAACGGAAAACGAAATACAGAACGCATGAACAAAATTTCAAAAAACAGGGTCCCGACTCGAGCGTAGACTTCCCCGCTCGAGCGGACCCAAGAGGCCTGCAAAAGTACTGGTTACCTCTAAATTATGCTCGAGCGTGAGTTACGGCGCTCGAGCGGAAGACCTGTCTACCAAAGCTCCCCGCTCGAGCGTGAAATATCCAGCTCAAGCGGACATCTAACTCTGCAAAAAGTGCTGGGAGCATGAAATTTATGCTCGAGCGGCGATTTCCCGCTCGAGCGGGCACCAAAATTCTGGAAAACCCAGAATTGTTCTTGGGCTTCAATTTCGATGTTCAAAGGCTTCAACTCATGATTTTGGTCCCAAAAACATATAAACACATTATATTGTATAAGAGTGTAAGGATATTACATCAATTCGTTCAAAATCATCATCTAATTCTCAAATAACTCTTATTTCTTAAGTATGAACAAAACTCCTATATTAAAAACTCCATATAAGCTTCATTCCTTCAAAAATTAAACATGCATGTATGTTTTGGCTCCCAATTTGAGTTCAAATGGTACAATTAAGGCTTATGATCATGGAACTTAGGAAAACTATGCATGCATGTGATGTTTGGTGCCCAAATCCTCTTGTTCAACATGATTCATGCATAAATATGCAAAACTCTAGCAATCATGCACATGCATGTTCACATAAACTCCCAATTTAACAAATTCAACTGAAATTATGCTCTTGATCACAAATAAACTTTGAACTTACAAAATTTCAAATTCGAACTCATGAACCAAGGGGTGATTACTCACCTAGGAGCTTAATCCTTACAATTTATGGTAAATTCTTGAGCTAGCCTTCAAGATTATCTAGCTACAATGATCGAACTTCAATTTTGAGTTCCCTCTCTCACTAGAGCCGACCCTCTCTCACACTAAGGTGTAAAATCAAATTTTTGATCCTCCAAACACCAAATGAGGGTGTATGGCCTCTCCAATAAAACCCACTAATTTCAATATAATATTACTAAAGTAATTGGGCACTAATTTAACAATTTAATCAACTTAATCTGGCCCGAATCAATTTTTCAATTAAATTTCACCGTAGGTTCTAAAAATTATGCCAATCATAATGGCGTAATTGATTTCGGGTTCCGTGGCCGATAAGGCCTCCAATTTAATTTCCAAAGCAGATTATTCAAACAGATATTCGTACGGTGAACAGATAGAACTTCAAAATCACATATATTCACAAAATAGCACATAAAATCATGCTAAACACATAATCATACTCAAATTAAGGACCAATTAGCATACTACGGAACAGGAGTATCACACTTTACATCAACTGCTCTGACCTCAACCGAGCTTGCGCCGAAGATAATTATCCACTGCCCCGGATAGATCTATTGGTCAAAGCAACAGCAGGCCATCAGATACTTAGTTTCATGGATGTATTTTCAGGCTATAACCAGATCTTAATGCATGCAGATGATCAGGAGCACACATCTTTTGTTACTGACAAGAGGACTTACCATTACCGTATAATGTCATTCAGTTTGAAAAATGCATGAGCCACTTACCAACGACTGGTTAATGCCATTTTCAAAAACCAGATAGGTAGGAACATAGAGGTCTGCATTGATGACATGCTAGTCAAAAGCAAATTCCCCTCAGACCACTTAATAGACCTGCAAGAGACCTTCTAGGCCTTGCGCAAGTACAAAATGAAGCTAAATCCAAAGAAGTGTGCCTTCGACATCGGGTCTGGTAAGTTCTTAGGGTTCATGGTCAGTCACAGGGGCAATGAGGCCAACCTAGAAAAAAGATCAAGGCCTTAATAGAAATCTCCCAATACCATAAAAGAGGTTCAACGGCTCACTGGCAGATTAGCCACCCTCAATCGCTTCATTTCATGAACAACCGATGAGTGTCTTCCATTCTTCAAGGTGCTTAGGAAGGCTTTTGACTAGAACACTGAGTCCGATGAGGCATTCCAACAACTGAAATAGTGCATGGCCAACCCTCCTCTCCTCTCTCAAGCAATTCCAGTGGAGGCCCTCCTCCTTTACTTAGCTATTTCCAATACTACGATCAATGTTGCCCTAATTAGAGAGGAAGACTCAGTCCAACGCCCAAATTACTAAATCAATCACGTACTTCGGGAGGAAGAACAGAGCTATCCTTTGTTGGAGAAGATAGCTCTAGCTTTGGCCATCGCCTCCAGACACCTTTCAAGCCCAATCTATAGTTGTCCTCACTGACTAGTCTTTGAAAATAGTTATGCAACAACCAGAGTCGTTAGGCATGCTCATGTAGTGGTCTGTTGAATTAAGCTAGTATGAGATCTCTTACCAACCTCGAACAGCTATCAAAGGCCAGGCTCTTGAAGACTTTATCCTGGAATTCACCAATCCCACTCTAGACATACCTCTTCCACCGGCACATGTCATTCCCGAGGTGACTGACCCCCACTCCTGGACTCTTAGTGTTGACGGTTCGTGCAGAAAAGAGGGTAGTGGAGCTGGCTTAATCTTCACCACCCCAGAGGGTGAGTACTTTAAGTGTGCCCTCCAAATCTTGTTTGTCGTAAGTAATAACGAGGCTGAGTATGAGGCTCTAATAGTAGGTCTTCGACTAGCCAAAGACATTGAGGTAGACCATCTCCAAGTGTCTAGTGATTCCTAGTTAGTCGTCGGACAGATAACTGGAGAGTTTGACGCAAAGGAGGAAACAATGCGATCATACAAGGACATCGCTTTTCCCCTCACCCGCCTCTTCAATAGTTTCCACATTAAGCATATTCCCAGGTCAGAGAACTCCCAAGCAGATGAAATGGCCTAGTTAGCCTCAGTAGACCGGTCAGATTTCAGTCATGGCGTCCAAATCGAATACCTGACCCACCCATTAATTTCACCAAATCAACAAGAGGCCCACTTGCTCCAGAACGAGCCTATTCCATGGGCCAAAGACATTATTACGTTCTTAGAGCAGGGGGTGCTACCAAAAAATAAGTAGGAGGCCGATAAGGTCAGACCTCAGTCGTCCAATTATGTCATCACTGACGGCATCTTGTACAAACGGAGATTCTCACGGCCATACTTCAGGTGTCTAAACGCTGATCAAGCTACCTATGTGATAAGAGAGATACATTAAGGAGTTTGTGGAAACCACTCAGGGAAATGATCTTTGGCCCATAAAATTCTTCGCACGGGTTACTTCTAGCCCACGCTCAGTCAAGATGCCATTGATTTTGTGCTAAAATGTGACAAATGTCAACGCTTCGCCAACATACCTCATGCCCCTCCAACAGAGCTGATCACACTTAGTAGCCCGTATCCCTTCGCCAAGTGGGGCATCGATCTAATCGGTCCCTTGCCCATTTGCAAAGGCCAAGTCAAATTTGCTGTGATTGCCATTGACTACTTCACCAAGTGGGTAGAAGTAGAGCCTCTTGCTAAGATCACTGAACAGAATACCACCAAGTTCATCTAGTTTGCCAATTTGGGATCCCTCAAGCCATTGTGTCAGATAATGGCAAACAGTTTGATAATGCCAACTTCACGAAATTCTGTGAGGAGCTCAGCATCAAGACATGTTTTTCCTCTCCAGGCCATCTCCAAGCTAATGGGCAAGTCAAAGTTATCAACTAGTCTCTTTTAAAGATCATCAAGACCAAATTAAAAGCCGCTAAGGGACTCTAGGCAGACGAGATACCAAACGTACTCTGGTCCTATCGGACGACAACAAGAACTCCCAATAGAGAGACCCCCTTCCGTCTAACATAGGGCGTTGAGGCAGTCATCCCCGTGGAGATCGGTCTACCGACCCCCCAAGTAACACATCCAAACTTAGAACTAAACGAAGAATTGTAAGGGGTCGAGCTAGACCTAATTAAAGAACTATGAGAGTCGGCCGCTATCAGGCTGGCCTCATATCAACAGAGAATGCAGAAACATTATAACCACAGAGTCAAACCTAGAGGATTCGCAGTAAGAAACTTGGTCCTACGAGAAGCAACTCTCACCACCAAAAACTCAACTGAGGGCAAGCTAGCAGGTAAGTGGGAAGGACCTTACATTGTCAAATTCAGGCTGCAGCTAGGCACTTACCATCTGCAAGATATAGAGGGCAGAGACCTCCCTCATCCATTGAATGCAACACTTAAAGCGATATTTCTAGTCAAATGATGTATTTTCCTATTGTATTGTTCATTTTGAAGTTCAAACCACTTGTTCATTTTTGTCCTTTCAATATAATGTATAAGCTTACAATGGCAGGACTGCAGATTAATGACAAAGTTATTCGACCCTCATTATTTGTGTTGTACATTTTGTGAGTATTACGTTACGTTGAGCATAAAGAGCTCGACCAGACTGAGTCAAGCAAGCCTCAGCTAGACTGAGCATAAAAAGCCTCAGCCAGACTGAGCATGAAGAGTTCGACTAGACTGAGTTAAGCAAGCCTCAGACAGACTAAGCATAACAAACCTCAGCCAGACTGAGTATGACTAGCCTCTGCCAGACTGAGCATGAAGAGCTCAGCCAGACTGAGTCAAACAAGCCTCAGCCAAACTGAGCATAAAAAGCCTCAGCCAGACTGAGCATGAAGAGCTCGGCTAGACTGAGTCAAGCAAGCCTCAGCCAGACTGAGCATAAAAAGACTCAGCCAGATTGAGCATGAAGAGCTCAGCCAGACCGAGTCAAGCAAGCCTCAGCCAAACCGAGTCAAACAAGCCTCAGCCAGTGAGCATAACAAGTCTTAGTCAAACTGAGCATGACTAACCTTAGCCAGACTAACCATGAAGAGCTCAGCCAGACTGAGTCAAGCAAGCCTCAGCCAGACTGAGTCAAACAAGCCTTAACTAGACTGAGCATAACAAGCCTTAGTCAGAATGAGCATAACTAGCCTTAGCCAGACTCTACATGACTAGCCTCAGTCAGATTGAACATGAAGAACTCAGCCAGATTGAGTCAAGCATGCCTCGGCTAGACTGAACATGCAGAAACACATACAGAACTCAGCCAAACCGAGCCTAACAAGCCTCAGTCAAACAACATTGTTTCATTCATTAAAATGTGACTGGTTAAACTTAAAATTTACTAATTCACCTTTTGTTTTTAAACAAATCTAGTTTTTATGCACTTTACAGTTTTCAAACTCCTTTTTACTCTTCATTTCAATTACTGTAAAAGGTACAGGGCCAGCTTATCAAACAACAAGGAAAAATACACGCAAATAACAATTTGTTACTTCATAACTTACAAAACTAGTTTCATATCATAACACAAGTCCATTACAAACTAAAAACTTTTTCTTACAAAGGCAAAACAAAACAAAACAAACAAATATAAATACAACTATGCCCCCACAAGCTCAACTGACCCCCCCTCCATCTCCTTCCTCCTCACTGAACATGAGATCTTCTTCTTCAACACCTTCATCCAACTGGGTTTGGGCGACGTCTCCCTCTCCTAGCTTTATGAAGGTGACGTCAATGTTTGGGAAGGCCTTCTCTGCCCTTTGCTGGAAGCTAACCCATCCGCTATCCTAATAGATGCTTAGCTGGTGCTTGTAGTAGTTGGATTGCAGCCAAGTTTGATGGTCTCGCCTCGCTCCTAATAGATGCTTAGCTGGTGCTTGTCTGCCCTTCCACCAGTTCGACAGCAGCCAAGTTTGATGGTCTAGCCTCGCTCCCCCCTCCATAGCCAAACTCTTAGCCACAGCAGCATCCACCGCAACTTGAAATTCTGTCGACTGCTTGAATTGTTCCACTATTGCAGTGTACAGATCAGGGTAGGCTGCCCTTTCCGACGCCATAATCTTGGCCAACTCTGCTGCCTCGGTCCTCTCTTCCTCCACTATCTTCTTCTCTATGGACAGCGCCTTTGTCAATTCCATGATTTGTGTCTCCAACTCCTCCTTCTGCTTCAGAGCTGCATCACGCAAGTCCTCATTATTGCTCAAGTCCTCTTCCAGCGTCTCCTTGGCAGTTTGACAAGCCTCCTCCACCTCCAAACTCTTCTTTCGTTCGCTTGCCATCTCAAACTCTAGTCCCACCACCTCGCGGCTGGCGACTTCTAAGTCTTTAGTGGCATGGCCCAACTGAGCTCTGACCTCTGCCAACTCTGTTTCAACCCTCACATTCTCCCCTTTTGCGTTCTCAGCTGCGTGGCTCTACACAAGCGCTAACACTTTAAATTTTTTTACAATTTTGGGCATGTAAGAGCCCTTTGCCCTAGGCACTTTATGCCAATTTGCGCAGCAACTTGACGTCGGCCTTGGCCATTTTTGCTTCAACATTTGCTCACTCGGTCTGTGCCTTCACCTCTTTCAACTCCACCCTCGCCCGAACCCCCTTATTCAAAAATGTTACGGCCAGCATCAAGGCCTCCATCTGCGCTGAGCCTAGAACCTTTATGAGTTCGTCCTCGCTGAACCTAGATACGTCTTTGATCTCAGCATCATCCACTACCCCAAGCATCTGCTCATAAGCGACCTTCACGTCATCCAGCAGATTCACAAATTTACCAAGGTCACTCAAGGGCACCCCACTACGGCACTCAAATGCCGAGCGGTGGTACTCTTGCCCTTCATGCCCACTACTCTCTCCGTTGCGCTTGCTTCTATTTCAGTTGGGCGCTCGGTTGTCTCTTCCCCATCCACTATGGTCTTCTCCCCCTCCTTAGCATTGCTCTCCTCTGGTTGGGGGCGATCTCCCTCTTGGCTTGCCTCTAGATATCTTGGCTCACTTAGCCTACTTTGCTCCACCACAAAAGGGTCAACTTCAGCCATTAACATATCAACCACTAGCCCCAAGGGCCTCTCTTCCACCCTCGCTCCCTTTGTCATCCCTTCTTTTATTTTCTTCAAACTGGGCTCTTCTCCTCCACTCTTGCGCGAGCTCTTTTTTTTCTTTTCTCTCGCTTACTCCACCTCCATTCTGCTTCTTGCCTTCAGTGGGTCGAACGAAGCCTTCAACATCACAAAAGTCCTCAAATCTCCCTCTGCTAGAGCTTTGAGCCGCAGGCAAGCAGACCTCTTCGCGACCGACTTAGGAGTTGGTCTCAACTCTTTCTCCTTATATTTTTCTGCTACCGCCAAGATTCGCCTATCTTCAACTTCTTGTGCCTTTCTTATCGCCTCCACTTCTTCACGGGCAGGGTCTCCCTCAATGGGTTCTGGCTCTAGCTTCAGAGCAAACAAGGCTAAGGGCTTAATGAGGTCGTCCTATTTGAGCCCCTCATTCTCCCTCAATTCCTTCACCTGCTTCACCCTTCTCTTTGCTGCAACATCCAACTTTGGTTCCTGGGATTTGGTGGCCATTTTCCATATCGTCCGCACCTCCTTCTCAACGTCCACTGATGCGTAAAACCATTTTGTGTGCCATCCCTTCACTAATGAGGGAAGCCCTGCCACCAACCCTCTACCTGCTGCTGCCTGTAGAGTCACCCATGCCACCTGTTGGCTTGAGGCTTTATAGCAGAAAAAAAAATCCATCTACTGTTATCGGCTCTCCATCGGTTGCCCGCGGCCAAGAGATTACACAAGCAAACAAAATCTTTCACGCATTCGGCATCAGTTGGCCCAGCACCACCTCCAGTCGATTCAACACGTCGATGATGAGCTATGGAAGTGGCAATCTCAACCCCCTACAGAGTGCCTCTTCGTATAGAAAAAACTCCCTCGGTCGTGTGTCTGACATCCTCTCTCTTGTTGTTGGCAACCTCAGCTCCATGCTCGTCGAGATCTGGTATTTGGTACGCAACTCTGCCAAATCCTCTGGCATCATCGTCAATTTACCCACCTTGGTATGCTAATAGTTAGGGGCAACTTGGCTCAGCGGTTGAGCGACTGATATCATCGTTGCCGAAATAGGTCGTGGTGGCCTCTCCGCTTTCTTCTCAACCAACCTCTCCACTCTATACTTCTCTGTGAGGGCCACTCTATCGTCATCCCCTAAGGCATCAAGGGTCATGGTAAGGAGTCTCTCTTGTGCCATATCCCTTATGTTCCTATAAATTGCTTTGGTGGCAAGGGCGAGGAAATTCGAGATGTGAAGCAATGGACCATCCACAGCTATGAATGAAGAGAAGTTTGGAATATGTTGGTTCTTAGTAATCAAGTAAGAAAATCGCACAAGTCCAAACGCAAAGGTTTGCCTGCATTCCAGGGATCGCGGTTAAAAATTGCCAGTTTTGCCAACAATGTGGAGAGAACAAAAAGTCAAGTAACGGAAGTGGAATGAAACAAACAACCTATTCACCTTCCACAAAGGGTTCAAACTCCCCATTAACGACCTAGACTGCGCTACATTGATGGCCATGATCACTTCCCCCACTGCTAACTTTGTCTCTTCCGTCTCGTCTATCCTCCATCATATTATCACGTGTATCTATGCACCTCAAGCCCCGTGCACTGTCAAAGTCGTCAAGTCTATCCCTCAGATCCCACAGTCAACTATCTCCACGGTCGGCCACCTTGATGGTCGCGGTCACCTCAACGGTCAGCCACTTCAATGGTTGCCTTGACGGTCGGTCACCTCAATGGTCAGCCACCTCAACGGCCGGCCACCTTGACTGATAACCTAAACGGTCGACCACCTCAGCGATCGATCACCTTAACGGTCAGTCACCTCAACAGTTGGTCACCTTAACGGTTGGCCGCCTCAACGGTCGGTCGGCCACCTTGACAATTGGTCACCTTGATGGTCAGACACCTTAACCGTTGACCACCTTGACAGTCAGTCACCTTGACGGTTGGCCACCTCAACAATCAACCACCTTGACAATCGGTCACCTCCACGGTCGGCCACCTCAACGATTGACCACCTTAACGGTCGGTTCACTTAACGGTCGACCACCTCAACATTCAGTCACGCTAACGATCGGTCACCCTGGCAGTCGGCCACCTCAACAGTCAGTCATCTTGATGATTGCCCACCTTCGTGATCAACTCCCTTGACAATCAGTCACCACAACACCCATCTACCTTCGCCTCTCCTCACCTGTCCACCCTCTCCTCGTTCTGTCCCACCTTTGGCGACTTTGGAGACTACCATCACCTTTCTTATTCCCTTCACTGGACTAAAGATGCGCTCAGGAATGGGGGGCTACTGATGGGCATGGCTCACATGGCCCAGGACAGCCCAATCCACAACTGCTTTGGGCAGCCCAAGCGGCCATTCAGTTATAATCTAGTAGGTGAAACTCAACAACAGGCCCATTGAAGAACCTGTGTTGGCCCAACCCCTGTGACACTTAGACACCTATTAGGAGGAAATTAGCCACGTGGCAAACAAAGATCTTGCAGAGTTATTAAACCCAAGCATCAAGCATTAAATGAGGATGTCATAGCATTAAATGCAACAAGACCTCTCGCCCCCTGGTATGGCGAAACTGCCATGGCCGACGGCGAGTAGATCATAGACTTTCGGCCAATAAGATAGTTCGAATGGATAAGGAAATGATGAGAAAAAAGATATAAGGAAGCTTGTGAAGAACGTAAAAGACAACAAGTAATATTCTCTCTCTCTCTATCACTTCCAATCTAACTTGATCATCGGAGTGTCTACGGAGAGAAACCACTCCAGTTTTGGTATCTCCGCATCGGAACTTTTGCAGGCACCCATTAAGAAGATGAAGACTAGCAGACCTGTGGAACGCGTGGATCAATTCGACCCATCCTCTATTGACCATATTGCATTATCAATTACAAAAAAGTACGGAGATAAGGGATCACATTGGCGGAGTCCTCGGCATGGAAAAAGGAGGCCCTTTTCTCACCATTAGTGAAGATAGAGAATGAGACAGTAGAAACAGTCTGCATTACCCAACCAACCCAACGATGGTGAAAACCCATTTTGACAAGTAAAGCCTCCAAAAAGTCCCACTGAATTCGATCATATGCTTTACTAAAGTCAATCTTTAAAGCCATGTCACCCACCTTGTCGGATTTCTTGTGTTTGAGGTGATGGAATGCCTCATGAGCCACAATAATACTATCTTGATTCCTGAATCAATCATCCTGGAACAAAGGCTGCCTAGTTTGGTGAAATAATGGAAGGGAGGATAGCTTTCAATCTGTTGGCCATTATTGTGGTAATGATTTTTAGGCTGAAGTTACAGAGGCTAATAGGCCGCAGATGAAATAGACACTCTAGATTTGGGATTTTTGGACAAAATGTTCAACAACACTAAGCTCCATTCACACCTTTGAGGACAAAATGTTCAAAAAATGAAAAAACATGAGAAGAACATAGCTTCATAGATTAAATATATCACAGTAACTCACATCATTCTTAAAATTGGGACTTTTGAGTAATTATTCCTAAATTTAAAATTGAATGGACTTTTATACCGTCTCTAAATGTGAATCCAAAACAAAAGTATTCCCGTTAAATCAACATTTAAAATATATTGTAAATTGCATATTGTAAAGCATTTTGTTGTTGTAATTTCTCACACATTTCACGACCCATATTACCAAACAAAGAATAAACAAAACTTTGACCCACATTTCACGACCCATATTACCTCCCACTAATAAAACTAACAGTTATTACACCCTCACACAAACAAGATGATAAGTTATTGTTCGGTAAAGTTTACAATTTTTTGTGTTCTATTTATAAAAAATATTAAATTTATCTATATTTAGCAAATAATCAAAACAAAATAGATGGTTGTTGGTTGAGCAGAGGTGGTGATTGGAGGTTGTTTCTAGCCATTGAAGGTGATTGGCAATGGTCAAAGCTGATTGTCAACTGTCGGAAATGATAACCAAATGTGGTTGCTTACATTCAGATGTGGTGGTAAGTCACAAAAAGTGGTGGCCGAATGTGGTTTTCGGCAAGAGGTGGTGATCATAGGTGGCTGTCGCCAGTAAGAAGTAATTACCGAATGAGGTCACTAGTGACATTGGTTGGAGATGGTAATGGTCAATGATAGTGATAGTCATGCGCGAAGAGGGAAAACAAATTCTAAACAAGTGAAATTAAATTTTGTAATAAATTTGCAAGTTTTTGAAAACAAAAATATTTACCAAACAAATTTTTGTTTACAATTTTGAAATTTTTGTAAAGGAAATAGTACAATGTGTACCCTTTTAAAAAGGTGCATATTGTAAAAAAAAAAAAAAATCAATTTTGTGGTGAAATTTACAAATTTTTATGATAAAAATTATCATTTTTGTAGTAAAAGTTATGGATAGGAAAATTGTGATGTGCACTCACAAAGTTGAAATTATACTTTTTGTAATGAGCAAAATAGTCTAAAAATATGTGTTCCAAGTCTTGAACGCTCTCGTGGAAAAAATATCTTCTTCATTTTCTCACAAATTTATGTTATTGGTCCACTCAAGTAGAGGCCAATCACCATCTCATAAGCAAAGGCAAAATCCAACACTTATTTGATGAGAGTCTATTTGCACAATGCATATCATTTTAATATACGTTATTTACATAGTTTACAATATTTAATTTAATTTTGTTTTAAGCTTTCTCAATTCTTACCATTAATTTTCAAAATAATATTAAAATACTCTCATCTTTTCCAATCTCAAATCATAATCCTAACTTAAACCCTAACCCTAACACTAGCTATTACCTACCAACTTCAAATTTGAATTTTTTGATTTTTTTTTTTTTAAATAACACAATGCCCTCATCTTCTCCAATCCCAAACTTTAACCCTAGCAACCATCTACTACCACCACCATCAATATCATTCCTCATCCTAGCCCCTTCGTCATTCAATCCCCCAAATCCTGTCATCCCCTCCCGCCACCGTTGCCATCCTCCTCCTCTTTTTCTTTTTTTCTTTTTTCTGTAAACCATTCCCTATCTCTTTCTCTACAAGGTCGGGGATGTTTAAAATGCGAACTTCTTTCATGGAGTACTTCTTACATGACAAAGTGTTGGGCCTTCAAATGTTAAGATAGGTGAATGTTGCTCGATGGTTAGAGGAGATTGACAAGCACAACTTGGTAGAGTTTAACCACCACACGAACACAATTTATTCCATTGTGTACTCAAAAAAGTCAGCCCATGACACCTAGCCCAAGACCGTTTGGTCATTAAGGCTTTAGCACCACTTTAGCTTGTACCTTAGGGAAGTTGAGTTAGCTTTGAACACTACTTGAACTTAAGTATTGAAGTCTTGACCATCAACTCCATAGAGGTCTCTAAAAAATGTGTTTGATTAGCCGCTGTGTTTCATATAAACAGAGTTTCAAGACTTCACTAGTACCTTTGGCTAGGTTTGTTTGCCTAATTAGATTGGGTGGAATTAATAATGCAGTGAGATTGAGTGATAAAATTACTAGTATAGTAATATCAAGTTGCAGATATAAGATAAATTGTGTTTATTCATATACTAGTAAATAGCATTAGTTAGTTTGAATTACATTTATAAATTTACATAAAAGTCCTCAATATAAAAAAATGTGGCTTTATTATTTTTGTAAAGTGGGGGTAAAAAGGATATTTTCCCCTCTAATCTCATGGAATTGGATTGTGAATCCCAACTTCTCAATGAAATTGTTTATCTCATCCTTTGGGGGCATTCATAGTTTTATAGGACTCTTACGCTGTGTTTGGTTGGAGGATTTGAGGAGGGATTTAGAAAGGAAAAAGGAAAAGTTAGGTGAAATGTGAATAAAATATAGTTACATTTCACCTAATTTCACACATTTTTTTTCTTTCCCTTTCCAAATCCCTCCTCAAATCTCCCAAAAAAAAAAAAAAAAAAACACAGCATTAGTAGTCTTATAACATTTTTACCAAAAGAACATAATTTATATAGAACTCACTAGACTGGTAATTCAATCTCACCATCTAGGGAGTAAAACAAACATGCTCTTCATTCTTTCCAAGAAATTAAGTAGTTAAATTTAATGATCTGTGATGTCTTGATTTTAATAGTGAGATGAAAACATTGGCAGCTCCACGTCCTAAATTCAAGGATCTTAAAATAAGTTGTTCAAGCTCAAATGTACATAAAATAGGATTCCTCAGGGACCAACAGTAAGGTATTAATAAGGTGTCAGAACCGGGTCATGAAAAATTTAAATATCTTAAATAATTATTAAAATTAATAAATTATTAAGTTAATAAATTATTAGAACACTAAAGTGCCGTTTGGTAACACTTACGTTTTCAATTTATATATATAAAAATTAAAAAAAACTCAAATAAAAACTTGTTTGGTAAATTTTTTATTTATAAATCAGTGGTCCCAGTTTATAAATTTGGCCAAAAAATATGAACTCAAAAAATATGTTTTCGTTTTGAGTTTTGAGTTTTTTTTTTTTTACCACCCAACACTAGCCACCACCCGCCACCATTTTCCACCACCGTCTTCCGCCGCCACCACCCAACCCCCACCTGCCACCACCACCCCACCATCCACCACCATTCACCACCCACTCGCCACCACCACCTGCCACCACCACCACCCACTCGCCACCACCCACCACCCGCCACCGTCACCCTCCCACCCACCACCACCACCACCACCACCACCACTCGCCACTTACCCGCCACCATGACCCACCTGCCACTACCATCCACCACCACCCACCCCCCACCACCACCCCACCCGCCGCCACCACCACCACCACCACCACCACCCACTCGCTACCACCCGCCACCGTCACCCATCCACCCACCACACCACCACCACCCGCCACCACCACCCACCACCACCTGTCATCCACCACTCACTTGCCACCACCATTCAACCACTCGTCACCGCTTTCCACCACCATCTTCTGCCGCCACCACCCGCCACTTGCCACCACTCTTCACCACCGCCTTCCGCCACCACCACCCACCCACCCGCCACTTGCCACCACTTTCCACCACCGTCTTCTGCCACCATCACCCACCATCTGCCACCATTTTCCACCACCGTCTTCTGCCACCACCACCCGCCATCATTTTCCACCATCATCTTCTGCCGCCACCACTCGTCACCACCCACCACCACTGGCCATTTCTCACTCTTTTTTATATTTAAATTTTTTTTTAAACATTTTGTCTAAACCAAACGCGTTTGTAGTTTATGTTTTTCTAAAAATAAACAAAAAATAAAAAAAAAAACCAGTTTATAAAATTTTTGTAAATATAAACTGAAAACGTAAACGTTACCAAACAGGCTCTAAGTATTTCAAAATTTTGAATTTCAATGATTCATCGCTATAAAAATACAAATCAAAAGTAATATTACATAATTCATTTGGTATATAAATAGTAATGAATAAAAGCTTGCATTGTTTATAGAGAGAAATGGTTAAGTGAACTAAAAACTATGATATATATTTTAAAAGGGTAAATTATAAAGTTAATTCTTATACTTTAATTCTTGTATCAGTTCGATCTTTGTAATTTTGATTGATTCAATTTTGACCTTGAATTTTTTACTTTTTCTTCAATTTGTCCAATTGATTTCAATTATTATTGTTTTTCACGACAAATATGTATATAAGAAAAATGTGTTATACTTCTAAGGGCAAAATTGTAAACTTGATCAACTCAATGATTTAACCTCAACTAACTTAATGATCATTTTAAGTCAAAAAACCTAATTGAGCTCTTTATTAATTTATGGGTTTTCTAAAATAACAAAATAAGATGGTGCCATAAGTGAAAAATTTTAGGACACTCAGGTCATAAGTCAATTTTTAAATCTTTTGAGCTATTAGGAGCAAATTTTAATCTCTTTGGCTAAAAGAACATAATTTCCCCAAAAAAACAATTAAATGTTGAAATCAACCTATCTATCTATCTGTTGAAATTTATCAAACTAATTATATATTGAAATGTAACACATGTCACTCATTTAATAACCTATATGTTAAATATCACACACTTCTCTACCTCACCACCACCACCACCACCACCACCACCACCACCTACTGTCATAGCGGCGGCAACTTTTTCGACAACCTTTTCTGGCGTATCCTTATTATCAAACAAAATTTTATCTTGAATGTAATCCCTTATACATTTTTGGAATGGACTTTTCACAAATTTTCTCAAAATATTCAAACAATTGGGCCACACATATCAAACAAAGCAAATAAAATAAGATCATATCAATAAATGACTCATGTTTGCCTAATATGTACCAACAGATATGATTAAATTTTGCAAGCAATGATTGATTGAAAAAAAAAAAAACAATTGCATGATTGAATGGAAAGACGCATGTGTCAAATAATATTATATGAACAGTAATAACTTAAAGCTAGCTTTTTATTAAGGGTAAAATATAAATACAATTTCTAAAATTTGTTAAAATTATGAATTCTTTTCTCACGTGTGACGTTTCAAAATCAGGAACATCAAAAAATATATTAATAAATAAATATATAATTTTGTTTTAAGGTTATAAGTATAGGAAACATCACTAATGAGTCATTTAGCCAATAACCAATTAAGATGCCAAGAAAGATCGGATGAGTAAAAATAGCTTTTCTTCTAACTCCAATCTCCTTAGATTACAAAGTTACATTTTTGACAGATCTTAACAAAGTATTAAAGTAAGGTCTACATGAGTTGACGGAATATAAGGATATGTTACAAAAGATATATATAAATATATAAGCAAAACAATAATTACAAGTCTGAATTATATCAAGAGTTTCAACACTTACAATCCTAAAGTGTCATGCCCCAAGCTCCATGACAATGCCGCACAATCATCTAAGTGAACATGCAAGGCTAAAAGTCAAATCAAATAAGCCGACAACATAAAATGCTCAAATTAAATCTTTAAATATCATAATGCCAAACTCTATAAATAATAAACAATATCATGTGAAATTGTCCACCAAGTTCACTAATATAATCCACTAACAAAATTGTAATCTAAGTAACTTAAAATTATAGTCCTACTCTCGGCACTCCCACAAGTAAAATAAGAGTAAGCTAGACAGCCCAACAAATAACCAATCATCACTGCTAGTTGGATCAAGTATACAAAGAAAATAGTCAATAATCAATAAATATATTTTTGCTACAATTCAAAAAATAAACAATTATTTTGTAAGATGTCTTCATAGTTGAAAATAAACAGTGTACAAATACATTTTAATTGAAAAGACAATAAGATAATTCAAAGTAATTTCGTTGTTCAAATCGATGGTTTGATATTTAGATGGATCAATGATTTGATTCACAAAACTCAAGTCTTAGTGACTATTGTCACTTAGTACGTGACAAGGTCTAGAACCACACACAGTCTAGTGATAAAGCCCCACAAGAAATATAACGATTCCAGTTTAGACCCGATTCATTTATTGTTTTGGATTTGGGATATCTTATCTTGTATCACCGTTCATGTCTTTATTCATCTTGTACTTCATTGAGTTTGGCTATTGGAGTATCATTGTCATGTTTGGAATAGGTTGGTAGCTTGTTTTTCAAAAGAAATTCTGCCTAAAATCTTGCTTGTTCGCTCGAGCAACGCTTCTTGCTCTCAAGTAGTCTTTTACAGTTTGAAAATTACTGAGTTCTTGATATCTACGCTTGAGCGATGCTTCTTACTGGAAGGGATGCATTGTGCGCTCAAGCGACCATTCTTGAGCTCGAGCGGTGTCTTTGTTGTGCTTGGTTGCTCGAGCAACCATTTTTGCGCTCGAGCGATCTACGCATATATCAATCCAAATGGGTTAAATTTTGAGTCATTTTCCTATCTCTCTCTCTCTCTCTAAAACACTCTAAGACCTAGATCTACTTACTCTCTCTCTCTCTAGAAACCCTATCTAAAACTCAAATACATCTTGATCTATTGATTTCTACACCACAGTCCCTTTGATAAAAAGGTAGAGCTCACCTAGAGCTTCATTTTGATTGGAGCAAAGTTTGTTTTCGACTTTGTCAAGTTTTAACTCTTGTTCTTCTTGGTTCTTGTCTTTGAGGTATGGATTACTTTGACTCTTTTTATGATTTGTAACTTAGTTATTTGCTTTTCCAAACAAGATAGTGATTTGAGGATTTTTGGATGAAACTTTGGGTTTGGTTTTGAAATCAAAAGAGGGATTTTTAAAATGAGCTCTTGTATATGATTTTTGCTTTGTAAAAATGGTTGGGTTGTGCTATATGGTAGATTTTATCCATAGAGATTGATTTTTAAAGAAATGGGATTTTTGTCCTAAATTGTGAGAATTTGATTTTTGAAAAGAGAAAATGGAATTGATGTTGGTTTTATGGAATTAGAACAATGATGATGATGGTGATAGAGTTGGATATGAATTATCACTCCTAATTGGAAATGTTGGAAAGCATATATGGGTTAAGAATTATTTATCTGTTTAGAGATATCTATTTTGGACTATCGGTTGAAGATAACTATGATTGTTGTAGAAATTGCATGAGAATTAGGTGAATTGAAATTATTTTCTCATCCATTTGCATTCAGCGTTGTAGCATATTTAACACATTAAAAATGTTGTTGTTTTGAGAAAAATGGGTAAATACCTTGGTGAATTTGGGTTGCAGTGTAATTGAGGTATTATGTTGGCCTGTGTGTCCTTGGTGAAAGTTAAAAAACCCACGCGGTTAGGTGTCAAGCCTTCCAGCTAATACCGATAAAAATGACAAATTGGTAGTGCTTGTAGCCTGTTTGAAAACATGTCCTAGAGATTCCCAGTGTTGTATCTACCACCCTGCTTTTTATTGTAAAGCAAATGGATTCTTGAATTGTGATATAACCTGGTATTGCATGGTTTTCGAAAAGAGATATAAAATGTTTTAACACAGCATTGCATATGCATTTACCTTATAACTCTGTTAAAATTCATGCACTGTGTTAGATTATCTTTATTGGGCTTTAGCTCACCCTATCCATTTTCAAGTGCTGATGATATGTCTCCGCTAAGGCAATAGCTTGGGAGGACTTGTAGCCAAGAGCTTCTGTTTTTGTTATTATTGTATTTATTTTGTACAAGACTAGGGCTTTATTTGTATTGAGTTTAAACTCACTTTTGTTGTAACCAAGCACTGTCTTAGAAAGTTGTAGCCAATAGGGAATTATTATACATGTTTAACTCTTATTTCGTATCTTTTGCCATGGCACATACTATAGATTCAGGATTAGGACTTTTGAATGTATCATTGCATGTGTTAAACTTTTGTGAAGAGATGAAACCTTATGAATAGAGGAACATTATATTCAAACATCTATTATTAATTAATATATGTTGTGCGTTGATCTCGATGTAATTAATTCGAGGCATTACAACTTAGTATCAAAGCTATTGGGTTTGAATACTTTGGGATCGTGAGAAGTGGTTATTACCACAATGGGTTCCCTTGTTATATGATATTAGAAATAACTTGGTATGCTATGTGATAATATGCATATGTAACTAAGTGAGTATAAAATTTAATTTCTAAGATATTGATTGGGTCTACGAGCTTCTAGAAGTCTTGTTAGAAGAGCACTTGATCACTGCTATTTCTAACTGGAACTCTAGCAACATCTCAGGACGATCATTATCTAGAAAACATTTTTTTCTTTTTTGTTTATGTGACTACGTGCATATATGGAGTGAATTAATTGTTGTCCACCGCTTTAGGACGTGAGTGAGTTAGCTTCAGGACATTTGTAAATGTGTTAATCTCTTGTGTTACCTTCATTAGGATGTCAAGACATGGACGTGGTGGTGGTAGGCGTGGCAGGCCTACGTGGCAAGAGGTGTCATTTCCGGATAATATTCTGACGCAGGAAGAAGGGGTTAGTTAGGCCAATGTGGCCAAACCGGTTGGTCAACAGGCTATGGGTGCTTTAGTCCGTGAAATGGCCAGAGCCTTGATGGAATCTATGGACATTCTTAGAGCTGATAATCAAGTCCATGCCCATGTTACTAAGACAGGGCCGTTGTTTCTGAAGAGGGAGTTATTCCAGTCAAATTCGGAGGAGTTTTTGGGGTATCTTAAGAAGCCACTAAAAGTGGATGAGTAGTTAGAGCAGATGGCGAAGACATTTAAGATGCTTAGCATCGAGGACAATGGATTGAGAGTGACCTTGGCATCCTTCTAGCTAAAGGGAGATACGGGTCATTGGTGGAAGTTTGTGTGGAGGCGTATGGAGAGAGACTTGGAAGGCTTTTGTCAACGCCTTCTAGGACAAGTTTTTGCCTCCCACTGTTACGGAGAAGTTGAGGGAGCAATTTTTGAAGCTCAAGTAGCTTCACACACTGTGGCCAAGTTTGAGGCTACTTTACTAGTTTGTCAAGGTTTGCACTAAAGCTTGTAGTGATGGAAGAACGTCGTTGCTTGGAGTTTAAGAAGAGGTTACGGACTGGACTCCTTGTTAAGGTGGTCGCGTCCATGATTAGGCATTACAGTCATTTTGCGGAGGTGGGGGCTCACTTAGAGACCGTGATTCAGATAGAGGATGAGAGGATGAGGGGCTCCAAGCAGAGAAGTTAGGAGGTTCAGGGGAAGACTCGGGATATTAAGAGGCAGAGGGGTTCTAACCCACAACAATACTAGGGAGCATAGTCCAGGTCCACTTTTTCGGTACCAAGGGTCTAGGGGAAGTGGTCATGGAGGGATTACCTTCTTCAAGTGTGGTCAGCTAGGCCACAAGTCTATAGTTTGCCTACAGAAGGGAAAAGGGCAACAGTCTGCACCATCTTTGGCTCATTTTCAGAGCCAGAGTCAGGGAGAGGGTAGTCGCTTACCTGTTATCAGTGTGGGTAGTCAGGGCATCTAAGAAGGTTTTGCCCTTAGGCAGGTGGCACATCTAGTGTGTATAGTTCGAAGCAGACATAGAGCCATCAGCCTACATCGTCAGCTCAGGCCTCGAGGGCTAAACAGGGAGCCTTTTCGGCTCAATTAATGTATCAAACTTATGCTTCTAGGGGTGAGGAGGTATACCAAAGACCTACAAGCAGGTATACCATCAGCCTACATCGTCAACTCGGGCCTCGAGGGCCAAACAGGGAGCCTCTTCGGCTCAATCAATGTATCAAACTTATGCTTCTAGGGGTGAGCAGGTATACCAGAGACCTACAAGGCGTATGCTGTTACCACACCAGATTTGTTGCCAACACCTCCTGTAGTGAGAGGTAACTTCTTGTTATGTAATTCTATTGCCAATGTGTTGATTGATACTGATGCATCACATTCTTTCATTTCATCTGCATTCGCATCAGCATTGGGGTTAGAAGTGGCTCAGTTAGAATCTCCACTCAAGGTAGAGTCACCTGTCAGTGGTGAGGTTGTGTTGGACTAGGAGTGTCGAGGTTGTGAGTTAGAGATTGCCAGTCGCCGACTTCCTTTTTCTTTTGTGTTGATTGAAATGTCAAGTTTCGATGTCATTTTAGGCATGGATTGGTTGTCATCCTATCGAGCCATTAAGACTGTTACGTCAAATGATTGTTTTAATTTCCTAGGGGATCGAGTTGATAGGGCCTTGTTGTCAGTGTGTGATCCGCGTGGTCGGGGCGAGCTTAGTCTTATTCTTGATATATTCTTGGATGTTGAGAGTGATGTGGTCCGAGTAGAGCTACCAAGGGTAGTTTGCGAATACCTGAACTTCTTCCCCGAGGATCTCACTAGTTTACCACCTCACCATGAGATTGAGTTCTCTATTGACTTAATACCTAGCACGACACCGATTTCTATGGCACCGTATAGATTTTCACTTGTTGAGTTGAGTGAATTAAAGATTCAACTCTAGGAATTGCTAGATAAGGGCCTTATCCGCCCTAGTACTTCGATTTGGGGAGCACTGGCTCTCTTTGCCAAGAAGAAGGATTGCACATTGCGACTTTGTATTGATTACCGAAAGTTGAACCGGGTAACTGTTAAGAACAAGTACACACTGCATCGTATAGATGACTTGTTTGATCAGTTGAAGGGGTCTTGTTGTTTCTCTAAGATAGACTTGAGATTGGTTTATCACCAATTGAGAGTGAAGGAGGAGGCTATCCAGAAAGCGGCATTCCGTATGCGGTATGGCCATTATGAGTTTCTAGTGATGCCTTTTGGGTTAACTAACGCACTGGCCTTGTTTTTGGATTTGATGAATCAGATCTTCCGTGAGTTCCTAGACCATTTTGTGGTTGTCTTCGTTGACGACATATTGACTTACTCTCCCTCTGAGAAGGAGCACGAGGAACAATTGTGGGTTGTGCTTGAGTTACTTAGAGCCCACAAGTTGTATGCAGAGTTCAAAAAGTGTGAGTTCTGGTTAAAGGAAGTGAAATTCTTAGGCCATGTGGTATCCGAGGAAGGGTTGACTGTAGATTCCTCTAAGATTGAGGCAACGCAAGATTAGGAACAACCTAAGAACGCCTTTGAGATCGAGAGTTTCTTAGGGTTAGTTAGGTATTACCTTTGTTTTGCGAAGGATTTCTCAGATTAGCCTCACTGTTGACTAGACTAAGGATGAAGGGAATTAAGTTTGTGTGGAATGAGACTTATGAGAAGTCATTTCAAGAGCTTAAGGTTAAACTTACCACTGCTCCAGTGTTGAGGGGTTTGGGCTATTCTATGTATTGTGATGCGTCTCGGGAAGGTTTAGGCTGTGTTTTAATGCCAGAGGGGAAAATGGTAGCTTATGGCTCACGGCAGTTGAAAGCACACGAGAGAACTACCCTACTCATGACTTAGAGCTAGCAGCTGTGATTTTTGCCTCAAAGATTTGGAGACATTATCTTTATGGTGAGAGGTTTAAGGTATTCTCCAATCACAAGATTCTGATATATCTGTTTTCACATAAAAATTTGAATCTGAAGTAGAGAATGTGGATGGAATTTATAGAGGATTACAACTTTGAGTTGCATTATCATCCGGTGAAGGCTGATGATGCCTTGAGTAGGAATTCCATTAGCAATGTAGTTAGTATTGCCATTCGGGAATAGGAGATATTGGGCGCTATTGGCAAGTTTGACTTTCATCTTGGCGAGTCTGTGGAGTCAGCAGCCTTGTTTACTATGGTTGCACAACCTACGCTTATGAGCTGAGTTATAGAAGCCCAATGAGGTGACCACGAGGTAGAGTCCATCCGGGGAAAGATATCTAGTGGAAAGGTGGAGAAAGGTTTGAACGTGTATTTTGACTCGAGTGTTAGCTATCTTGACAGTCTTTTCATACAAGAATCTTATAGGGAGGAGATACTCCGAGAGTTCCACCATTCGCACCTTGCGGTACAGCCGGGCGGCACAAAGATGTACCACGACCTTGGTCACCAGTTTTGGTGGAGAGAGATGAAAAGAGACATAGCCTTGTTTGTATTGAGGTGCCTTACTTGTCAACAAGTAAAGGTTGAACATCAGAGGCCAGTGAGCTTGTTGCAACCCTTGCCTATAGCTGAGTGAAAGTGGGAACATGTCATGATGGATTTTGTTGTGAGTCTTTTGAGGACTCAATGGGTTAACGATGCAGTGTGGGTGATAATTGATCGATTAACTAAGTCAACACACTTTGTACCGATGCACACAAGTGACTCAGTAGATTACATTACAGACAAGGATAATTTGCTTACGAGATTAAAATATATGGCCAAACAAACGAAAGATTGCTTACTATGGAGGCGTCAACAGACAAGTGCGCAGTGGGCTCCCATAGTAAGATGTCCTCGCCTATCCCTAGGATGAGGCCCTCGAATTTCAAAATACCATCAGGGGTCAGAGCGTGGGTGTGTGGCTGGTAGGTGGCCACTTCAAAAGGTCTATCTACAAAGGGAGGCAACTCCGCTTGGAACAGGGGAAAAACCATCCTTAGCCCCTATGTCCTTACAAGGACGGCACCAATATCCACCCGCGGATCAGGGATGGAAGAGTGAAGAAAAGTGAGCGAGTGAGTGAGTTGGGGTGAAAAATCCTAAAATTCCAAACCCTAGGAGAGAGAAAATAAAGAGAGAGTGGAAAATTAAAGGAGAAAGGGAAAGTGTGGGTAAACACGTGAGAAATCAAGGAAAACTAAGGGAAATCTCAAACTCAACCAAATCAATTTTTGATCGGCTCAAAAAGATAGAGGAGGGCAAAGGTTTTTACGAAAAAAATCTCGAGGATTGTTGGGTAACGCGAGAAGATGGGGAGATCTAGAGAGAAGAAAGGTATAGAGAAGAAGAGAAGATTTTTGGATTTGGTTTTGTGCAAAATGAAGTTAGGTTTTGTTTTAAAACAACCACGGGGTGCAGATTTACCGCACTGCCCCTGTGTCGCCATCGAGACCCGCTGGCTCCACCGGGGCCTGGCCGTGCTTCATTTGGGCCCCGGCCGGCCCCAAGTGTGTTACAGTTTCTTTGTCTTGTTTATTCAGTACTGGACAACCTATTTCCCCTCTGGGTGCCCCCCAATTCCAAAACAAGGAAAAGAAAAAAAGAGTGGAAAAAAAAAAGAAGAAGAAGAAGAGTAAAAAAGAGTGAAATGGGAAAGATGAGAAAAATATAGCAAAAAAAAAAAAAAAACAAAAAAAAGATTCTTTTGCTTGGTTTTGTTTTGTTGCTCTTTTTTTTCGTGATTTCATTATTTCATTTGGTTGTTTCATTATTTCATAATTTGTTTCAAACTCATAATTTATTCCGTTAATTTATTTGTTTCCATAATTTGTTTTTATTTCATTTCATCATTTGTTCCGATAATGCATAAATTATCATGTTATTTCCGAATTTCGCGCACCATGGAATCATGGTGTAAATGGCATGCGTTTCTTTCAGAGATTGTATATTAGGCCCATTTTAAAAATAAAAATAAAAACCTTTTTGAAATTTTTTTATTGTGCTTTGTTTAGTTTTTTTAATCTTCGTCAGTTCGTGTTTACACATGGTACCTTGATTTAAGTTATCTCTGTGGGCTTCATTCTCTAAGGCCTTCCCGAGAATGAGATAATCTCGCTCTATTCTAAAATTGTTTTCCCTTTTTGTTGATTTGCTTTCCTCCTCTTGTGTGAGACGCGTTAGGATTGTTCCCTCCGGTTAAAAACATCAGGTGTGCCTGATGTTCACACCACCTTTCCTCCTTTCGTGTGAGACGCATTAGGATTTCGAGTTTCCTCAGTTAAAAACATCAGGTACGCCTAATGCTCACACCATTCTTCCTCCTTTTGCGTGAGACATGTTAGGATCTAGAGTTTCCTCGGTTCAAAACAGCAAGGGCACCTGTTGATCACACCACCTTGCCTTCTCTCGCGTGAGACGTGTTAGGATTGTTTAACTCAGTTAAAAACGTCAGGCGTGCTTGGCATTCACACCACCTTTCCTCCTTTCGAGTAAGGCGCGTTAGGATTGTTGTTTCCTCCGATTAAAAACATCAAGTGCACTTGATGTTCACACCATTCTTCCTCTTTTCACATGAGACGCGTTAGGATCTTGAGTTTCCTCGATTAAAAAAATAAAATAAAGTAAAAATTAGGTTCGCCTGATGTTTACACCACCTTTTCTCCTTTCGCGTGAAATGCATTAGGATTGTTGTTTTCCCCAGTTAGAAATAGCAAGTGTGCCTGTTGTTCATACCATCTTTCCTCCTTTCGTGTGAGACGCGTTAGGTGGTTGATTTCCATTGTTTAAGGTTTTCTCTTTCCCTCCGCTTGCGATATGGAGAAACATGGTTGTCGACTGTACTGTCTTGTTAATTGCTTACTCCTTTTCGTGTGAAGCATGGTTGGATTCGTTTTGAAGTTTTTCATTTGCTTTTCTACTTTGCTATTGCTTATTGCATTGTCTTGCATGCTCCTTAGTTTTCGAAAGTAACCGGCTTCGCGCAGCGTGTAAGTCCAAGTTTTCAAAACACATCACATTTTATATTTAGTATTGTGCATTTGCCCTTGAACTACGCAAGTTTGATTCCTTGCAAAGGGATACGTAGGCTGCCCTCGGGTTCAACCAATTGTATTTTCGCTTCTTTCCTTGCCTAAGTCTTGCGGTCTCATTAAATGGGTCGTCTTTGAGCTTTGACATTTACTCACGTCATTTTATGACTTTAAGCTCTGTCAAAGTGGAGCAACTGTAGACATCCTATTTTTAACCGCCCATAAGACTCAAGCGCTTTGTCCTGTGCACTTGATGATGAAAGTTACATTGTGTATGATTCGAATTCTCAACGGAGGAATTTAAGCTCAAGCTCTGAAACAATGCCAAAACCTTCATATTTACACTATTCTTACCTCAGAGGTCCCTTTTTGAACATTGTGCCACCCTACACTAAGCCTTAAATAGAGGAACAGAGGAGCACATTGGGGCCCGGCTATGCCTTTTTGGCGAGAAACACTGTTCTGGGCGGGAATCAGCCAGTTGTCTATTTTTGCATTGCATTAAATGATAATTTGCTTACGAGATTCAAAATATGCGCAAAACAAAGGAAAAAATTACTTACCGTGGAGGCGTCGGCGGACAAGCGCTCAGTGGGCTCCCGCAGTAAGATGTCCTCATCTATCCCTAAGATGAGGCCCTCGAATCTCAAAATACCGCCAGGGGCCAGAGCGTGGGTGCGTGGCTGGTAGGTGGCCACCTATCATCCTCAGACTGATAGGCAGTCAGAATGTACCATTCAGATCCTAGAGGATATGCTTCGGGGTTGTGTTCTTGACTTTAAAGGGTCGTAGGAGAGACACTTGCCCTTAGTGGAGTTTGCCTACAACAATAGTTTTTAGGCAAATATTGGCATGGCATCATTTGAGGCCCTGCATGGCCAACCGTGTAGATCTCCTATGTATTAGGCCGATGTGGGTAACGCACCTATGTTAGGTCCTGAGTTAGTCTGGGAAATGATGGAGAAGGTTACTGTGACACCCTTGTTCCTTAGTATGCTAATTGGTCCTTAATTTAAGTATGATTATGTGTTTAGCATGATTTTATGTGTCATTATGTGAATGTATGTGATTTTGAGTTTTTACCTGTTCACCGTAGGAATATCTGTTTGATAACCCGCTTCGAAAATTAAATTGACGGCCTTATCGGCCACAGAACCCGAAATTGTTTACGCCATTGTGATTTGCATAAATTTTAGAGCCTACGGTGAAATTTAATTAGAAATTGACTCTGGTCAGATTAAATGGATTAAATTGATGAATTAGAGCCCAACTACTTTATTATTATTAAAATGGCCTTAGTGGGTTTTGTTGTCAAGGCTTTATACACCCAACTCCCCTCTTTAATTCATTTGGACTGAATGTAACTCAAGAAGAGAGAGAGAGAGAGAGCCGGCTATTGAGAGAGGAAGGGAGAGACTTGTGTAATTTGGGCTCTAGACTTGGACATTTTGGAGTTAGCTTAAGAATTGGCTAGAGCTTAGAAGATTAAAGCTTCTAGGTGAGTAATTCTTGGATTATAGTTGTAATTTTGTGTGTTCAAGCTAATTTGGTGATCAAGAGTAAGATTGAAAAGAAATTTGTGTTGGACTTTTTGAATTGAAACTCAATATGAGCATGCATGTATGAAATTGCCATGATTCTCCATGTTTGAGTTTAATGTATGTAATCTATGTTGAAGTTGAATGAAATCCATGTGTATGACCATTTCTTCACCAAATAAGTTGTGATTAATGTGCATTTCTTACATGTAAGAGTAGATCATGAAAGAATGAGCTTTGCATGTTGGAATTTGATATGTTGGTGATGAATTTGGATTGATTTGAGACATGCATGTAAATAATATAAGAAATGAAGCTTCCTAATGTTGTAATCTTGTATTGGTAGCATGTTAGCATGTGTAAATATGAATTTTGAGCCATAACATGCTTGAATTGTGGGTTAAAAGTCGAAATGAAGCTCAAGAACTAAATCTGGGATTTCCAGAATTTAGACTCCCGCTCGAGCGGGGGAAGTGCCTCTCGAGCGGAGAATTCGAGCTCCCAACACTTTTGGCAGACATGGCTCCCGCTCGAGCGGGGGAGTTGACGCTCGAGCGGGGAGCTATATAGGCAGGCAGTCCGCTCGAGCGGTAGAGTTCACGCTCGAGCGGAAATTTGGGGTAACCAGTACTTTTGCAGGCTTAAGGGTCCGCTCGAGCGGAGAAGTCCACGCTCGAGCGGGGACCCTGTTTTCTGAAATTCTAAAAATGCATTCTGTGTTATATTTTTCCGTTCTCTTCCAGTTGTAAACACTCTTAGGCATATGTTAAGCATTGTAAATGAGTTAATGAGATAAGAATAAAGCCTAAAGAGGAATATATGAATTAAAGAACGGATTGAACTGTTAGTGACCCTTTTGTGTTCATGAAATATGTAGGGTCAAGCTCCAGGGCAAATCCACAAGCCGATCACTGTGAGTAATATTGATATTTGAATGCTTGTGAATGTCCAATTGTTTATTCCCTTATAAGCTTTATGAATTGCTAATTGGGATTGTGGACGTAAGTCTGACATGAATAAATGAATGGACCAAAGGTCGTTTTGATAAACATGAGTGGACCAAAGGTCGTTTTGATAAACATAAATGGACCCAAGGTTGTTTTGACATGAATGAGTGGGCCGAAGGCCGTTTTGAAATGAATGAATGGGCCGAAGGCCGTTTTGACATAAATGAATGGGCCGAAGGCCGTTTTGATATTAATGAATGGGCCGAAGGCCGTTTTGACATAAATGAATGGGCCGAAGGCCGTTTTGACATAAATGAATGGGCCGAAGGCCGTTTTGACATAAATGAATGGGCCGAAGGCTGTTTTGATATTAATGAATGGGCCGAAGGCCGTTTTGACATAAATGAATGGGCCGAAGGCCGTTTTGACATAATCAAATGGGCCGAAGGCCGTTTTGACAAGGATGGAAATCTGAATGGGCCAAAGGCCAGAATGTTTGGAATTACAATCACTTGAGTTGTATTTTGTATAGTTATATATATCTGTTTAACAGAAATATGAATTGGGCCCAAGGCCGTTCGGAACATGTTGTTCTACATTGTTAAGTAATTTCTGTATTTGATATTATTCACTGGGCTATCGCTCACGCTTATTCATGTGTTTGTAGGTGAGCCAAGAGAAGTCCAAACCCAGCCACAGTGAAGTCTGCCAGGAACAACATGAGTTTTGGAGAGTCAGCCTTGTGTCTCACGCACGAGACCCAACCTTGCCATTTTGTTATATATTTACATTTTGTCTGGTTGGCAAGGACCTTGTGTATATCGGTATGTAGTTTTGATATAGGTTGACTCAGTTTAGATGATCCTGTCTATAATGGGATTTTATGGTACTGTATTTTGTTGTGGGTTATTAACGTATATGCGCATGGTTTGTTTCAAAGTGCATATAAACATGGCTCTATGGACAAAGTTTTTAATTATTGCTTCCGATTTGGCCCCTTTACTCTGTTGAGTTACGTCTGTTTTGGTTTGAGGCCGTAGGTAATCTCAGGATTACTGGCTGGTTATGTCCTTAACCCATAGGGGCGGGTAAGGGTCATGACAGTTGCACTTATCAGTAAGAGGTTGGTTTGAGTCGCCAGAAGAGCTATGCTGACCATAGGAGGACCCTGTTATCATTTGAGGTGTGAGATCACGTCTTCTTGAAAATATCACCTAGACGGGGTTTGATGAGGTTTGGGAAGAGCGGGAAGTTGTCTTCTAGATTTATTGGGCCTTTTGAGATCTTAGAGTGCATTTGGGAGGTAGCTTATCATTTGGCCATGCCACCACAGCCTTCTGGGGTTCATGACGTGTTTCATATCTGTATGCTTCAGAAGTATGAGCCGGATCCGTCATATGTGTTGGATTGGACCGAGTTTGAGATAGATGAGAATGCCTCATACGAGCATAGACCGGTTAGAGTCCTAGATACACGGGACCAAGTCTTGCAAGGCAAGACAACTCTATTGGTAAAGGTGGTATGGAAACACCATGGTGTTGAGGAAGCGACTTGGGAGCATGAAGCGGAAGTCCATGAGAAGTATCCGGACCTTTTTGTTAATGTTTGAAACTTGCAACGAAAATCTTGTCATGTTGATCAAATGTAAACATTGTGTATGTTTTGAAAAAGTAAATTGTATATTCAGTATTGAGAACCTTGTTTATTGTTATTATGAGAATGAATAACTAGTGGATGGGTCATGGTTATAAGTTGTTGCAATTAATTTAAATACAGTGGTTATTTTGTTGATTTTAAAATTTCGAGGATGAAATTCCTTAAAGGGAGAGGTTATAACGATTCTAGTTTAAATCCGATCCAGTCTTTGTTTTGGATCTTGGATTTATTGTCTTGATGGTTGTTCATGTCTTCTGTCAACTTATTCCTTGTTGAGATTGGTTATTAGAGTGTCTTGGTTGCGTTTGAAACAAGTTGGGAGTTAGTTTTTCAACACTGTTGCTGCTCAGATTTTGGCTTGTTCGCTTGAGCTAACTTTCTTGCACTTAGGCGAACTTTGAGAATTTCTAGTACTTTTGCAGGTCTGCAAAACTATGGGGAGTAGGGCATTCTTTGCTCAAGTCATGTTTCTTGTGCTTAAGCGGTCTTGGCTCGAGCGGTCCTTCTTGTGCTCTAGCGGTCTTTTGGAACTCTCAGTGCTTTTGTAGGTTTGCAAAAGTACTGGGAAGGTGGTGTTCTTCACTCGAGCGGTATTTTGTTCACTCGAGCAGTCTCTCTTTTTGTGTCTGGTCGCTCAAGTGGTGTTTTGGTCGCTCGAGTGGTCAACGCATATATCAGTTTGTAAAAGTCACTTTTTCATACCTTTCTTTCTCTAAACATTTCAAAACCCTAAATCTACGCACTCTCTCTCTCTCTAAAACTCATTTAGAACCCTTAAATACACTATCATCCATTGATCTCTACACCCTAGGCCCTTTGATAAAAAAGGTAGAGCTCACCTAGAGCTTCTATTTGATCGAAGCAAAGTCCAGTTTCGACTCCATTGAACTTTCAACCTTGCTCTTGCTTGTCTTCTAACTTGAGGTAGGGATTTCTCCACACTTTAGTATAATTTTTAACTTGATTATTTTCTTTTTAAAGAAATCTTGATATTTGGGGATTTTTTTTTAACAAATCTAGGGTTTTAGGTTTGAAATCAAAATAGGGGTTTTCAAATGGGTTCTTGAAAAGGGTTGTGGAATTAAAAATGTGGTTGGGTTGTGGTAAAATGATGTATTTTTTTCCTTGGAATTGATTTATAAAGAAAATGGAATTTGCCCTAAAATGTGAATATTTGATTTTGTAAAGAGAAAATGGAAATGATGTGGGTTTTATGGAATTGGAATGATGATGATGATGGTGGTGGAGTTGAATATGCATTACCACTCCTATCGTTAGATTTTGGAAAGTATATATTTATTGGAATTTATCTATCTGTTTAGAGATAGCTATTTTGGGCTATCGATAGAGGATAGTTATGATTGTTGTAAAGATTGCATGAGAATCAAGTGAATTGAAACTAATTTCTCATCTATTTGCATCAAGCATTGTAACATATTTAACATATTGAAAATGTTTATGCTTTTGAGAAAAATTGGTGAATACCTTGGTAAATCTGTGTAGGAGTTGTGGTATTATGTTGGCCTGTGTGTCCTTAGTAAAAGTCTTGAAACCCGCGCGAATAGATGCCGAGCCTTTCGATCAATACGGGTAAAAATGACAATTAGTAGTGCTTGTAGCCTACTTGCAAACACATCAGAGAGATTCCCAGTGTTGTATCCACTGCCTTGTTTTCTATTGTAAAGGAAATGATTTCATGAATTGTGATATAAACCTAGTATTGCATGGTTTTTAAAAAGAGATAAAATATTTTGACACGAGCATTGCATATGCATTCACATTATAGCTTTGTTAAGATTCATGCACTGGGATAGAGTTTCTCTACTAGGCTTTGGTTTACCCTATGTGGAAAATCATTTTCAGATGCTGATGATATGCCTCTGCCAAGGCTGTAGTTTGGGAGGACTTAGAGCCAAGAACTTCTTTTGTTATTGTCGTAATTATTTTTGTACAAGCCAAGGGCTTTATTTGTATTGAGTTTCAAACTCACTTTTGTTGTAGCCAAACATCAACTTGGAAAGTTATAGCCATTAAGGCATTCATTTATCTGTTTAACTCTTATTTCATATCTTTTGCTTATGACACATGCTATGGATTCAGGGTTAGGACTTATGAATGTATAGTTGCATGTGCCATCTTTTGTACAACTAGATTATATGGATGTAAAGATATCATATTCTGAAATGTATTGTTAATTGACAAATATTGTGAGATTGTTTATTGTTACATTTTGAGGGCGTTACATAAAACCTACAAGGGTGGGTTCGAGGCGTGGCATAAAAGATGTTGAACTACTGAAGCATTACAACAAGCGCTATTTTGGTTAGAATTTGTTGGAGATATGAAAGGACCTGAACTAGCAAGTTTATTTTTGTGTCCTTGTACTAGTGTAAACTTACAAGAAGGGAGATCTAACTAAAATTCCCGAACTATTAAATGAATAGTTAGGTATATCTATGTATGAACAAACTATCTCATATCGGGTTGCCTAAATTATAATTCATATTCTAGCCCCAGCCTTGCACCTAATCTAAAAAATTGACAGGTTAATTAATGGAAAATTTTGATAATAATAAATTTAAACTTTATATTTAAATTATATCATAGTTTCTCATGTTATGATGGATGGGAGCTAGTTTGAAGTTTCAAATATTGGATTAAACAATAGAACGTGAGCTAGTTTGGGATTCCATAACCACCGGGAGTGATGGCTTAGTGGAGAAGGCATCTTTCTCCATAGACATGACCCAGGCCGAAATCCTTGGAGGGGCGAAAAATGATTGCTTTACAGTCGGCTCTCTTCGGAGACATCGCCCTGTACTCCGATCGAAATCTAGGCTCGTCTGTGGTGTATGGTTGAGCTTCACTGGTGCCTCGGTGATAGGTCCCTTCCTATGAGTTGGGTTAAATCAGGCAGGCAACCGGTTATCTCGGGACTTGGGCCCACAGATGCCATGATGACACATCAAAGCATCCTTTTTTTCAGACCAAAAAATAAAATTAAAAAAAAAAAAAGTTTGGGGTTCCAAATATTGGATTAAACAATAGAATTATTCCAGAAATCAAGTTCAAGTTGATTTTGATACCAACAATTTTTTATTTAAGCCTACTCCTAAGAGAATTGTCTTGGTTCATATTCAATCCATGAGTTGCTTGGCTGACTTATTTATTTAATTTTTAATTGGTAAATATTTTTTTTTAAAATTTCACACAAATTGAATAAAATTAAGAAAATTTTCAATTTGAAAAATAGCGAAAATTCTTAGTTTTTGAAAAGTGAAATTTCTTAGTATTTTTTAATATTCCATACAATAGCTTCACCAAATTTTGTTTTTTAATTTTATTTTCAATATTGATTTTGGAGAAAATTATTGAAAAGTCTAAGCTAATAATTGCATAAGGCATTAGATCCAGTGAATATTTTTTGTTGGTGAAAAATCTACGTTTTGTAAAATAGTTTCGTAAAAAGTCATTTTGTTGTTTTTAAGGACATTTTGTTTCCAATTTTACCATTTTAATTTTTATTAACAACTATCTGTTGAATTTTTTTTATCTATTGAAATTTTTTATTCTATCTTTTTAAATTTTTTATTTTATCTGTTGAAATTTTGATTCTATCTGTTGAAAATCTATCTGTGTGAAATTTTATCTGTTGAAATTCTTGTCCTATTTTTTTATCTATTGAAATTATTGTTCTAATTTTTTCTATCATTTGAAATTCAAGCTTATTTCCCCTATCTGTTGAATTTCATAAGCCTATTTTTTTCTATCTTTTTATTTTTATTTTTATTTTTATTTATCTGTTTAAACTTTATGTACGACTGATCTGTTCAATGGACTCAGATCTGAAAACACAAAGCACATTACTTGATATATATATATATATATATATATGCATATGTCTCTGAAAACACAAGAACAATGGCCAAGAAGAACGCAAAATATACATATATGTCTCTGATATATATATATATATATATATAATATTAAACAAATAAAATCCAACACTCAGTAGCTATCCACATCTATCTGCATGTGTGACAATGGTAGTTCCGCATTCAATTTGAACAATTATTGAAGTCTCGAAAAGGACGAATAAAATTTGCAAAGACTGTCATGATTTTGAGTAGTGTAAAAGCCTGAACTCATTTTCCTTTCACTTTTCCCATAAAACAAACAAACAAAAAACTTCAAACCCAGTCATCTATATGTACACATATATATACATATATATATAAGATCATTGATTCAGTGAAGAGCTCTGTTATCCCAAATAGAGCTAGAAGAGTCAACAGAGTCTATACATATATAGGATCTTGAGAAGAAGAAGAGTATAGAACAATGCAGTAAATGGGGGCCGTCTGATTCACCGCCGCTTCAGAACTCCAATCTCCACTACAAGAAAAAGCAGATTTCGCGACTAAAAATGAATTTTTTGTCGCTGAAAGTAGCAGAATTGGCGACTAAAATGGAATTAGTCGCCAAAAGTGAACACTTTTGGCGACTAAAACAGTTTAGTAGCCAAATGTAGGGGTTTTAGCGACTAAAACTCAGTTTTGTCGCCGAATATAGGGGTTTTAGAGACCAAAAAAATTTAGTAGCCAAAAGAGAAGGTTTTTGGCGACTAAAAACATTTAGTAGCCAAAAGTATAGGTTTTGGCGACTAAAAAATAGTTTGGTCACCGATTATACGTGTTTTACCGACAAAAATCAATTTCGTAGCCAAAAGTGAAGCTTTTTGGCTACTAAAAAAAATTTAGTAGCTAAAAGTCAAAAATTGCCGACTAAAATGCAGTTTAGTCGTCCAAAGTAGAGGTTTTGGCGACTAAATTTCAGTTTAGTCGCCAAAAGTGGAGGTTTTTCGGCGGGAATAAATTTTTTTAGCGACTAAAATATAATTAGTAGCCAAAACTATACAATTGGCGACTAAAAAATAGATTTAGTCGCCAAAAGTGATCTAATTTTTTTTTTAGTAAATAATTTATTTTTTACATAAATTATATTGAATAAAAATAATTATTTTTATATATATAGCTAGATATTAATACGGGTCAATATAGTATATAAATAATATATGTTGCATATATATCCATGTGATGTTGTAGTGGCATAGTGGAGAGAGTGTGTTGCTAAAGGTTTACGAATGTGGGAGAGGTTGGCGGTTCGAATCTCAGAAAAAGCAAAAAAGTTGGGTTTTTTTTTTTTTTTTCACGAAAGCACCTTTGGCGACTAAAATTTTAGTCGCCAAAAGTGTTTATTTTGGGTGACTAAACGGTTTAGTCGGCGATTCATGGACTATTGGCGACTAAAAGATTAGTCGCTAAATGTGTGATTTTAAAAAGTGTAAATCACTATTGGCGACTAAATCGTTGGTCACTAAAGAGCTATTTTTTGCCGACTAAAAAAATTTTAGTCGCCAATACCTCCGGCGACCATATATACGCGACAAAACCGGTGACTAAAAAAATTAGTCACTGAAAGTAAAAATTCGACTTTCGATGACTAAAAACAGACTTTTGGCGACTAAAAATTTAGTCGCTAAAGATGATTTTTCTTGTAGTGCTCTGATCTCCGCCTGCATCGACGGCGTCTTGCAGATCTATAATTTATAGATCGGTTTGTTGCTGTGTCTCGTGGTGGTGATCGAGGCTACGCCGGAACCGGACCAATTGATGATCAAAGTATGTATATATACGCCGCAGATCTGATCTGAAAAAAAGAAAAGAAAAGAAGGATGGAAGAGAGAGAGAGAGAGAGAGAGAGGATTGTGTAGAAATGGTTTAGAGGGAAAGGGAGAAGGTGTACCATATATATATATGGCTATTTTGCCTAACTTTTTTTTTATCAACAAAATATTTGAGAGTTTGGAGGCTAAACAAAATTTAAATTTGAATTTATAAATCGAGTGCCTTAATTTTATTTGATAGATCTCAAAAGATAGGTTCAAAAAATATAAAATTTCATAGAAAAACAAATATGCAAAATAGAAGTTCTATCATTTTAAAATTTAAGATATAAAAATTTAAAAAATATGCCACCTCAGCAAGCATGTGCGTCAGCACACGTTAGTCGTTCATAGACGTGCACATGAGCTCCTTTCACTTACAAGGAAACAGAGTCAACAACAATGTGGAGCAGGAGGGTTTGAGACCCAATTAAGCCCTCAACAGCCCTTAAGAGCAGCCCTTGCGACCTAGTGCGCCACCAAGTTTGTGGACCTGGGGCTCCAACTAATAGAGAATTGATGCCGAGAGGCCAATTGTCTGATATCCTTGAAGATAATGGCCGCTTCCCATGGAGGGACATTCTTCAAAACACTCAAAAAGTAGCAGTCCTGTTATCATTTTCAATTTCCACCTGGTGCGAATTATGGGGGCAGTGGCAAGAAAACAAGCCAGTCTAATAACCAAGGCTTCCCCTTGAAGAAATGAGGATATGGATATCGAACCAGTTAGCCCATCCAACACTCGGCCTTTGTCATTATGTAAAACAACCGCCACAACCCCTCGAGAAGAATTCCTCGAGATTGCCACATCAGAATTTACTTTAAAAGAACCCCTCGGAGGAGCTTTCTAGGTTGCCATGGGGAGTGGGATTTAAAGGATTAAAACTTGGCGGTGGATTCTCCTCAGGCTCTGAAGTTGTGGCATTTTGAAAGTTAGTCCAAGCTTGAGTTGCCATAAAGATAGTAACTAGAGGGTTGGCTAGGTTATGATTGAAGACCTGATCATTCCGCATTTTCCAGATAGCCCAAGCAATAAAAAGAGCACGCTCCAGGAAGAGACTATGGACTGGATTCTTCAGGCATTCCATCATGTGAGAAGTTGTCCAAACAAGTACCGAAGGCATTGCTGTGCCATTAATTTTATAACCAAGAGAGCTAACAATCCAGATCGCCGTAGTCCAACAACATCCAAACAGAAGGTGCTCAACTGTTTCATCATGAAGATGGCAAACCGGACAGAGTGAAGAGGTGTATTTCAACTGACGCTTCTTCAGATTATCCTTGGTAGCAAGAAGATTACGACAACATCTCCACCAGAAATGTTTTATCTTTGAGGGAAGCTTAAGATTCCAAATGAAACCCCACAGCTTTGAAAAGAACTCGAAGGCTTTTCAAAACATTTTTTTTTCTTCAGATGAGTCAACCAAAAACTGATACCCAGACTTCACCGAATAAAGCCCATTGCAGGAATTATGCCAAACCAGAGAATCCTCTTGATGTGTTATAGCTACAGGGATAACTGAGATAAAGGAAAGCTCCGTTTTATTAATCACTTGGCCTAGTTTAGCTACATCCCAAAAGCAAGAATCTAGATTAATCACATCTTTGACTCTCATAATATCACAACCAGGGGGACGATGAGACGAGAGCCAAAACTTTTTTGCAGTGGGAATCCATTTGTCAGACCATAAATCAATTTTATCACCAGATACAACCTGCCACCGCAAACCTTGATCAAGAACCTCTCTACCAAAAAGTAGACTAGTCCAAGCCCAAGAAGCATGGTTGCCTTTAGGGATGACAATGGAGGTTAATGGGGTGGATATTAATTTTTCATTTCCATTCCCCTATAATAATATTTCTCCATTCTCCATTTTCCATTCCCCATGATACTACTCTCCCCATCTCCTAATGGGTTTGGATTTTCTCCAACTTAACTCGACCCCTTTTTTTTTTTTTTTTTTTGGATTCACAATTAAAGTTAAATATACATTAAATCTTATTTTATTTTTTTGACTCAACAACAAAATCAAATATACATTAATTAATTAAAAATTTTGTTTTAAAGTAATCAAATATATAATTTTGAGACAATTAAATAAGTTTTTAGTAATTAAAAAAAATGTGAAAGACGGTGAAATATTAAAAATAAAAATATAAATTATAACCATCTCTCTCTCCTACTTATGGCCAGTTCTTGTTTGACTGCAGTTTCTCAGAAACCAAACACCCTTACGACCATCTCCAACCGTGAACCAAATTCAGTATCAAATTTGAATTTGATCAAAAAAGTCACTTTTTTTGCTCCAATAGTTTCACCAAACCGATATCAAACTGAGAACGGAGCAAATTTTTCATCAAATTGAGAATCTACGTGAGCTTTCACCAATTCATTGTGTTGTAACGTTGCAAGTGGGGCCACGGTCAACCTGCTAACAGTTCAAATATTTAGGTTCAAACAAGTAAAAATATATATATATATATATTTGCCTTACCGGTCGACCCCTGCCTTTGATCACAACCATTGGAGCAGCCTATATCAGATTGAGAAAATGGTCATTTTTTTACTCAGATTTGATGGAAAAAAGGTTAACCATTGGAGATGCTCTAACTAATTAATCAAAAACTCAAGAGCTAAAAATTCAAATTCATTAATTCATATGCACCACACATATGATTCCTAATTTATTAATTGCACACTACGATTACACATTTCAAATTCATAATGATTGAAGAACAGAAAAATGATATTACCTAGAGAATCGATGTATTCTCGGTGCTTTTGGTACCAAAGTCCAAGCAACTCGTCAGACACAGTCTCGAACGCGAAGGTCTTCCTTACTGGAGTTCCTCTACTCACGACTCAGTTGATTCCATCTCCACTCTCAATGACGGTCCTGATCTTGATTTTGGAACCTTCGGTGCAAAAACCGAGGACCTCCTTCTCCACTGCCAAACAGCTCTGGATTCTTATGCCCCCGACCACTAGAGTTTGCTGCCAGCGGTGAGTGTCACCGCCGTGACTGTGCCATTGACCAGAACTCGGTCCAAGAGTATTATGGACTCTCCTTCGGTTTGATCCATTTCGCGTCAAAAGGTTTTCTATTTGTTTTGTTTTGTTTTTTTTTTTTGATGTGTAAGTTTGGTAGAGAGAGAGAGAGAGAGAGAGAGAGAGAGAGAGAGACTGAATGAAGTGTATTTGATACATTCAGTATATGTGTACAAGGTGAAGATGATTCTCATTTATAGAGAGGAGAGCCGAAAGAAGAAATAGAAAAGCTCTACAACATAATTAAAGTTATGCACAGCATAATAATGAAAGCGTGTCTTTACATCCTTTACAGCTAATGTATAATATATACTAACATCTCCCCGCAAACTCAAAGAGGGTAGGCATCCACCAAGTTGAGTTTGGAAACGAGATCACTGAAGCGCCCAGGAGAATGAGCCTTGGTAAAAATATGAGCAGGTTGATCTATAGAAGTAATAGGGAGAAGAAGAACAGTACCACATGAAACATGTTGTCGAATGAAATGACAATCAATCTCAATATGCTTGGTGCGATCATGAAAAATATCATTGTGATCAATTTGAATGGCACTCTAATTGTCACGATAGAGAGAGATAGCACCAGAAGAAGAAACACCCATATTAGCAAGGAGCTAGCGAAGCCAGAGAAGTTCCTGAGTAGTATCAGCAAGAGCTCGGTATTTAGCTTCGGTACTAGAGCGGGCAGTGAGGGATTGTTTCTTGCTGCGCCAAGTAAAAAGAGAATCCCCTAAGAAGAAATAGAAACCCGTGGTGGAGCATCGATCCGTAGGATCCCCAGCCCAATCAGCATCAGAAAAGGCACATAGTTCAAGAGAAGAGGAAGCAGAGTAGTGAAAGCCATGGAACAAAGTGCCTTCAAGGTAGCGAAGGATGCGGAGTAGAGCAGTATAATGGGGAGTGCGAGGAGCCGACATGTACTGACTAACAATGTGAACAGCATAGGCAATGTAAGGACGAGTCATAGTGAAATAGACAAGACTACCGACTAGCTGGCGATAAAGAGTAGCATCAGAGAGGAGATCCCCATCGAGAGGAGTGAGACGAATCTGAGGATCAATTGGAGTAGAGGTAGTTTTGCAATCGGTAAGACCAGCACGGGCCAGAAGATCGGATGCATATTTGGCCTGGGACAAATAGGAACCAGTAGAATCATGGGAGACCTCAAGGCCTAAGAAGTAGTTAAGAGTACCAAGGTCCTTCATCTCAAATTGACGGTGGAGAAACCGTTTGAGGTAAAGAATACCAGCTACATCATTACCAGTGATAATCATATCATCCACATAAAGAAGGAGAAGAGTCGTACCATGAGGAGTAGTCCGAATAAATAAAGCAGAGTCATAGGAGCTAGAGGTGAACCCGAAGTCATGAATGGTAGAACTGAACTTAGTAAACCAAGCGCGGGGTGCTTACTTGAGACCATAGAGGGCACGCTGTAGTTTACAAACCTTATGAGTAAGATAAGCAGACCCAGGTGAAGGTTGCATGTAGACCTCCTCAAGAAGATTACCATTAAGGAAAGCATTATTGACATCCATCTGAAAGAGCTCCCAGCAGCGAGCAGCAGCAACAGCAAACAAACTGTAAACAGAGGTAAGTCGAGCAATAAGGAAGAAGGTTTCCTCATAATCAATGCCATATTCCTGGTTGAAACCTTTGGCAACAAGACGAGTTTTCTAGTACTCAATAGAGCCATCAGAATGAGTCTTGATTTTGTAGACCCATTTGCAGCCAATTGCAGCCTTGCTAGGAGGAAGACAACAACATCCCAAAGAGGATTAGTACAAGCCTCATGATGGGAGATAGGTTCATAAGTAGAAAAGGCAGCAGACCCAACAATATATCACGAAGATGAATAGGTGGTTAAGTTACCCGGTGCGGCCGACCCGTGGGAGGATCAATAGGGAGAAGAGCTTGCGAAGAAGGAGGAGACGAACTAGAAGGTGCAATGAGAGGTGGACCATCAGGGAGAACAGTCTGGACGGGATCAGGGATCAACAAGAGCATCTCGATGAAGGAGGAACCTGTATCAAAGTTATTAGAGAAGAGATCGAGGGAAAGATTAGAAAATATGACCGGAGTGGAGAGTGCGGGTAAGTGAAAAGATGAGAGAGAGGAAAAGATTTTGTGCTCCCAGAAAACTACATGACGGGAGATACGAAGACACTTAGAGAGAGGATTCCAACAGCGAAAGCCTTTATGTTCAAACTCATATCCAAGAAAGCAGCAAAGATGAGAATGAGGTTCAAGCTTGGTGTGTTCATGGGATTGAAGCAGAACAAAGCAGACAAAGCCAAAAACCCGAAGATTGGTGTATGGAGGGGGAATGCCATGTAGACGTTCAAGGGGAGTTTGATTAGGGTGACAGGGGAAGGAACACAAAACAGTAAAGGCAGCTTTCCCCCAAAAGTTTTCAGCGCATGAAGAAGAGAAAAGGAGAGCGCGAATAGTGTTAAGAATATGCCTATGTTTCCGTTCAGCACGTCCATTTTGTTGGGACGTTGTCACGACCCAAACCCGCCCCTATGGGTTTAGCACCGTAACCGGCCAGCAATCCGAGATTACCGAAGGCCTACTTAACAGTAAAACAGTAATACAGAGTACAGGGGCTAGCGGAAGCCAAAACAGTAATTAAAATATGTCCAATGAGTTGTGACAGTCAGTATGCAAAAAAAAAAAAAAAAAAAAAAAAAGGACTTTTCATGGCATGCTCACATTCAGAACAAAAACAGTATATACATACATCATTTATAGGCATGCAGGTTAGGGACCAAATCCCTACCATAACAATACAGTACAAGTCTATACAGTCTATACATAATAGAGACAGATAGGGTGAATCTGAGACACCCCAAAAGTAGTCTCAGCTTGAACACACTTGGAACCTCGCAGTGAGGCACATTGGTTGGCTAGACAAAAAGGGAGTTTAACTCAACGCTCCTAGCTCCGGTCCGGTGCCTGGACACCTACATATATATAAAATAGTGAGCAAAAGCCCAATAAATAACATATGCATAAAGAGGTTAAGAATGAATGTCCTTTCAGAATTTAAAACAGTCATTTGAACAGTATATCAGTTATTCGATCATAGCAATCATAAGTGGTACATCCGATAGCAAACAGTACATTAGGTCTTAACAGACCGAACAGCCAGTTGACGGCCATCATATCAGTAAACAGTAGTGGTTCCAAATATGGAAACCGACAAAGATCTCTGTGACAGTAGCAGTACAGTACAATAACAGTAAATTGCTATGGATGCCACGAATACAGTTCGCAATTAGAATAAGCATTCATTCAGTAAGAAATATCATTTCAGAAAGGAATACAGTTGATCATTCAGAAAATATTCATGATTGAATATATCTTTACAACATTGTTACTCACGGAGTTCTGGGCTACAGATAGGCTAGAGCGTCCTCGGATGCCAACCCTACAGTTACAGAATGAACACACACTAAGTTACACACTTGGGAATCAATGACTTAGCCCCTATCTTGACTCGGTGTGGTTCTACATCAATATTCTCCTTAAGATGCCTTAAACATGCCCTAGGAATGCCTAGGATGGAAAAAGAATGCAAGGATGCACTTTAAAACACTTTTCAAAATTTGCTAAAATAGGGGTCCACGCTCGAGCGTGACTTTCTACGCTCGAGTGGACATGCAGAACAAAGGGGCTCCGCTCGAGCGTGGTTTTCCTCGCTCGAGCGGACTGGAAAATCATGCAAAAGTACTGGATGCATGCAATTCACGCTCGATCCCCACTCGAGCGTGAGACACAAGTCCTCGCTCGAGCGTGCATTCCTTCGCTCGAGCAGACTGTAAACATGAGCAAAGTACTGGATATACGCATTTCACGCTCGAGCGTGAAGTCCTACGCTCGAGCGTGGGTCCAAATTCTGGAATTTCCATATTGAACCTTCAAGCTCAAAAACAACTTTTAAAGCATCAAATTCGATCCTTTTGGGCTAGTTTTCTGGAAAACACTTTAAAACTCATAATATGACATGTTTCAAAGATCAATTTTGTAAAATCAAGCCCAAAGGTAAGTCAATTAAATACAAACTTCAACTCAATATTCAAGAACATGAAGAACAATGCAAAACTCATACATGCATGAGTTCTAATGAGTTCAAAGCTTCTAATACATGCTCCAAAGAGCCAATTCCCTAAAAAACATGATGAATTCATGGACTTCAACCAAAAAGTAAACATGCATGTAGAAATTCTCATGGAAATGACTTCAAAATGCCATGGTAGAGACATGCATGCACAGATTACTACCCAACTCAACAATCTTAACCAATTCTAGACTTAGATGACTAAATTACCATGAACCATGCAACATAAGACTTAATTCAACAATCAAGAAGACGATTCTCCTACCTTATGCCTTGAATACAAGATGTAGAAGCTCAAAATATGCAATCCTCTCTTCAAAACTTCTAATTTCAAGCAAGAATCCTAGATGAATTCAATGTCTCCAACTCTCTAGCTCTCTCTCACGTTTTTGGTCTTAGAGGAAATGAAGAATGATGCAAGACTAAACCTCAATCAACATTTGGTGAAGTGGCCCACTAGATGGCAAAAAAGTAATAAACATATCTAGTGTAGTTTAACATTATTTAATCTAATTTAATCATACCAAAATCACATTTCAATTAAATATACCATAAAATCACATAAATTCTAACTAGCATAAAACATTACTCGATTCCAGATTCGGCCGCCGATAAGGCCTTCAATTTACAGTTTAAAGCGCAAAACATGAACAGATCATTCAATAGTCAACAGATAGAAATGCACTTAAACTATACACTCAATCAATCAGTTCAGGATTTTAGTCAATCAGTCATTTAACATGCTTAATCATAGATTAGCACTAATCAGTGGTGAGTTGTTGTCACAGTCTCCCCTCCTTATAAAGAGTTTGGTCCTCCAAACTCGAGTTACTTCATTCTGGAAGAAAACAGGATTCAGTGGGAACAGTTCAGGATATCTCTTGATCATATCGTCTTCCTTTCCCAAGTGGCATACACGCCACCATGGTTTTGCCAGTCAACTTTCACTAACGGAATCTTTTATTCCTTAACTTCTTGATCCGTCTGTTCACAACCTGAATAGGCCGTTCTTCGTAAGTGTAGTCATCACTTAGCACTACACGGGTAGGCTCAATCACATGGAAGGGATCCCGAAGGTAATCCCTCAACATTGAAATGTGGAACACGTTATGCATATGCTCCATTTCAGGAGGAAGCGTTACTTGATACGCCACTGGATTAATCTTTTCAATAATCTCATACGGTCCGACATATCTCAGCGCTAGCTTACCTTTGACTCCAAAACGAGTCTGACCTTTCATCGGTGTCACTTTAACAAAAACATGTTCACCTATTTTATACTCTCTGTCTCGTCTTCGGACATCTGCGTAACTTTTCTGTCGGCTTTGTGCGGTTTTCAATCTTTGTTGAATCAGTTTCACCTTTTCTGTGGTTTCCTGTACAATCTCGGGCCCAAGCAAAGGCCCATCTCCAACTTCTGCCCAGCAAATCGGAGATCGACATTTCCTGCCATACAAAGCCTCGAAAGGCACCATATCAATACTCGAATGAAAGCTGTTATTGTAGGCAAATTCAGCTAAAGGTAGATGACTTTCCCAATTTCCCTGGAAATCAAGAACACACATTCTCAGTAAATCTCCAGAGTCTGGATGGTTCTTTCTGACTGGCCATCTGTCTGAGGATGGTAGCACTACTCAGTCTCAGTTCAGTACCCAATGCTGTCTGTAGGCTTTGCCAAAATCTCGATGTAAACTTCGAGTCCCTATCGAAAAACAATGGACACAGGCACTCCATGCAATCTAACAATCTCATCAATATAGATTACAGCCAATTTGTCCGCATTATAAATTGTTTTGACAGGTAAGAAGTGAGCAGATTTAGTCAGTCTATCAACAATAACCCAAATTGAATCCATACCTTTATTGGAGCGAGGTAAACCAACAACGAAATCCATAGTGATATGTTCCCATTTCCACTCCGGTATTGGTAAGGGTTACAGTAAGCCTGCGGGTCGTTGATGTTCGGCTTTAACTTGTTGGCAATGAAGACATTTCGACACAAAATCAGCAATTTCTTTCTTCATTCCCGGCCACCAGAAATTCAGTTTCAGTCTTGGTACATTTTGTATTTCCTGGTGGATAGACAGTTTTGAATTGTGGCCTTCTTGCAGAATTCTTCTTTTCAGTTCAGAATCACTCGGTACACACAATCTTCCCTGAAATTTCAACACATTATTCTCAAATTTGAAATCCGGCCTCGGTTTGGATTCCCGTTCTTCGATGATCTTCCTCAAGAAGTCATCATGTTGCTGTTTCTCTTTAATCTCTTCAATCAGTGCCGGTTGAGTAGAAATAGCGGCTATTGTTCCACCTTGTTCACTCAAAACAATCTCAACTTCAAATTTTTCAAGGTCACAAAGCAATTCTTTCTGCCCGGCGAGTAAACAGGCTAAATTTCCAATCGATTTCCGGCTTAGTGCATCAGCAACGGTGTTAGCTTTTCCTAGATGGTACAAAATTTGCAAGTCATAGTCTTTTATCAGTTCTAACCATCTCCGTTGTCTCATGTTCAATTCTTTCTGTGTGAAGAAGTATTTCAAACTCTTGTGGTCTGTATACACCTCACATGTCGCCCCATAAAGGTAGTGACGCCAATTTTCAGTGCAAACACTACTGCAGCAAGTTCCAAGTCATGGGTCGGGTAGTTCTTTTCATGCGGTCTCAGTTGTCGGGAAGCATACGCAATCACTTTACCATTCTGCATTAAAACACATCCCAAACCCTTATAAGAAGCATCACTAAATATAGTAAAACCATCCGTACCTGAGGGTAGGGTAAGAACCGGTGAAGTCACAAGCCGAGTCTTTAACTCTTGAAAGGCTGATTCTCTCTGATCGGTCCAGTCAAATGATATCCCCTTCTGAGTCAGATGTGTCAGTGGTAAGGCAATTTTGGAGAAATCTTTGACAAACCTTCTGTAATACCCGGCTAAGCCTAGAAAACTTCGGACTTCGGTAACATTTGTCGGTCTAGGCCAGTTCACTACTGCTTCAATTTTCTGTGGGTCAACTGTAATACCATCCTTACTGATCACATGTCCCAAAAACATCACATTGTCTAGCAAAAATTCACATTTAGTTAGTTTTGTATAAAGTTTTTGTTCTCTTAGGGCCTGCAAGGCAATTCTCAAATGATGTTCATGTTCTTCCTTGTTTTTGGAATAAATCAAAATGTCATCTATGAATACAACTATAAATTCATCAAGGAATGGTTTGAAAATTCTGTTCATGAGGTCCATAAATGCAGCAGGTGCATTGGTAACTCCGAAAGGCATAACAAGAAATTCATAATGTCCATACCTCGTTCGAAAGGCAGTCTTTTCAATGTCCCCTGTCTTGACTTTCAACTGGTGGTATCCAGATCTAAGGTCAATTTTTGGAGAAACTTGGGCACCCTGTAACTGGTCAAACAAATCATCAATTCGAGGCAATGGATATTTATTTTTCACTGTTACCTTGTTCAGTTCACGGTAGTCAATGCAAGAGTCTCAGTGAGCCGTCTTTCTTTTTCACAAACAAAACGGTGCGCCCCACGGTGAAGTACTGGGCCTGATGAACTTCTTATCTAACAGTTCTTGCAGCTGAACTTTCAACTCTTTCAATTCAGTCGGTGCCATTCTATAAGGAGCTTTAGATACCGGCTGTGTACCCGGAATCACATCAATGGTGAATTCAATCTCCCTATCAATCAAATCCCCTGCAAATCATCTGGAAAAACATCTGGGAATTCTCTGACTATAGGAATACTGTTCACATCATTTTAGCATCAGTAGGTATAGTCAATACACAACACCGATACCCTTTACACCCTTTTTTAATCAGTTTAAAAGCTTTCATGGATGAGATCAGATATGGGGGAAGCACTACTCTAACTCCGTTAAACACAAATTCAGGCAGTCCAGGTGGACGGAAAACAACTTGTTTTGTTACACAATCTATGGTAGCATGATATTTTGTTAACTAGTCCATTCCCAATATCACATCAAAATGATCAATATTCAGAGGCAGTAAATCAATATACAAATGAACATCCCCAACAATAATTTCACATGCAGGGTACATATAAGCACATGCCATGGATCCTCCAACAGGTGAAGATACAGCTAATAGATAGTTCATAGGTTCCAGCGGTCTATTTAATTTTCGCGAAAAAGCATGCGATACATATGAATGTGTAGACCCCGAATCAATCAGAACATAAGCATTTTGAGTACAGATTGAGAGTATACCTGACACAATGGTCTCAGTATTCTGTACATCTCCCGGTACGAGTGCGAACACTCGGCCTTGCCTCATAGGCTCTTTTCCAGTAGCTTTGGGATTAGGTTTTGGTGCAACAGTTGATGCTGCGGTGCTGGCTGCAGCTTTACTATTGCCCTGAGGAGCAGAAGGGCAATCTTTGACCATGTGGCCCACCTTGCCACACCTGTAACAAGCACCTGAAATTTTATAACAAACCCCTTTATGTTTCTTACCACATTCAGAACAGGGCGGTATGGAACTATTTCCCTGGCTGGAACTGGTTGTTGACCCCGTATTTTGCTTTTTGTTCAAGGGGTTGTTCCAGCCTTTCTTAAATTTAAAACCCCGTCTCTTACCGCGCCATTCAGTCGCTGGTGTTTCAGTCTGTTTCAGTGCCTCGATGTTCGACTCAGCCATTATCGCTCGGTCAAGAACATCTACATATTTTAGTAACTTCAGAACATTGATTCTGTCAAGAATTTCTACATTAAGGCCGCCTTCAAACTTCCTGGCCTTTTTGTAATTAGTGTCAACCATGTGCGGTGCATATCTGGCGAGTTCAGTAAACTTTGACTCATACTCAGCCACGGACATGGTACCTTGTCTCAACTGTTCAAACTCGGTTACCTTGCAGTCTCGGACACACTGTGGGAAGTATTTCTCAAAGAAGGCTACCTTAAACTGAGCCCAATTCATAGCAGTATTGGTGTTGTGGACCAGCATCCACCACCTTCTGGCCTCTTCTTGAAAGGTGAAGGTAGCCAGTAGCACTTTGTGTGCTTCAGAACACAGAAGCACTTCAAATAATTTTTCAGTTTCTAGCACCCACGCTTCGGCCTTCAATGGTTCAAGGCCTCCCTGAAATGATGGCGGTTTCGTCTTATTGAACTTCTGTGTTAGAGCAATGATGTCATCATTCACATTCTGTACCGAAGGAGGTGGGGGCTGTTGGTTCTGTTGTTGCTGTTGCCTTAAGGCTTCGGTCAACAGTTTCACTGTTCTTTCTAATCTTGCCATTCTGGCGTCAGATGATTCAGTTTCATCGGCAGTTCTTGCGTTATCCATTTCACTATAGACAATTGTGACAATAATAAACATAGGCAGTTGCATACTTAAACACATTAACACGTATATTCATGTCATGGCCACACACACTTTTCATGCTCATGTAATGTCCTAATCATTTTTCTAGGACATCCTATAGCTCAATTGGACACGTGTGTGCGGTATAACTCGTGGTTTAATATCGCTCTGATACCACTCTGTCACGACCCAAACCTGCCCCTATGGGTTTAGCACCGTAACTGGCTAGCAATCCGAGATTACCGAAGGCCTGCTTAACAGTAAAACAGTAATACAGAATACAGGGGCTAGCGGAAGCCAAAACAGTAATTAAAAGATGTCCAATGAGCTGTGACAGTCAGTATGCAAAAAAAAAAAAAGACTTTTCATAACATGCTCACATTCAGAACAAAAACAGTATATACATACATCATTTACAGGCATGCAGGTTAGGGACCAAATCCCTACCCTAATAGTACAGTACAAGTCTATACAGTCTATACATAACAGAGACAGATAGGGTGAATCTGAGACACCCCAAAAGTAGTCTCAACTTGAACACACTTGGAACCTCGTAGTGAGGCACATTGGTTGGCTAGACAAAAAGGGAGTTTAACTCAACGCTCCTAGCTCCGGTCCGGTGCCTGGACACCTACATATATATATAAACAGTGAGCAAAAGCCCAGTAAATACATATGCATAAAGAGGTTAAGAATGAATGTCCTTTCAGAATTTAAAACAGTCATTTGAACAGTATATCAGTTATTCAATCATAGCAGTCATAAGTGGTACATCCGATAGCAAACAGTACATTAGGTCTTAATAGACCGAACAGTCAGTTGATGACCATCATATCAGTAAACAGTAGTGGTTCCAAATATGGGAACCGACAGAGATCTCTGTGACAGTAGCAGTACAGTACAGTAATAGTAAATTGCTATGGATGCCACAAATACAGTTCGCAATTAGAACAAGCATTCATTCAGTAAGAAATATCATTTCAGAAAGCAATACAGTTGATCATTCAGAAAATATTCATGGTTGAATATATCTTTACAACATTGTTACTCACGGAGTTCTGGGCTATAGATAGGCTAGAGTGTCCTCGGATGCCAAACCTACAGTTACAGAATGAACACACACTAAGTTACACACTTGGGAATCAATGACTTAGACCCTATCTTGACTCAGTGTGGTTCTACATCAATATTCTCCTTAAGATGCCTTAAACATGCCCTAGGAATGCCTAGGATGGAAAAAGGATGCAAGGATGCACTTTAAAACACTTTTCAAAATTTGCTGAAATAGGGGTCCACGCTCGAGCGTGGCTTTCTACGCTTGAGTGGACATGCAGAACAAAGGGGCTCCGCTCGAGCGTGGTTTCCCTCGCTCGAGCGGACTGGAAAATCATGCAAAAGTACTGGATGCATGCAATTCACGCTCGATCCCCACTCGAGCGTGAGACACAAGTCCTCGCTCGAGCGTTCATTCCCTCGCTCGAGCGGACTGTAAACATGAGCAAAGTACTGGATACACGCATTTCACACTTGAGCGTTACTTCCCCCGCTCGAGCGGACTTCAAGACTCAGCTTGCACGCTCGAGCGTGGGTCCAAATTTTGGAATTTTCAGATTGAACCTTCAAGGTCAAAAACAACTTTTAAAGCATCAAATTCGATCCTTTTCGGCTAGTTTTTTGGAAAACACTTTAAAACCCATAATATGACATGTTTCAAAGATCAATTTTGTAAAATCAAGCCCAAAGGTAAGTCAATTAAATACAAACTTCAACTCAATATTCAAGAACATGAAGAACAATGCAAAACTCATACATGCATGAGTTCTAATGAGTTCAAAGCTTCTAATACATGCTCCAAAGAGCCAATTCCCTAAAAAACATGATGAATTCATGGACTTCAACCAAAAAGTAAACATGCATGTAGAAATTCTCATGGAAATGACTTCAAAATGCCATGGTAGAGACATGCATGCACGGATTACTACCCAACTCAACAATCTTAACCAATTCTAGACTTAGATGACTAAATTACCATGAACCATGCAACATAAGACTTAATTCAACAATCAAGAAGACGATTCTCCTACCTTATGCCTTGAATACAAGATGTAGAAGCTCAAATATGCAATCCTCTCTTCAAAACTTCTAATTTCAAGCAAGAATCCTAGATGAATTCAATGTCTCCAACTCTCTAGCTCTCTCTCACGTTTTTGGTCTTAGAGGAAATAAAGAATGATGCAAGACTAAACCTCAATCAACATTTGGTGAAGTGGCCCACTAGATGGCAAAAGAGTAATAAACATATCTAGTGTAGTTTAACATTATTTAATCTAATTTAATCATACCAAAATCACATTTCAATTAAATATACCATAAAATCACATAAATTCTAACTAGCATAAAACATTACTCGATTCCAGATTCGGCCGCCGATAAGGCCTTCAATTTACAGTTTAAAGCGCAAAACATGAACAGATCATTCAACAGTCAACAGATAGAAATGCACTTAAGCTATACACTCAATCAATTAGTTCAGGATTTCAATCAATCAGTCATTTAACATGCTTAATCATAGATTAGCACTAATCAGTGGTGAGGGTTGTCACAGACATGCCAGCACAGGAGCAATGAGGCTGACTACCATGACTCTGAAGAAAGGAAAGGAAATCGGTATCCCGATATTCCATAGCATTGTCAGAGCGAAAAATTTTAATGGTCTTTGAAAATTGGGTGTGGACCATTTTGGCAAAGCTATAATAAAGATGTTTAAGTTCAGACCGAGTTTTGATGAGAAAAAGCCAAGTAAGTCGTGAATAATCATCAATAAAAACAACAAAATAACGAGATCCCCCCATGATAGTAGTAGGAGATGTGCCCAAATATCCGAATGTATGAGATCAAAAGGAGCAAGGGAAACAGAAGTACTTTTATTGAATGATAAAGCAAGTTGTTTTGCAAGTTGATAGGGTATACAAGCAAAAGTATTTGGAAGTACATGACCCAATTGACCACTAGAAACTAAAGACTTTAAGCGACTAACAGAAAGATGTCCTAAGCAACAATGCCAAAGATGACAAGGAGACAAAGAGGAAGTAGATGCAGGAGCAGCGATCTGTAGGGAGTCCGGAACATGAAGTTGAATGAGTTCATAAAGACGTCCATGCTTATGGCCAATCCCAATAATCTGTCCCGTCTAAGGGTCCTGCACCAAACAACCATTAGCAGAAAATGTGACGATTAGACCAAGCTCACATAATTGACTGATAGAGATAAGATTTAAGGTTAGAGCAGGGATATGATAGACTTGAGATAAAGATAACTGAGATGTGGAAACAGTCCCAACATGACTGACAGACATGAGAGAACCATCAGCAGCATGAATGAAGGGAAGATGAGTAAAGGGAGAGATAGAAGAGAATATAGTAGAGCTAGAAGTCATATGATTACAACAGGCGGAGTCAAAATACCAATAAGAGTTACCTGGAGTCATAGACAAAGCAGTAGGAGGAGGTGTACCAGAGGTGGAGAGAAGCTGTTTGAACATGGCCTCAACATCAGTTTGAGAAAAAACAAGGGCAGACAAAGCAGGAGACTCAGAGAAATCCTTAGAGGCAGTAGTGACAGTGCAATTAAATTGACAATGAGAGCTCCCCCTAAAAGAGCCACCGCGAGAGAAGTGGCTAGTGGAAGATGACCGGGATGGATTGCGAAAACAATCCTGCTGCAGATGACCAGGACCAAGTTTGTTGCAATATCGGCAGGATTGGACAGGGCAATGAACCAGAAGATGAGTAGAAGGAAGGCCCCGATTCTAACAATAGATGCAAGCAGTGGACCGTTGGATCGGTGAGGGCCGTGACTGAGGAGTGGCAAGAACAGAGTCCACATGATAAGTCTGGAGAGTACCAAGACGAGTCTCCTCAGATAATAGCTCATAAATAGCCTGTTCAAGAGTGGGCAATGGAAGGCGATGAAGAAGAGAGGCACGCACGGGCTCAAAAGAGGAAGTGAGAGCCATGAGAAAGTGGAGCAACTGCTGCTGATTAAGATAGGTAATGAATAAAGCAGCATCTTGTCGGTGAGGCCATATCGGTTCTGAGAGAGCAAGCTGGTCCCAAACAGAATATATTTGAGAAAGAAAGTCATTAATAGACTGACTGGATTCTTGGTGCATGGGGTGAAGTTGACTCTGAAGTTGATACTGATGGGCAAGACCAGTAGTCTGGTATCGATCTCTCAAAAAGTCCCAAATGTCTTTAGCAGGATTGGAAACAGAGTCAAGTTAAAAATGGCCAAACTGAAGACTAATAGAGGGAACAGAGGTATTCTGAAGCCAAGTAATGATCTGGTAGTTCTTACTATCCCAATCTTCGAGTCAGTTTGCATATATGGCAGTAGATTCAGCGTCTTCTTTCACCGGATTGGTCACATCCCCGGTGATAATACGCCAAAGTTTTCGTCTTTAAAGAAGGAAGAAATGGCTTGGGCCCATAGTACATAATTGGAACCATTAAGAAGAACATAAATTAGATGGGAAGCATCATGGCGATCCATATTAAAAGTGGAGTAGGACTAAATAAATAGGAGCAAGCCTATAGGAGCAAAATTTGGTAAAACAGAGCGTACTAGCAAGTCCGGAAGGTCAAAAATAGCTGGGAAAGGGGTTGCTGTGCAGAGATGACGTCAGCAGAGGGGAAATGATGTTAGCGGCGCACAATAGTAGACTGAAGGCGATGCACAATAGCAAGAAGGTCGCGCGGCATACCGTAGTAGAACGGCGCACGCGGGCGCACGAAAGCAGAACGGCGCACACGGGTGCAAAATAGCAAAATGGCGCACGTGAGACGCACAGCAGCAGGCGCGACGCACGCAAGCGCAGGGTTGATGTCAGATGCTGACATGAGCAAACAACGGAGGAGCGCGTGAATGGCGCGTATGCAAGTAGCAGCGGAAGCTGAGATGCGCCGAACACAAAAGCGGTGCGTGACGGCACATGACGGCGATTCTGGTGACGGAGGTGGTGCCATTGGAATCATAAGGTGATTCCGAGCAGGGTGGTGTAGTGCCACTGTGTACGGGACTAAGCACCAAAAACAGAAAATGCCAGGAGTGTAGAACTGGGTTCTAATACCATGTAAGTTTGGTAGAGAGAGAGAGAGAGACTGAATGAAGTGTATTTGATATATTCAGTATATGTTTACAAGGTGAAAATGATTCTCATTTATAAAGAAGAGAACCGAAAGAAGAAATAGAAAAGCTAGACAACATAATTAAAGCTATGCATAGCATAATAATGAAAGTGTGTCTTTACATCCTTTACAGCTAATGTATAATATATACTAACATGATGAATGAGAAGAGAACCTAATTCTAAACCCAACATATGGGGAAATGGGCTCATTTAATTAATCCAACGGATAAAAAAAAATGGATAAAATCCATATATGTGGATCGGATCTCCATCGATATCCATAGGGTAGGATCCCCATTGCCATTCCTAGTTGCCTTTTGAGGCATGCATAAAGTCTAAGTTTATATAGTACAAGCCTTTCATCATCTTGGCCCAAAAGGAATCAAAAGACTGAATGAGTCGCCACCCTTGTTTGGCAAAAAGGACCTTGTTGTAGGCGTTGAAATCTCTAAAACCCAAAACCCCACTATGCTTGGATCTAGAAAGATTGTCCAAACTTTCTTAATGAATACCACTCTCATTTGGTTCACCTTTCCACCAAAATTTCCGAGTGTAAGAGTTCAAATTGTTATAGATGGAGAGAGGGAGTTTCAAGCGAGCCAAAGCTAATGAAGGGATAGCTTCAACCAAGGATTTAATGAGAACCTCCTTCCCAGCCTAAGACAATAAGTTTTGTTTCCAACCTTGAAGCTTTCCAAGAGCACGCTTCGAAATGAAATCATATGCCTTCGATTTCGATCTGCCCCACATCGTTGGAAGACCCAAATACTTAGCTTTACCACTCACCAGAGAGACAGATAGCAAGGAACAAATATCAGATTAAGTAGAAGGGGAAGTATTTGCTGAAAATTTAACCCCCGACTTGTCAAGATTAATCAACTACCTAGAAGTAGTGCTATAGAGGTCAAGAATCCGTTTGAGCTTAGAGTACAACCCCATGCTTGCCTTAGTGAACAAAAGTGCATCATCAGCAAAGAAAATATGTGATAAAATGAGGCAGGACCTCCTCAAATGAATCCCAGAAATTTGAAGTGAATCATTCCCTTAGCAATCAAAGAAGACAGCACATTGGTAACAATTACTGATGGGCATGGCCCACATGGCCCAGGACAACCCAACCCACAACTGTTTCGGGCGGCCCAAGCGACTATTCAGTTATAATCTAGTAGGTGAAACTCAACAACAAGCCCACTAAAGAACCCATGTTGGCCCAGCCCGTGACACTTAGACACATGTTAGGCAAGAAGTTAGCCACGTGGCAAACAAAGATCGTGCAGAGCTATTGAACCTAGGCATCAAGCATTAAATGAGGATGTCATAACATTAAATACAACAAGACTTCTCATCCTTGGTATGGTGAAACTACCATGGCTGACGACAAGTAGACCATAGACTTTCAACCAATAAGACAGTTCGAATAGACAAGGAAATGATGAGAAAAAAATATAAGGAAGCTTATGAAGAACGTAAAAGACAACAAGTAATACTCTCTCTCTCTCTCTCTCTCTCTCTCTCTCTCTCTCTCTCTCTCTTCCTCTCTAAGTACTCTCTCTATCACTTCTGATCTAACTTGATCGTTGGAGTGTCTACGGGGATAAACCACTCCAGTCTTGGTATCTCCCCACTAGACCTTTTGTAGGCACCCATTAAGAAGACGAAGACTAGCAGACCTGTGGAATGCGTGGATTAGTTCAACCTATCCTCTATTGACCATATTGCATTATCAGTTGGCACCATCTGTAGGAATCGCCCTTGGTTGACGGCTGTGTTCATTGTCACCAGAGGAAGTTCCACCATCATCTTCCACATTAAAGTGGATAGTTACGACGAGATCCATGGCTTCGCAACACAATGTTGGTAACCCTCAAGCTGAGTCCTCCAATCTAAACAAGCCACCTCCGTATTTCGTAGAACTACTAACAGCATCAACCGACTAGCCAAACAAAATCAAGACCTGGTTAATGCTTTGCTCCAACATGACTTAACTTTCCCTCCACAAGAAATCCCCCCAAACCCGGAACAAGCCCACCATCATCATTCTTTTCCACCACATTTGTCCCAAGGGTCGTTTTCGCCCTTCGTACCACAGCCTCAACCGTCGAACCTTGAAGTTCTACACACCCCTCCTTCGAGCTCGCAGCTTCACCAAAAGGGGCCACCGCTCTTCCACAATCACCCTCCACAACACCAAGCTGCTATCCACGAGAAAGAAGCTAGCAGTGTTCAACCCCTGCTTCATGCTAGAGGGGACAATGCTCCTGTTTGGGATGAAGAACTACGGGCCATGAAGCTCCAGTTCCAAGGGGTCATGCAAAACATGCAAAACAAACCTTCTTCCACCGTCAACTCCCTATTTACTACTTCTGTCGAGACAAGCCTCTACCCTCTAAGTTCAAAATGTCATCGATTGACACCTTTGAAGGTACCACCAATTCAGTTAACTACGTGGAAGCATAACGGACACTCATGATCCTCCATGCCTTTCCAGACAAAATCATGTGTTGCACTTTTCCTGTCACGTTGAAGGTGTTGGCAGGACTCTGGTTTAGTCAGCTTCAACTAGACTCTGTCACTTCCTTTCACCAGCTTAGCACATCTTTCTTAAACCATTTCATTGGTGCCTAGCAGTAATGACTTAGCTGCTAATTATCCGGCAGACGAAAGGGGAATCCCTGCGCAGCTTTGTCACCCATTTCAATACAGAGGCCTTATAGGTGGAAGAAAATGATGACAAGGTCATTCTCAGCCTTCATGGCCAGCTTGTGCTCATCAGATTTCTTCTTTTCCCTTTCCAAAAATCCTCCAACCACCATGGCCACCCTCATTGCCAAAGCCCAAAAATGTATGAACGCCGAAGACTTTCTGGCGGCTCACCAAGACTCCATATAAAAAACCCCACAATCCAAGGAAAAAAGAAAAGAACCTGAGCCCAAGCACTCACAATAGGCTCACCGACCTCCTCAATATATAGACTGACCACCATGCTTCGACCGAACAGCTCTTACCCGTCCAAATGATCGGTTCGAACAATCCACACCTCTCAAATCACCTATGGAGTAAGTCCTAAACCAAATTCAACGTGACTATAACCTCAAATGGCCCCAACCATCAAGATCTCCCTCCAGCCAGCGGGACCAATCCAAGTATTTTCATTTCTATCGTGGCCACGACCATAACACTGACGAATATGTCAACCTTAAAGACCAGGTCAAGGGTTTGATCCGCCAGGGACACCTCAATCGGATAAGGAAGTGGCGACAGTGGACTGACCCTACAAGCAACCCAAACAATGGTCGAAGCCAATCACCTTCACGGATGTGGATTGTACAGGAATCCACTACCCCCCATGACAACCCCCTAGTCATTTCTGCTCTCCTATTAAACTACAAAGTCAGTTGAATACTTGTCGATAATGGCAGGTCATCAGACATCATCTTCCTTAATGCCTTCTGATAGCTCAAGGTCGGGGAAGAAAAGTTGTCACCCCTACAAACCCCTCTGGTCGGATTTACTAGGGATCAGGTGACCTCCATAGGCTCCATAGACCTTCCAATCACCATCGAAGAATATCCACAGCAATCCACCAAACTCCTCACCTTCCTCGTTGTCGGCTATTCTTTCGCTTATAATATTGTCCTTGGACATACGGCTTTTAACGCCTTCCAAGCTGTAACGTTCACATATCATTTGGCCATAAAGTTTCTGACTGAATATGGAGTCGGCACCATGAGCGGTGAGCAAACAATAGCCAAAGAATGCTACGTAGCCTCGTTAAAGGAGGTCAAGATGAGGGAGACTATGATCATTGAAGGCCTTAACGTTAGGGATGAAGAGGAACTAATCAAGGGGGAACTAGTGGAAGAATTAGTCGAAGTACCCATTTATTCTACCGACCCAAGGAAGACGGCTAAGATTGGTAGCCAGCTGTCCTCTCAAGCCAAGACCGACCTTGCAACTCTCTTAGCCGAGCATAACGATGTCTTTTCTTGGACTTATTCGGACATGCCAGGCATTAATCTTTCTTTTATTACTCATCACCTCAGCATTGACCCCCAGTTTCAGTCATTCTGACAAAAGCAGCACATTTTCCACCCAGAGCATAACAATCTCATCGTTGTAGAGGTAGACAAGCTGTTAAAGGCCGAATTCATAAAAAATGTGGACTATCCCAAGTGGTTATCCAACATGGTCTCGGTTCGCAAAAGTAACGACAAATAGAGACTTTACATCAACTGCTCTGACCTTAACCGAGCTTGCCCTGAAGATAATTATCCACTATCCAGGATAGATCTATTGGTCAATGCAACAGCAGGCCATCAGATACTTAATTTCATGGATGTATTTTCAGGCTATAACCAGATCTTAATACATGCAGATGATCAGGAGCACACATCTTTCGTTACTGACAGGAGGACTTACCATTACCGTATAATGTCATTCGGTTTGAAAAATGCAGGAGCCACTTACCAACGACTGGTTGATGCCATTTTCAAAAACCAGATAGGTAGGAACATGGAGGTCTGCGTTGATGACATGCTAGTCAAAAGCAAATTTCCCTCAGGCCACTTAACAGACCTGCGAGAGACCTTCTAGGCCTTGCGCAAGTACAAAATGAAGCTAAATCCAAAGAAGTGTGCCTTCGACATCGGGTCTGGTAAGTTCTTGGGGTTCATGGTCAATCACAGGGGCAATGAGGCCAATAGTGCATGGCCAACCCTCCTCTCCTCTCTCAAGCAATTCCAGTGGAGGCCCTCCTCCTTTACTTAGCTATTTCCAATACTACGATCAATGTTGCCCTAATTAGAGAGGAAGACTTAGTCCAACACCCAATTTACTAAATCAATCACACACTTCGGGAGGAAGAACAGAACTATCCTTTGTTGGAGAAGATAGCTCTAGCATTGGCCATCGCCTCCAGACACCTTTCAAGCCCAGTCCATAGTTGTCCTCACTGACTAGCCTTTGAAAAAAGTTATGCAACAACCAGAGTCGTTAGGCAGGCTCATGTAGTGGTCTATTGAATTAAGCTAGTATGAGATCTCTTACCAACCTCAAATAGCTATCAAAGGCCAGGCTCTTGCAGACTTTATCCTGGAATTCACCAATCCCACTCCAGACATACCTCTTCCACCGGCACAAGTCATTCTCGAGGTGACTGACCCCCACTCCTGGACTCTTAGTGTTGACGGTTCGTGCAGAAAAGAGGGTAGTGGAGCTGGCTTAATCTTCACCACCCCAAAGGGTGAGTACTTCAAGTGTGCCCTCCAATTCTTGTTTGTCGTAAGTAATAACGAGGCTGAGTATGTGTCACAACCCTAACCTGCCCCTAAAAGTTTGGGCATGACCTAAGCAGAAACAGACAGAATAACCTATTCGGTATAACATTTGGGGGGCCTGAGCGGAAGCATTAAATTAAAACGACATCTAGAAATATCCATTGAGCAACTATCAACAAGCCAGGACCATCTTAACATTGAATATAAAGTAACATGCACACAAAATGAGGTTACATAAACATTTACAATCCAGCCCAGGTCTTAGGCATACAAAACAATAAATACATATCCCTGACCAGCAATGTGGATACCAAAAATTACATATACAAAGTAAACTGGTCTAATACGTAAGGGTTTCCTCCAGTGCCTGGTTATCCTTAGGCTGACAAAAATGCATGAAGTGTGCTAGAACGGCTCCTCAAGCTGGTTCCTACAGAATCAGACAAGATTACAGAATGAGACAAGCTCAGTGAATAGTAGTGCGTAATAATAAAAGCACAATGTACAGTAGTATATGTATCAAAACCAAATACCGAGATAACAGATTGGCCTATTAGCCCAGATAGCCTTGCGGCACAGATAGCCTTTCGGCTCGGGTAGCCTTGCGGCACAACAGGTAGCCTTACGGCACAGATAGTCTTTCGACTCAGGTAGCCTTGCGGCACAACAGATATACAGATATGGTTTCCACTTTTCATTTCCAGATCAATACATAATTTACAATTATGTCTTACAGAACAGATACATAAATATATATGTAATGCACTATTACTCACAGTGTTGTGGCGGCGCACTAGTTCCTTCTGGAGTGTGCCCTGCACACAATATACTAATAAATTAGTATCCTTTCCTTTCGAATCCTTAACAGTCATTCCATATGCCAGTACAGTTTTATGGATACGAATATCACTATCATAAATGGATTTGAATATCACTATCATAAACTTATCAGAAAAATATTCTAATAACACCAAAGAGTCAAACACGAAAACTGAACAAAACATATTTTCTTGCTGGAACAGTCCTCCGCTCGAGCGTAACTTTGTCCGCTCGAGCGGACAGTGTAGTGCTACCAAAAATACTGGATGGTCGATTTTTACGCTCGAGCGTACATCTTCCCCGCTCGAGCGGACAGGGTAAATTTCAGAAAACTGCTGAGAGGTGTATTTTCCCGCTCGAGCGGCCCTGACCCCCGCTCGAGCGGACGTCGACCCAAATTCAGGGCAGCCCGATTTTCATCCCAAAATCATAAATCAAAACCAATTTTTCATGAAATCAAGAGTTGAATTCATGCAATACATCCACTTAACAACACAAAACATGAATCCAAGCTTAATCATGCCAATTTGAACCAAGTTAAAGGCTTCAACAAACCAACACTTGCACAAACTTCATTCTAATTCCAAGCTCTTTAAACATATCACATAATCTCAACATATTGACATGGAATGATGCTATAGAGCAAGAATTAAAGTATAATTTCACCATCAAACTAAATCAAAATGGCAACCTAACCAAGTAGTAAGAACCCTTAATAGATCAAACATAGATCCTTCTTGAATCAACCACAAACATGGCATAGGGTGCAACTCTTGAGTAGCTAAAACAAGAAATTTGAGTTACCTTTGAGTAAATCACACAATTTCAACAAGTTGATAAGCTTCCTTGGTGACCCACGAATTTTCCCCCAATTCTCTTCTCCTTCCTCTCCTATTTCCTCACCAAAAAGTGATCCACGTTTTTGATCTTTTGGGGTCAAACAAAACTTAGAGATAAATATAATATAAGGCTCATATAAGACGAAACTGAATCGCTTTAGGGTGCCGAAATGAAAATTCTACAGAAAATCCCATTATAGCTTAAAAATCATGTAGATTCCAAATATCAAATCAATTTCTGCAAATTAAATCTCTAAGGTGCTCAATTTCCATTTTAAGTGATTCAAGTGTAACAGATAAGTTCTAATTCAACAGATAGAAACTCACATTTCTAAGTTCCATGCACTTTTACTATACTTTCACATAGATTTTCACAAGAAACATTCAAAGACACAAAACAGAAGATTGAAAAGATAACAGAATCAGATACGAGGGTCGGGGTATTACACTCTCCCCCCCTTATTTAAGTTTGGTCCTCCAAACTTGTTTTTACCTTAGGACGAAAACAGATACGGATATTGATTTTGCATTTCATCCTCTTTTTCCCAAGTCGCCTCAGTTCCGTAATGCTCTTGCCACTCCACTTTCACCATTGGAATTTCCCGGTTCCTTAACTGTTTTACTTGACGGTCCAGAATTCGAAGCGGTTTTTCTTCATATGTTAGCTTGTCGGTTAGCTCAATCTGATGATAGTCAATAATATGGGATGGATCTGGAAGGTACTCTCGGAGCATAGAAACATGAAATACATTATGAACCTGACTCAAATGTGGCGGAAGGGCAACTCGGTAAGCTACTGTCCCAACTCTCTGTAAAATCTGAAAGGGACCGACATATCGGGGTGTTAGCTTACCCTTCTTTCCAAATCTTGGGTGGCCTTTCATTGGGGTGACTTTCACAAAGACATGACTGTTCTCATCAAATTCTAAATTCCTTCGTCGGTTATCTGCGTAACTCTTCTGCCTGCTTTGAGCAGTTTTCAGCCTTTCTCGAATAATCTTCACTTTCTCAGTAGTCAATTGGACAATCTCTGGCCCTAACAAAGGCCTATCTCCTACCTCAGCCCAACACACTGGTGAGCGACACGGTCTCCCATACAGAGCTTCATAAGGTGCCATTTGAATACTCGAATGGTAACTATTATTATACGCGAATTCAATCAATGGTAGATGCGTCTCCCAACTCTCTTGAAAATCCAGAACACACATTCGAAGCATATCTTCTAACGTCTGAATCGTCCTTTCGGACTGTCCATCGGTTTGAGGATGGAAAGCTGTACTGAACTTCAATTCTGTACCCATTGCATTCTGTAGACTCTGCCAAAACCGTGACACAAATTTTGGATCTCTGTCTGACACAATTGAAACCGGAACTCCGTGAAGTCTTACAATTTCATCTATATAGAGCAAAGCAAGTTTGTCGGCGTTGTATTGGGTCTTCACAGGCAAGAAATGGGCGGACTTAGTCAGTCGGTCAACAATGACCCATATCGAATTCATACCCCGAGGTGTCCGTGGCAATCCTACAACAAAATCCATTGTTAGATGTTCCCATTTCCATTCCGGAACTGGAAGGGGTTGTAACAACCCTGCGGGTTTCTGATGTTCTGCTTTAACTTGCTGGCACTGCAAACATTTAGATACAAACTCTGCAATTTCCCTCTTCATACTTGGCCACCAGAAATGTTGCTTCAAATCTCGGTACATTTTAGTACTCCCTGGATGTATTGAGATTCTCGAGGCATGTGCTTCTTCCATCAACTTCCGTTTAAGTTCTACCACATTAGGGACACACACTCGATTTTGAAATTTAAGCACGGAATCGGCCAAAGTAAATCCCAGTTTCGGTTTAGTCTCCATTTCACCACATATTTTCTTGAGGGCATCATCCTCCATTTGACGTAACTTGATCTCCTCCAGTAATGCCGGTTGAGCCATTATTGCTGCTATTGTTGCTCCCTGCCCAGGTAGTATTAGGTCAATCTCCATCTTATTCAGATCACCTATCAATTCTTTACTTTCTGTTAATAAACTCGCCAATGTTCCCACACTTTTCCGACTGAGTGCGTCTGCTACTGTGTTAGCTTTGCCGGGATGGTAGTGAAGCTGCAAATCGTAATCCTTAATAAGTTCTAGCCACCGCCGTTGACGCATATTCAGTTCCTTTTGAGTAAAAAGGTATTTGAGACTTTTATGATCAGTGTAAATATCACAAGAAGTTCCATACAGATAATGCCGCCAAATCTTTAACGCAAAAACAACTGCTGCTAGTTCAAGATCATGCGTGGGATAACTTTTCTCATGAGGTTTAAGCTGTCGAGAGGCATAGGCGATAACTCTTCCGTTCTGCATAAGCACACACCCAAGTCCCTTATGAGAAGCGTCACTGTAAATTACAAATCCCTCGTTACTAGATGGTAATGCAAGAATCGGTGCTGTAGTTAACTTTGTTTTTAATTCCCGGAAAGCAGATTCCCTCAGTTCAGTCCATTCAAATGCAATGCCCTTCTTCGTTAGCTGAGTAAGTGGTACAGCAATCTTAGAAAAGTCTTGGACAAATCTTCGATAATAGCCAGCTAGTCCCATAAAACTACGCACTTCGGTTACATTAGTCGGGGTTGGCCAGTTTACAATCGCCTCAATCTTGCTCGGATCGACGGAAACTCCTTCTTTAGTGATGACATGCCCCAGAAATGCCACTTCGTGTAGCCAAAATTCACACTTCTTCAGTTTTGCGTACAACTTCTTTTCTCGGAGGGTTTGGAGGACTTGACGAAGATGATTTTCATGAGCTTCTACATTCCCGGAATAAATAAGGATGTCGTCAATAAAGACTACTACAAACTCATCCAGATAAGGTTTGAAGACTCGGTTCATCAGATCCATAAATGCTGCTGGTGCGTTAGTAACTCCAAAGGGCATGACCAGAAACTCATAATGACCGTAGCGGGTTCGGAAGGCTGTCTTCTCAACATCTTCAGCTTTAACTTTCAATTGGTGATACCCGGACCGTAAATCAATCTTAGAGAAAACCTGCGCCCCTTGCAGCTGATCAAATAAATCGTCAATTCGCGGTAGAGGGTACTTATTTTTAATTGTTACTTTATTAAGCTCCCGGTAATCTATGCATAAACGAAGTGTCCCGTCTTTCTTCTTCACAAACAGGACTGGTGCACCCCAGGGAGAGACACTCGGACGAATAAATCCTTTATCCAATAAATCTTGAAGCTGAACCTTCAATTCCTTCATTTCAGCTAATGCCATCCGATACGGAGTTTTAGAAATGGGTTGAGTTCCGGGTAACACATCAATTGTGAATTCAATTTCACGGTCCACTAACTCTCCCGGCAGTTCTTTTGGGAAGACATCCGGAAAGTCACAAACAACTGGAATCGCATTAATATTTTCATTCTCTACTGGGCCTCCCAGAACACTACACAAATACCCCCGACATCCTTTTTGAACCAATTTGTAAGCCTTAGCTGCAGAAATCACATATGGTGGTGATGTCACTTCTTGACCCTGGAAAATAGTTTCTGACTGACCCGGAGGGCGGAATTTAATTTGTTTCATTAGGCAGTCTATGGTAGCCCCGTATTCACCCAACCAATCCATCCCCAAAATAATATCAAATGAAGTCATGTCAAGTGGAACTAAATTAGCATATACACAGACATCTCCAATAAAATTTCACAAGTAGGATAGACAGAAGTACAGATCAAGGAAGTCCCCATAGGCGATGTAACACACAACACATAGGCTAATTCTACTTCAGGTTTATCTAAGTTCTTTGCAAATTGCTTTGACACAAAAGAGCAGGTAGAGCCAGAATCAAACAAAACATAAGCAGAGTGGCCATAAACTGTAAATGTACCTGACACCACTGTTGTTGCATTTTGACTATCTCCCGGAACCAACGCAAATACCCTACCTTGCTTCATGGTGTCCTTGTTGACGGTTGATTTGGCACTAGGAGTCGGTGTAGACCCAGCTGAACTTGTGGCGGCCTTACCACTGGGTTGTTGATTCCTTTGTGGACAGTCCCTAATCAAATGTCCCGTTTTTCCACACCGGAAACAAGCTCCAGTCAACCGATGACAAACCCCACGATGTTTCAACCCACATTCCAGACACACAGGAGTCGAATTCTGAGAAGCTGACTGGTGGAGTTTCCTGAATTCTGCTTTTTATTCGGTGAAGTGGTTGATCCCTTAGACCATTGAGTATTTTGCCTCTTCCCTTTCCATTCAGAAATCCGAGTCTGAGTAGCCAAATTTCCTTCTGCGATGACAGCCCGCTCCAAAACATCAACGTACGTCGGTAACTTCAACACATTGATCCGATCCTGAATGGCATTCCGCAATCCTCCCTCGAATTTCCGCGCCTTTTTGTACTCTGTGTCTACCATGTGAGGTGCAAACCGAGCTAGTTCTGCAAACTGGGCTTCATACTCAGCTACAGTTTTGTTTCCTTGTCTCAATGTTTCAAACTCAGTCACCTTCTTGTCTCGCATACTCTGAGGAAAATATTTGTCATAGAATAACACCAAGAACCTGTCCCAAGTCAACCCCGGATGCATCGTTCTGGTAAGCATCCACCACCTCCGTGCCTCCTCTTCAAGCGTGAAAGCAGCAAGCTGCACTTTCTGAACTTCAGTACAAGGGAAGACTTCGAATAATTTCTCTATCCCTAGCACCCATGCCTCCGCCTTCATTGGTTCAATCCCTCCTTTGAACGAAGGTGGTTTCATCTTTTTAAACTCCCGCGTAAGTGTGATGGTACGGTCCTCAGCGTGAATATCTTGCATTACAGGTGGGGGTACTGGCGGGGGTGGTGGCTGAGGTTGTTGTTGCTGTTGCTGTTGTTGTCGTAGAGTTTCAGCCATATCTCTCATCATTCTTTCCATCCTATCCAACCGTACCGAGGTAGCATCTTCTGGCTCATCAGCCCTTGTTCTCACCATAGTCTACAAAACAAATCATTATACCATACACAAAGGTGTACAAGAAAGTCTAATCGTTAGCATTAGAGTTAGCAGAATCATATCACGTTGCTATCATTCCTACCTTCCTGTATGATGCCTACTACACTAGACATCCTAACGCTCAATGGATCAGTGTGTGAGATAGCAACTCGTGCTCTGATACCACTTGTCACAACCCTAACCTGCCCCTAAAAGTTTGGGCATGACCTAAGCAGAAACAGACAGAATAACCTATTCGGTATAACATTTGGGGGCCTGAGCGGAAGCATTAAATTTAAAACGACATCTAGAAATATCCATTGAGCAACTATCAACAAGCCAGGACCATCTTAACATTGAACATAAAGTAACATGCACACAAAATGAGGTTACATAAACATTTACAATCCAGCCCAGGTCTTAGGCATACAAAACAATAAATACATATCCCTGACCAGCAATGTGGATACCAAAATTACATATACAAAGTAAACTGGTCTAATACGTAAGGGTTTCCTCCAGTGCCTGGTTATCCTTAGGCTGACAAAAATGCATGAAGTGTGCTAGAACGGCTCCTCAAGCTGGTTCCTACAGAATCAGACAAAATTACAGAATGAGACAAGCTCAGTGAATAGTAGTGCGTAATAATAAAATCACAATGTACAGTAGTATATGTATCAAAACCAAATACGAGATAACAGATTGGCCTATTAGCCCAGATAGCCTTGCGGCACAGATAGCCTTTCGGCTCAGGTAGCCTTGCGGCACAACAGGTAGCCTTACGGCACAGATAGTCTTTCGACTCAGGTAGCCTTGCGGCACAACAGATATACGGATATGGTTTCCACTTTTCATTTCCAGATCAATACATAATTACAATTATGTCTTACAGAACAGATACATAAATATATATGTAATGCACTATTACTCACAGTGTTGTGGCGGCGCACTAGTTCCTTCTGGAGTGTGCCCTGCACACAATATACTAATAAATTAGTATCCTTTCCTTTCGAATCCTTAACAGTCATTCCATATGCCAGTACAGTTTTATGGATACGAATATCACTATCATAATATTGAATATCACTATCAAAACTTATCAGAAAAATATTCTAATAACACCAAAGAGTCAAACACGAAAAACTGAACAAAACATATTTTCTTGCTGGAACAGTCCTCCGCTCGAGCGTAACTTTGTCCGCTCGAGCGGACAGTGTAGTGCTACCAAAAATACTGGATGGTCGATTTTTACGCTCGAGCGTACATCTTCCCCGCTCGAGCGGACAGGGTAAATTTCAGAAAACTGCTGAGAGGTGTATTTTCCCGCTCGAGCGGCCCTGACCCCCGCTCGAGCGGACGTCGACCCAAATTCAGGGCAGCCCGATTTTCATCCCAAAATCATAAATCAAAACCAATTTTTCATGAAATCAAGAGTTGAATTCATGCAATACATCCACTTAACAACACCAAAACATGAATCCAAGCTTAATCATGCCAATTTGAACCAAGTTAAAGGCTTCAACAAACCAACACTTGCACAAACTTCATTCTAATTCCAAGCTCTTTAAACATATCACATAATCTCAACATATTGACATGGAATGATGCTATAGAGCAAGAATTAAAGTATAATTTCACCATCAAACTAAATCAAAATGGCAACCTAACCAAGTAGTAAGAACCCTTAATAGATCAAACATAGATCCTTCTTGAATCAACCACAAACATGGCATAGGGTGCAACTCTTGAGTAGCTAAAACAAGAAATTTGAGTTACCTTTGAGTAAATCACACAATTTCAACAAGTTGATAAGCTTCCTTGGTGACCCACGAATTTTCCCCCAATTCTCTTCTCCTTCCTCTCCTATTTCCTCACCAAAAGTGATCCACGTTTTTGATCTTTTGGGGTCAAACAAAACTTAGAGATAAATATAATATAAGGCTCATATAAGACGAAACTGAATCGCTTTAGGGTGCCGAAATGAAAATTCTACAGAAAATCCCATTATAGCTTAAAAATCATGTAGATTCCAAATATCAAATCAATTTCTGCAAATTAAATCTCTAAGGTGCTCAATTTCCATTTTAAGTGATTCAAGTGTAACAGATAAGTTCTAATTCAACAGATAGAAACTCACATTTCTAAGTTCCATGCACTTTTACTATACTTTCACATAGATTTTCACAAGAAACATTCAAAGACACAAAACAGAAGATTGAAAAGATAACAGAATCAGATACGAGGGTCGGGGTATTACACTCTCCCCCCCTCTCCCCCCTTATTATAAGTTTGGTCCTCCAAACTTGTTTTTACCTTAGGACGAAAACAGATACGGATATTGATTTTGCATTTCATCCTCTTTTTCCCAAGTTGCCTCAGTTCCGTAGTGCTCTTGCCACTCCACTTTCACCATTGGAATTTCCCGGTTCCTTAACTGTTTTCCTTGACGGTCCAGAATTCGAAGCGGTTTTTCTTCATATGTTAGCTTGTCGGTTAGCTCAATCTGATGATAGTCAATAATATGGGATGGATCTGGAAGGTACTCTCGGAGCATAGAAACATGAAATACATTATGAACCTGACTCAATGTGGCGGAAGGGCAACTCGGTAGGCTACTGTCCCAACTCTCTGTAAAATCTGAAAGGGACCAACATATCGGGGTGTTAGCTTACCTTTCTTTCCAAATCTTGGGCGGCCTTTCATTGGGGTGACTTTCACAAAGACATGACTGTTCTCATCAAATTCCAAATTCCTTCGTCGGTTATCTGCGTAACTCTTCTGCCTGCTTTGAGCAGTTTTCAGCCTTTCTCGAATAATCTTCACTTTCTCAGTAGTCAATTGACAATCTCTGGCCCTAACAAAGGCCTATCTCCTACCTCAGCCCAACACACTGGTGAGCGACACGGTCTCCCATACAGAGCTTCATAAGGTGCCATTTGAATACTCGAATGGTAACTATTATTATACGCGAATTCAATCAATGGTAGATGCGTCTCCCAACTCTCTTGAAAATCCAGAACACACATTCGAAGCATATCTTCTAACGTCTGAATCGTCCTTTCGGACTGTCCATCGGTTTGAGGATGGAAAGCTGTACTGAACTTCAATTCTGTACCCATTGCATTCTGTAGACTCTGCCAAAACCGTGACACAAATTTTGGATCTCTGTCTGACACAATTGAAACCGGAACTCCGTGAAGTCTTACAATTTCATCTATATAGAGCAAAGCAAGTTTGTCGGCGTTGTATTGGGTCTTCACAGGCAAGAAATGGGCGGACTTAGTCAGTCGGTCAACAATGACCCATATCGAATTCATACCCCGAGGTGTCCGTGGCAATCCTACAACAAAATCCATTGTTAGATGTTCCCATTTCCATTCCGGAACTGGAAGGGGTTGTAACAACCCTGCGGGTTTCTGATGTTCTGCTTTAACTTGCTGGCACTGCAAACATTTAGATACAAACTCTGCAATTTCCCTCTTCATACTTGGCCACCAGAAATGTTGCTTCAAATCTCGGTACATTTTAGTACTCCCTGGATGTATTGAGATTCTCGAGGCATGTGCTTCTTCCATCAACTTCCGTTTAAGTTCTACCACATTAGGGACACACACTCGATTTTGAAATTTAAGCACGGAATCGGCCAAAGTAAATCCCAGTTTCGGTTTAGTCTCCATTTCACCACATATTTTCTTGAGGGCATCATCCTCCATTTGACGTAACTTGATCTCCTCCAGTAATGCCGGTTGAGCCATTATTGCTGCTATTGTTGCTCCCTGCCCAGGTAGTATTAGGTCAATCTCCATCTTATTCAGATCACCTATCAATTCTTTACTTTCTGTTAATAAACTCGCCAATGTTCCCACACTTTTCCGACTGAGTGCGTCTGCTACTGTGTTAGCTTTGCCGGGATGGTAGTGAAGCTGCAAATCGTAATCCTTAATAAGTTCTAGCCACCGCCGTTGACGCATATTCAGCTCCTTTTGAGTAAAAGGTATTTGAGACTTTTATGATCAGTGTAAATATCACAAGAAGTTCCATACAGATAATGCCGCCAAATCTTTAACGCAAAACAACTGCTGCTAGTTCAAGATCATGCGTGGGATAACTTTTCTCATGAGGTTTAAGCTGTCGAGAGGCATAGGCGATAACTCTTCCCGTTCTGCATAAGCACACACCCAAGTCCCTTATGAGAAGCGTCACTGTAAATTACAAATCCCTCGTTACCAGATGGTAATGCAAGAATCGGTGCTGTAGTTAACTTTGTTTTTAATTCCCGGAAAGCAGATTCCTCAGTTCAGTCCATTCAAATGCAATGCCCTTCTTCGTTAGCTGAGTAAGTGGTACAGCAATCTTAGAAAAGTCTTGGACAAATCTTCGATAATAGCCTGCTAGTCCCATAAAACTACGCACTTCGGTTACATTAGTCGGGGTTGGCCAGTTTACAATCGCCTCAATCTTGCTCGGATCGACGGAAACTCCTTCTTTAGTGATGACATGCCCAGAAATGCCACTTCGTGTAGCCAAAATTCACACTTCTTCAGTTTTGCGTACAACTTCTTTTTTTCTCGGAGGGTTTGGAGGACTTGACGAAGATGATTTCATGAGCTTCTACATTCCCGGAATAAATAAGGATGTCGTCAATAAAGACTACTACAAACTCATCCAGATAAGGTTTGAAGACTCGGTTCATCAGATCCATAAATGCTGCTGGTGCGTTTGTAACCCAAAGGGCATAACCAGAAACTCATAATGACCGTAGCGGGTTCGGAAGGCTGTCTTCTCAACATCTTCAGCTTTAACTTTCAATTGGTGATACCCGGACCGTAAATCAATCTTAGAGAAAACCTGCGCCCCTTGCAGCTGATCAAATAAATCGTCAATTCGCGGTAGAGGGTACTTATTTTTAATTGTTACTTTATTAAGCTCCCGGTAATCTATGCATAAACGAAGTGTCCCGTCTTTCTTCTTCACAAACAGGACTGGTGCCCCCAGGGAGAGACACTCGGACGAATAAATCCTTTATCCAATAAATCTTGAAGCTGAACCTTCAATTCCTTCATTTCAGCTAATGCCATTCGATACGGAGTTTTAGAAATGGGTTGAGTTCCAGGTAATACATCAATTCTATTGTCTCGGATAGAGATTCGTGTTTCATGGCTCAATTGTAGTAGAGCCGATAGAATGACTTGGACACTAAATTGACGTTTAGTACCGCCTATCATCCTCAGATTGACGGGCAGTTACAGCATCCCATTCAAATCCTAGAGGATATGCTTCAGGGTTGTGTTTGTTGACTTTAAGGGGCCGTGGGAGAGGCACTTGCCTTTAATGAAGTTTTCCTACAACAATAACTTTCAGACGAGTATTGGCATGGCACCGTTTGAGGCCTTGTATGGCCGACCGTGCAGATCTCCTTTGTGTTGGGCTGAGGTGTTTGACGCACCTATGTTAGGCCCTGAGTTAGTTTGGGATACAACGGAGAAGGTTGCACTTATCCGTAAGAGATTGGTTTTGGCTCAGAGTCATTAGCAGAGTTATGCCAACCGTAGGAGGAGACCATTATCATTTGAAGTGGAAGATCACGTTTTCTTGAAAATATCACCCATGCAAGATTTGATGAGGTTTGGGAAGAGCAAGAAGTTGTCTCCTACATTTATTGGGCCTTTTAAGATCCTAGAGCGTGTTGTAGGGGTAGTTTATCGTTTGGCCTTGCCGCCACATCTTTCCAAGGTCTATGACGTGTTCCATATCTGTATGCTTTAGAAGTATGAGCTGGATTTGTGACATGTGTTCGATTGGACTGAGTTGGAGGTAAATGTGGATACCTCATACGAGGAGAGACTGGTTAGAGTCTTAGATACATTGGACCAAGTCTTGCGAGGTAAGACAATTCCATTGGTAAAGGTGTTGTGGAGACACCACGGGGTTGAGGAGGCGACTTAGGAACATGAGGCGGAAGTCCGTGAGAAGTACCTGGACCTTTTTGCTGATGTTTGAAATTTGTAAAATTTTGTTATGTTCGTTAAATGTAAAACATTGCACATGTTATGGAAAAAGTGAATTGCATATTCAATATTGAAAACCTCGTTCATTGTTGCTATGAGATTGGATGGCTGGTGGATTGGTCATGGTTAGGAGAATGGTTGGATCATTGTTTTATTGATTTAAATACAGTGGTTATTGTATTGATTTTAAAATTTCAAGGACGGAATTTCTGAATGAGGGGAGGTTATAATGATTCTGGTTTAGACCCAACCCGTTTATTGTTTTGGATTCGGGATATCTTGTCTTGTATCACCGTTCATGTCCTTATTCATCTTGTACTTCATTGAGTTTGGCTATTGGAGTATCATTGTTGTGTTTGGAACATGATAGTAGCTTGTTTTTAAAAAAAAAAATTTGTCTAGAAGTTTGCTTGTTTGCTCAAGCGACGCTTCTTGCATTCGAGCAGTCTTTTACAGTTTGCAAATTACTGAGAGCTTGATATCTACGCTCGAGCGATGCTCCTTACACTCGAACGAACTTTTGCAGGTCTGAACTACTGGAAGGGGACCATTCTTGCGCTCGAGCGGTGTCTTCGTTGTGTTTGGTCGCTCGAGCGATCTGCACGTATATCAGTCCAAAAAGGGTTAGTTTTGAGTCATTTTCTCATCTCTCTCTCTCTCTCTCTAAAACACTCCAAAACTTAGATCTACTTACTCTCTCTCTAGAAACCCTCTCTAAAACTCAAATACATCTTGATCTATTGATTTCTACACCATAGTCCCTTTGATAAAAAGGTAGAGCTCAACTAGAGCTTCGTTTTGATCGAAGCAAAGTTCTTTTTCGGCTTCATCAAATTTCAACTCTTCTTCTTCTTGGGTCTTGTCTTTGTGGTAGGGATTACTTTGACTCTTTTTATGATTTTTAACTTAGTTATTTGATTTTCTAAAGAAGATAGTGATTTGGGAATCTTTGGATAAAATCTTGGGTTTGGTTTTGAAATCAAAATGAGCTCTTATATATGATTGTTGCTTTGTAAAAGTGGTTGGGTTGTGCTATATGGTGGATTTTATCTATGGAGATTGATTTTTAAAGAAATGGGGTTTTTTCCCTAAATTGTAAGAATTTGATTTTTAAAAAGAGGAAATGGAATTGATGTTGGTTTTATGGAATTGGAACAATCATGATGATGGTGATGGAGTTGGATATGACTTATCACTCCTAATTGGAAATGTTGGAAAGCATATCTATGTTGAGAATTATTTATCTGTTAAAGATATCTGTTTTTGACTATCGGTGGAGGATAACTATGATTATTGTAGAAATTGCATGAGAATTAAGTGAATTGAAACTATTTTCTCATCCATTTGCATTGAGCATTGTAGCACATTTAACACATTGAAAATGTTGTTGTTTTGAGAAAAATAGGTGAATACCTTGGTGAATCTGGGTAGGACTGTAGTTGTGGTATTGTGTTGGCCTGTGTATCCTTGGTGAAAGTCCAGAAACCCGTACGGTTAGGTGTCGAGCCCTCTAGCTAATACTGATAAAAATGACAAACTGGTAGTGCCTGTAGCCTACTTGCAAACACGTCCTAGAGATTCTTAGTGTTGGAGCCACCTGTAGACCGCCCGAACTCCGCTTCGCGCGCGATGGCGCGAATCGTGTTCTAGCTACTACAGTTCGGACTCCTGTCGCGGTTCTGAATCTAATCTCACAAAGCGCAATGTAAGACTGATAAATCACCAAAGAGTCCAAATCCGGCAAATCGTTTTGGAAAATCGATTTTAATCAAAAAGTGTCAAACATGGACTGCTTTGCCAGATTTTAGAGTCGCCACCTAAATATTTTATTTTGAAAAATTTAGGAAACCCTGACTCGTGCCTAAGGCCACGTATCCATCATCACCAAAGTTGCCTCGGCTCGGAAACTTGGGTACGAGAGGGGAAGGTCCTGAAATGAGCACCCCCGCTCGCCCGATCAAAGGATCGGCCTCTACTAAGCATGATATGTTGCTTTTGAAAACACATGTGTTCTTATTCCGGTTATTTAGCTAGAATTACTATGTGATGCGCACAACATACAAGTATAGACTCAATCACGCGGATTGGAACCAAACAACTCATGTTTGTTTTTGAAAGTGGTTTGAAAGTGCTACTCACAAGTAGGCTCAAGCGCGGATTTGCCACCAAACAAGGTGGGCTTAGGAAAACATGATTTTGCCACTTCAAGTGGACTTAAAACTCACAATCATCGAGTTGTTCCAATCCAGGCAATCAATCCTTCACCCACAAGCATTCATGCAGTTATAGCAGTTAAGCAAATAGCCTCATGGCAAGCATGCTGTCATGGCAGCACTTACACGCATGCAAGGATGCTAAAGCATAAACACTCACAGTGTGCTCCGAGCCAAAACAGAAGCTAGTTAGTAATTAATGCATGATCCTAGCTATGTTAAGAATGCCTAATGCAACACATGCGAATGCAACTAAGATAGGCTCGGCTATTCTAAGATGTCATGTGAATGCAACATTTGATAACATGCTGTTAAACACGTATTCAAGTAAGTATTGAAATACAATGCAGTTTGAATGATGCACCGAGCCCGGTGCATGCAAGACAAATGAATAATGCACGCATGCAAGCATAAGGATGCTAAATGAAATATGCCCTAAAACTAACCACCGTAAGCTGGTAAATAAAAGGGAGAAAGACGTGGGGTTGGAAGACATTCACACACACAAGCACACTTATTACAAAATTTGCCCTCTCGACGGAGGGTCCAAATAATAAGCTAACTAGCTAATCTAAGCTAATTAAACTAATTATTACAAAACGAAGCTAATTAACTAACAAGTTAACTAATTACAAACACAAATGAATAACTAAGTGCATTAACTACTTAAGTACAGAACCAAATAGCTAACTAGCTAAACAAAGCAGTTAAAAGGAGCCTCGAGGCGAGAAGTGCATGCATGCTTGATCGCCTCTTTCGGAAATCCATTACTATGCCCCAACTTGCCTCTGTTTGCATTTGATCTTAGAACACTGTACAAACCTCCAGATAGCTCCTACTCCATCATGGAGACCTCCAGAAAGGTTGCCGACCACTTAATGGTATTGTAGACCACCTGTAGACCACCTAAACATGCTGCAGACCAGAAAAAGTGGTCGGCCAGCCACTTTTACTGGTCTGCCGACCAGAAAATTCTGCCTAACTCCAGTTTGCTGCATCAGAGAACAAGAAGAGGCACTGTAGACCGCCCGGAACTCCGCTTCACGCGCGAATGTGTGAATTCTAGTTCTTAGCTACTACAGTTCAGACTCAATGTCACGGTTCTAAATCTAATCTCGCAAAGTGCAATGCAAGACCGATAAATCACTAAAGAGTCCAAATCCGGCAAATCGTTTTGGAAAACTGATTTTAATAAAGAAATGTCAAACATGGACTGCTTTGCCAGATACAGAGTCACTACTGAAATGTTTTATTTTGGGAAATTTAGAAAACCCTGACTCGTGCCTAAGGCCACGTGTCCGTCATCACCAAAGTTGCCTCGGCTCGGGAACTTGGGTACGAGAGCGGAAGGTCATGCAATGAGCACCCCTGCTCGCCCGATCAAAAGATCGGCCTTTACTAAGCATGATATTTTGTTTTTGAAAACATATGTGTTCTTATTCCGGTTATTAACCTAGAATTACTATGTGATGCGCACAGCATACAAGTATAGACTAGATCGCCTAAGTTGGAACAAAACATTTCATGTTCGTTTGTTTGAAAACGGTTTGAAGTTTGCTACTCGCAAGTAGGCTAAGTCGTAGATTTCAATGAATTGTTCCAATTCAAGCAATCCAACCTTCACCCACAGGCATTCATGCAGTTAATCAACTAAGCAGTTAGCCTCATGGCAACATACACATCTCATGCAGTATGCTAAAGCATAAATACTCACAGTGTACTCCGAGCCAAAACAAAGAACTAGTTAGAAATCATGCATGATCCTAGTTCATGTTAAGATGGCTAATGCAACACATGCAAAAATGCAACTAAAATAGGCTCGGCTATTCTAAGATGTCATGTGAAATGCCACTTGGTACATGTATTCAAATTGGAATTGAAATACAATGCAGTTGGTATAATGCGCCGAGCCCGGTGCATGCAATACAGATGAATGGATGCACGCATGCAAGCATAAGGTATGCTAATCGAAATATGCCCTAAAACTAACCATCGTAAGTGGTTAAGTAAAAGGGAGAAAGAAATGGGGGTTGGAAGACATGCATCACACACACGCACGCTTATTACAACAGTTGGCCCTCTCGACGGAGAGTCCGAATAACGAGCTAACTAGCTAATCTAAGCTAATTAAACTAATTATTACATCACAAAACTAGCTAACTAACAAGCAAACTAATTAAGTACAAAACAAAGCTAATTAACTAACAAGTTAACTAACTTGTTATTACAACACAAATAAGCAGCTAAACACATTAACTACTTAAATACAGAACCAAAGCATAAACTAGCTAAGGAAAGCAGTAAAGAGAGGTCCTCGGGATGAGGAGTGCATGCATGCTCGGTTGCCTCGTTCGGAAATCCAACGTGATGCCCCGATTTGCCTCTGTTTGCAACTGTTCTCAGAACCTTGCACCAAGCTCCAGAAAGCTTCCAACTCACCTTGGGGACCTGTAGGAACATGGCCGACCAGTTGTTGATGTTGCCAGCCACTGGCCGACCACTTTCCATTGCTGCAGACCAGAAAAAGTGGTTGGCCAGCTAGTTTTTCTGGTCTGCCGACCACTTGTTGCTGCACTTCTCCAGTTTGCTGCAACTGAGAGCAAGAAAGGGCATGGCAATGTATTTGCAAGGTATGTGTGCACAACCACCCTCCCTATCATTTTATAAGCTCAAGGGAGTGTGGTTCTCGACTCTCGGGCCACCAATCGCGCATCTCGATGCATGATGGCCGAGAAGCCAAATTGCACAATTCAATATGAAATGAATGCACACATAAACACATAAAGCCTTGATCTCTATCATATATGATCAAAAGGGTCGGCGACCGGGAATTGAGGCACGTTTCATCACTTCAAGTATGAAACGTCCCTCGTTTCTCGTGTTTGGATTAATACTTAATCCAAACAAATGCAATGCAACTCAAGCATGCAAACATGTAATGTAACATGGCATACATAATGCAATGTAAGATGGCATACACAATGTAAAGAACATGGCATACACAATGTAATGAACAACATGGCATACTCAATGTAATGAACAACATGGCATACATAATGTAATGTAACATGGCATACACAATGCAATGAACAACATGACATACTCGATGCAATGTGACATGATCATCTTAACAAAGCTAATGACATGCAAACAATGCTAATGCATGCATACTCAATGCAAGGCAACATAAGCATGCAACAACATGATGCAATGTAACAACATTCACATAACATGCTCGATGGACTTAAACCAAAACGGACTGACCTCAGTCATGCCCAAATCAGTGGCCATGGCGATGAAACTAAGGCATGAAGATCAAGACAAGCATGCTCAATGCAATGGCCCATTGACTAGACATAAGAGAACAACTCTCAAGAGTGCTGAAAGAGTGACAAATGTGGGAGTGTACCAACACTATAAGCTCTGAAATAAAGTATGAAATGATGCCAAATCATTCGAACAACACAAAACAAAGCATGCTATGGTCCTTAAAGCATGAAGCTAGTAAAGAGGACTACAAAGGGGGCATGCAATACATGGTACAAATGCATGAACCAGCCACAAACAGAGCTCAAGTAGGTCAAAACAAAGACCAAAACATGCTAAGTTGGGAGCTCAAGGACCTAGGCAAGATGGCATGCATGCTAGGCCACAAATAAGGCAACAATGCATAACACTCAAAGGCACTTAAAGAGTGAAAGAAGTGGGAACATGGCAGTCTTATATGCTCTGAAATGTCATGTTAAATGATGCCAAATCATGCACATGATACAAATGAAGCATGCTATGGCGCCCAAAACTCAAAGCTAGCATAGGCACTTGCACTATAGCTATACAAAACATGAAGCATATGGTCGAGGCAATCCAAAACAGTCCTAGAACATGTCAAAATGAGTCTAAAACATGCATGTAAGGAAGCCAAAACAAGCTAGCATGAAGGGCATGAAGCATGGACTATGCAAGGCCAAAAGGGAGGGTTACACTACACCTACCAAGACCAAGCATGGGATGGCTTCGCCAACAAAAATCAGAGTTATATCATGGCAAAATAACCCCAAAAAACACACTGAAATGATAGCTCACAAGCTTAGGCATGAAGGCATACACAATGACTCATGTTTAAGGCATGAAGGCATACACAATGACTCATGTTTAAGGCATAAAGGACCAACCTTTCAAAGCATGGAATAAGTGAAAGATGTGAGTGTATGACCATAAAACATGCACTGAAATCTCATAACAAATGATGCCAAATCATTCAAATAGGCCAAACAATGCATGCTAGTGGACTCAATACACAAAGCTAACAAGTTAAAATGCACCATAGCTATACAAAGCATGGCATGCATGACCAAGACAACACAAATCAGAGCTAGAGCATGTTAAAACATGGACAAAAGCTTGTTAGAGTTAAGCCAAAATCATGCTAGAATAACAGTCTAAAGCATGATACACATTAGGCTAATTCATGGAATTGCACCGCAAGTGCATGGAGTATGCATGGGGCTATCAAACCAAATCTTAACAGAGGTATATCATGGCAAAACAACACCAAGAACATGCTGAGATGGACTCAAAACAAGCTAGAAAGACATGCTACTTCATGAAACATGCAAAGCTAGTTTGCAAGATTTACACTACAAGTGTATAAGGCATGTATGAGGTGACAAAACCAAGTCAAAACAGTGGTATGTCGTGCTGAAATAAGGCCTAAAATAGTCTGAGATGTGGCTAACACAAGCTTAACAAACATACTCAAACATGAGGCAAATGAAGCAAGCATTCAAGAACACAAGGAGAGGGGATGACCCTCTCCTATTTGGGACCTCAAAACACCATTTCCACCACTGAAATTCCTCTGGAATTCAGTGGTAGAAAGGTCATGCAAAGACTAAAACAAGAGCCTAAAGGGATGGCTCAAAACAAGGCCTAACAAGGCCTAAGAGGGGGTAGACTATCCCCAACACAAAAAAGACCTTAAACAAACATGTTAAGGACTAAAAATTAGAACTTTTTGCAGTAGAAAGTCAAGCCAAAAACAGCATGTAAATAGGTTCAAAAGCTTAATCAAAATAAAGGGTTAAAGGGTTAGTTGACTCACCCTTGTAGAACCTCTTCAAGGGTACCACTCCAGCAGCTTTCTTGGATCAAAACCAGTCCAAAAGCACCAAAACCAACCTCAAGAAGCCTCAACAACAAAAGTATGGTGTTTGAGTGTGTGTTTGTATGCAATAGTATGATAAAATGACACTTTAAGGCACAAAAATGAAGAAGGAGAGCAATATAGACAAATGTGTATATGTATAGCTCAAGCACTTTTTCTGAACCTAGAGGAGAAGGGGGGAGGTTCTCTTATATAGAGAGCCAAACCTCGAGCTTGTTGAGGAAGCTAAGGGCTCAAAGCCATCCCTCCATACATGTGTATGGAGGATGGTTTTTGTGCCCTCCAGCTGTGACAGCTGGAGAGAAAATATCTCCAGGAAGCTGGTGAAAAGCTACCGACCACTTGAAGTGGTTGGCTAGCTACTTGTAGTGGTCGGCCGACCACCACAAGTGGTCTCCCAAAAAGCAAGCTGGTCAGCCAGGGGTAGGAGAGGTCTGCACACTGAAAGCAAGTCAATGGTGTAGTGGTCGACCAGAAAAGGTGACTCAAAGACCAAGAAAACCAGTTGGCCGACCAGAAAACTGGCTGGCAGGAAGGAAAGTGGTCTCCAAGGGGAAGAACTGGTCTCCCACTCTTGTACCACCTTCCAAACAAGGAAACCAAGGTTTGTACCAAAAACAAACCAAAAGGGATGCAAGATGAGAGTCCGAGAGGCAAGGCGCGCGGCCGGGAGCCTCGAAAACTAGTCTATGGGGATCAAAAGTGGTTTACGACCACAAAAGTGGTCTCCCAGACCACAGTGGCCCTCTAGGCCAAGGCAACAAGGCGTGGTTCAAAAATCACGCCAAATGGAGAACGTTAAGCGATCCCGAGACAAGGAGCGCGGCCGAAGGCTCCAAAAACCGAAAACTGGTCTCCAAGTAGGAAAAGTGGTCTTCGACCACAAAAGGATGGTCTACAAGACCTCTCCCTCCCTCCAGGGAAGAGAAAACAAGGTTCGGTCCATAAACCGAGCCAAAGCACAAAGAGTTCAAAAACCCGGAGGCAAGGCACTCAGCCGAAAACTCCGGAAACTTGAAACGAGCACCACATGCACTATCACCGAGCGCTCAATCGATGACGTCTGAGTCTTAAGGTCGGTCAAAAATGGGGTGTCTATAGTTGCCCCTCTTTGACAGAACTCGGAAGTCAAGAAGTGACGTGAGTGAATGTCAAAGCCCAAAGACGACCCATTTTTGACAAGGCCGAAGACTTAGACAAATAGGCAAGATAACAAAGAGATGCGCTCACAAGCAAAGGCAAAATGTAAATGACATGCACAAAGCCGAGCATAACTTATGATCATGCAAAGGAAGCTGTAATGAAGCAAATATGCAAAATAAATGCAACAGTTTAAGCAAGCGAATGAGAACGAACCAAACTACATCTCATGCAGAAAGGATGTCAGAAAATTATACAATTCTCACTGCGTCTCACGCAGAGAATGAAGAGAAGTTCAAATGAACCGTACATACAATACTGTCTGGTCGCACCAGCCTCAAATGAACCGTACATACAATACCATGCCTGCATAAGAAATAAACTTACCAGGTGCAATGTAGTTAGAAACACATGCCCCACGTTACAACATGGTACAATTCCAATGTGAGATAAACACGTGCATACACAATGCCGATGGAAACATGCATAGCAATGCAAGTGAAAAGTGCGTGACAACGCATGTGAAAAGTGCATGACAATGCAACCTAAGTATGCGCGACAACGCGGGTGAAGAGGTGCATGACAATGCAACCTAAGTGTGCGCATAACAATGCGGATGGAGGTGTGACTTCAATAGCATGTTTGAAGCAAAATACTAAAAAAGGAGATACAAGCCTTAACGAGGCGAATTAACCCGTAACCTCCGATTTACCTCTCGGAGGGGTCATAATGTATTCAAAAAGGATACACCTTACTCTTGACGAGTGACGATGAGCTACGCATCGGAGACTTGAATTGAAGTTCTCGTGGGGACAATTCGAGCCGAAAAGTGTACTTTTCTTGCACTTTCTCAAGGCCCGAGGACTCCAATCATCACCAAAACACACAGGGAGAACAATGGAGCCCTGAAGATCATCCAGGAGGGTGGCCGACCACCTACATCAATGGCCGACCAGTTGTTGACCACTTAAGTGGTTGGCCGACCAGAAAAACTGGCTGGCCGACCAGTTTAGCAAAACAGGGACAGATTGGTCTTTTCAAGGTCGGATCTTTACGTATACACATCCAAATCACTTTTGCTCACAAACACAAGGCCGAAACACATTCTCCCTTGCTCCTAGACCCTTTTCTCTCTCAGATCTGCACTTTATACGCGTTTCCCAATGCCCCACGCAGAGTTGTTTCGCGAAAACTTTCGATTCTCTTCGTTTTAAACCAATTAGAATTTGTTTTCGGAGCTTCTTTCACCATTTCCACCATTTGAGATATGTTTCCCTCGAAGTTTAGCATCTTTTCTCGGGCGTTGACTTTTGTTGACTTTTTCTCTTCCCGAGAGTTGACTTTTGTTCACTTTTTGCAATTTTGGCTCATTTCGCTCATTTTTGTATCTTTTTTGCAGATTTCTTCAGATGGCCAACGATATTCCATATGGCGGAGGCTCCCTGAGAGTAGAGTATGAGCCCGACATTATACCGCTGCCTCCGAGGATGCGACCGTTCGACCCAGAGAGGTACCACCCGCAGGAGCACATCCTACCTCCTAGCACCTTCTACCATTTTACGGACTTCGCGTGACGGGCGCCCGTAGACTTGCTGCTACGAAAGCCGGAGTCTCATCTATCTCATCATGCGCGAGAGGTGCGTACTTCATTTTTGCATTTTGCATTTCTTGCACATTTCATGTTTTCGCTATGTATTATATTTGCTCGTTCTGAACACATTCACATACACAGTACTTCTGCTCATACTTGAACACAACTTGCACACAACATCCGGTTCATATGGGCACAAAGCTCTCAACATAACACTTTGCTCACTTGCCACGCAGCTCACGACATAGCATTCCATTCATTTGGTACACAGCTCACAACGCAACACTTTGTTCGTTTGGCACGCAGCTCACAACACAATATTCTGTTCATTTGGCACGCAGCTCTTTTGGGCACACAGCTCCTTTTGGGCACACAGCTCACTTGGGCACACAGCTCATTTGGAACACGCGGCTCTTTTGGGCACGCAGCTCATTTGGGCACGCAGCTTATTTGGAACACACAACTTGTTTGGAACACACGGCTCACTTGGGCACACAGCTCATTACATAGCACACTGTTCAATCTGAACACACAGTTCATAACACAGTATTCGGTTTAGTAGGCACGCAGCTCAAAACATAGTACACTGTTCAAGCTGAACACGCAGTTCATAACACAGTATTCTGCTCAATTTGAACACATAATTCATAACGCAGTGTTTTGCTCAATCTGAACACACAATTCATAAACACATAGTTCATAACGCAGCATTTTGCTTAATCTGAACACACAGTTCATAACGCAGTATTTTGCTCAATCTGAACACACAGTTTATAACGCAATATTTTACTCAATCTGAACACACAGTTCATAACGCAATATTTGCTCAATCTGAACACACAGTTCATAACGCAGTATTTGCTCAATCTGAACACACAGTTCATAACGCAGTATTTTGCTCAATTTGAACACACAGTTCATAACGCAATATTTGCTTAATCTGAACACACAGTTCATAACGCAGTATTTTGCTTAATCTGAACACACAGTTCATAACGCAGTATGCTCAATCTGAACACACAGTTCATAACGCAGTATTTTGCTCAATCTGAACACACAGTTCATAACGCAGTATTTGCTCAATCTGAACACGCAGTTCATAGCACAGTATTTTGCTCAATCTGAACACACAGTTCATAACGCAGTATTTTGCTCAATCTGAACACACAGTTCATAACGCAGTATTTTGCTCAATCTGAACACACAGTTTATAACGCAATATTTTACTCAATCTGAACACACAGTTCATAACGCAATATTTGCTAAATCTGAACACGCAGTTCATAACGCAGTATTTTGCTCAATCTGAACACACAGTTCATAACGCAATATTTTGCTCAATTTGAACACACAGTTCATAACGTAGTATTTGCTTAATCTGAACACACAGTTCATAACGCAGTATTTTGCTCAATCTGAACACACAGTTCATAACGCAGTATTTTGCTCAATCTGAACACACAGTTCATAATGCAGTATTTGCTCAATCTGAACACACAGTTCATAACGCAGTATTTGCTCAATCTGAACACACAGTTCATAACGCAGTATTTTGCTCAATCTGAACACACAGTTCATAACGCAGTATTTGCTCAATCTGAACACGCAGTTCATAACCCAGTATTTTGCTCAATCTGAACACACAGTTCATAACACATTATTTTGCTCAATCTGAACACGCAGTTCATAACGCAGTATTTTGCTCAATCTGAACACGCAGTTCATAACGCAGTATTTTGCTCAATCTGAACACACAGTTCATAACGCAGTATTTTGCTCAATCTGAACACATAGTTTATAACGCAGTATTTGCTCAATCTGAACACACAGTTCATAACGCAGTAATTACTCAATCTGAACACGCAGTTCATAACGCAGCATTTTGCTCAATCTGAACACACAGTTCATAACGCAGTATTTGCTCAATCTGAACATGCAGTTCATAATGCAGTATTTGCTCAATCTGAACGCACAGTTCATAACGCAGTATTCTTTTAATTTTGAACACACAGCTCATAACATAACACTGCTCACTCTAAACACACGGCTCATAACAGAGCATTCTTTTTATTTGCACACGGCTCATAACACTGCTCAATCTGAACACATAGTTTATAACACAACATTCTTTTTATTTGCACACAGCTTATAACACTGCTCAATCTGAACACACAGTTCATAACACAACATTCTGTTTATTTGCACACGGCTCATAACACTGCTCAATCTGAACACACGGTTCATAACATAACATTCTGTTTACTTTGCACACGGCTCATAACACTGCTCAATCTGAACACACGGTTCATAACACAACATTCTGTTTATTTGCACACGGCTCATAACATTGCTCAATCTAAACACACAGTTCATAACAGAGCATTCTATTTATTTGCACATGGCTCATAACACTGGTCAATCTGAACACACGGTTCATAACACAGCATTCTGTTTACTTTGCACACGGCTTATAACACTGCTCAATCTGAACACAAAGTTCATAACACAGCATTCTGTTTATTTGCACACGCCTCATAACACTGCTCAATCTGAACACACGGTTCACAACACAGCATTCTGTTTATTTGCACACTACTCAATTTGAACACACAATTCATAACACAACATTCTGTTTATTTGCATACGGCTCATAACACTGCTCAATCTGAACACACAGTTCATAACACAGCATTATGTTTATTTGCACACGGCTCATAACACTGCTCAATCTGAACACACAGTTCATAACACAGCATTATGTTTATTTGCACACGGCTCATAACACTGCTCAATCTGAACACACAGTTTATAACACAGCATTCTGTTTGCTTTGCACATGGCTCATAACACTGCTCAATCTGAACAGACGATTCATAACACAGCATTCTGTTTATTTGCACACGGCTCATAACACTGCTCAATCTGAACGCACAGTTTATAACACAGCATTCAGTTTATTTGCACACGGCTCATAACACTGCTCAATCTAAACACACAATTCATAACACAATATTCTGTTTATTTTGAAATTGAATACATCTGTTCTTTCTACATGCAGGTATTTTCCCGTTTCACACGGGGTTACGGGTCGATCATTGCGAGGGAGTGGTACATGGAGCTCCCAGATACTGTTTGGCACATTGTAGATGAGGCCGGGTTTGGTCCATTTTGTATGGGGTTATCGCGTCATCCGGCGAGCAGGACCCTTCTGGGCGCACTTGTGGAGAGATGGTGGGACACCACCAACTCCTTCCATTTTTCTGCCACCGGGGACATGACGATGACCCCGTATGACTTCTCTATGCTGACGGGCCTCGACGTGGCAGGTCAGTCGATCCCATATGACTTCAATATGAGTTAGTGGAAGGCAGCTTGGACTTACTTGCTTGGAGCTCATCCGCCGCCTGCAGATCACCGGGCATGGTTAGGTACACCTAGTTTGTGGAGCAGTACAGACGGACTACGCCCGAGACTATTGAGGCCATACAGCAGTATGCCCGGGGATTTTTGATGTTCCTCCTCGGGACCACTCTGTTCTCCGACTGGGGGAACACAGTCGGGCTTTATCTTCTCAGTGCTCTGGTAGACCTATCACAGGTTCGGCACTTCGATTGGGGCAGCGCTGGCCTCGCTACCCTTTACTGCTACATGAGCGCGACCTCCCGAGAACGGGGGACCATAGTAGGTGGCTACTGGCGAGCCTGGGAGGTACATTCTGCCCTCTTGATTTACATTTTTTCTTTTCATTATCTGTACACTACACACTGCATACATTGCACACTTTACATTATGTGCTTTGCATTCTGCACTCAGCATTCTGCATTTTCTATACATTCTGTATTCTTATTACCACTGTCTTGCCTTTCACAACTGTGGGTTTACACCTACTTCTCGACGCTCGCTCCCAAGCTGGAGGTCGAGGCACCGCTTGAGATACCGTACTCGCGCAGATTCGAGGGTCAGTGTCGGTCCAGGCCTCGGGAGACATTGCCATATCTCCGGCAGTATTTCGACATGGTGCAGGCGGACGAGGTAATCCAGAACTTCCAGTTCTTCATGCTCTCAACTTTGATTCATCTTGCATACTTATGACATCTAATCAGTTTATGCACTTGCTATCCTCAGATCACTTGGTAGCCTTGGCTGGCGATGCCCGGGTATTCTCGGTTCCAGTTCACCAGGGCATGGGGCGCCTCCCGATACAGGGTTTTGTTTGAGGGACTAGTCGACAGAGCCTGGTTTCTCGGGGATCGCTTCATGCGCCAGACGATGGGCAATCTTGCTCAGGAGATCCCCTCAGCACCTCCACTGGACATGCGGTCCACAGAGAGCCTCACTCCCTGGGAGGTTGACGACCTTATGCTGGGTGTCGACGCAGTTCTTTTCCTGGAGGAGGGGGAGTACGCGACATACCGCCATACATACTTGATGCCTCCACTAACAGGTGTCCGTACTCCTATGAGGAGGGCTGTTGATATGCCGTCGTCGAGTCGCGCTTGAGCTGCAGACATCCCTTCCACTAGCAAGGCTAGCACATCGAGGGGTAGGACTAGAGGGATGCCCTCGACTTGCCAGTATGTTGGGTGGCCGGATCTTTCGACCGAGCTGATGGGCTGGCAGTATGGCACATCTTATCCGATTCCACTGGAGCCTCCACTGCCGGATAATCGATACGTCAGTGACCCTGACTCACCACCGGTGTGCTTCATAGTTTTCATTTATCACTTAGATATTTAGACATTCATTCATTCACTAATGACTTGAACTTGTATCTGCAGCCTCCCAGAGAGTATACTGAGGGGTTGCTCAGAGTGGTGGCCTCACTCGAGAGCATGGACCTGCGGAGGGAGACGTTGTTGTACGCCTCCGACATTTCGGTACTTTTTAATTTTCTTGCATTTATCATACTTCTGATGACATATGGAAACTGAACATTTCACTGCATTGATTCATTGCATGTGTAGAGCACATCTGACACATCACATTCACATACTATATCTGCATGCACCCACTCTATGTATCATCCTTGCATTTACATCTGATATACATACTGGCTGATACATTCAAACTGTCCTTTTCAGGTCCCACCTCTGTGGACTGGGCCATCCAGGCCTTCTCGATTAGCTGGGAGAGGTGTCTCGACTCGCGACCGAGGGAGACGTAGAGCACCTGTTAGACATGACGAGGAGTCCAGAGAGGAGGAGGAGTCAACATATCCACAGTCAGAGACATCTGCAGGCAGGGATGATGATGACTTCGGTTCCGGTTCTGAGGACAGAGGTGACGCCGAGGAGGATTCCGAGGACGGAAACTCCGATTCAGATGATGGTGCCGGTGCCGATGGTGCAGAGGCTGCTCAGCCGAAGAGGGTGAAGAGGGCCTCTCGGTCTTGAGGTTGATAGCACTGATACAGATGTTCCTGCTTTATTTCTCTTTTTACATGTAGTTGTAGCACATTGTACAGCGTTGGCAGTTTTATTTTCTTAAAAACTTGTACCCTTTTGTAAAATGTTGTAAAAAAGAAGCTATGATGGAATGAAAATAGCTTTTTGTTCAAAAAGTGTTGCATTTGTATTCTATGCATCGCATCGCATCATTTTGCACAAAAATGAGATTGAATGGAAATTGAACATCGTGTATTGCCAAGTGAGGTAGTGAACCAACGTAACAAACTAAACAACTTAACTCACTAAGAAGCAACAAAACCTTAGCAAGTTTACAACTCGATAAACAAAGAGCAACAACTCGATAAACAAATAGCAACAACTCAATAATCAAAGAGCAACAACTCGATAAGCAAATGCATTTTGGATAAACAAAGTGACGAAACACATCCGAAACAGAGGTAAACTCAGACCTTCAGCATTCTCAGTGCATAGGAAAACTAGAGACTCCCTTCTAGAGACTAGAAACAGTTGGAGACCACATTTTTGCACATGGCCGACCACTTTTAGAGCTTGCCAACTAGTTTTTTTTTTTTTTTTGCAGACCAAAAAAGTAGCTGGCCGACCCGAAAAAGTGGTCGGCCGACCACTTGGCCTGGGGACCTCCAATTTTCTGACACTTGTCCTCCAAACAGTGCCTTATCCTTCATAAAGGTTCCAGCTTCGTGGTTCCCTGATTCTAACTCAGTTTTGCACCAAAATGGAGGCATTTCTTGTCAAAAATTTCACAAATTGAATTGTTACCTTGGATGGCTCGGAAAAGTTGAACTTACGGGGCTTCAGCGTAAATGCACTATTCATGCTGGGCCGCACCCCGCTGCATTTTCCGTTCTTTCATGCCGCGGCAAGGTTTTGGAATCTGATCACCCACGTTTTTAGCTTTGGCGGACAAGAGATATGTCCCACTTTTGAAGACTTCCAAGCTTTGATGGAGTTCGAACGCGAGGAAGAGATTTTGCCGCAATTCTGTTTTGGCCACATCCAAGCCTTAGGACGGATGTACGGGCTCACTATGCATGACGCTCGGTCTTTGATCCGTGATGGGGAATTGGACATCTCGAGCTTAGTTTATCGGTTTTCTAATGTCGGTGACCGCAGCGATTATCACTGGCAGGATTTTTGGCGACATACGCTTTGCTTGTGCATGCTGTCTCATTTCTTGCTTGCCTCAGGCTCCGGAGGATCTAGCGTCCGGTTGATTGAGGTTGCCCAGGGCTTGAAAGACAGCAAGAGTTGTATTACCATGACACTGGCTGAGACATTGATGGGTTTGAATGCTTTTCATCGCCGAGAGACGACTAGATTCGCGGGGAGTCCACTACTGCTGCAGGTAATGTTTCCTACCCTATCTCACATATATTTCTCACATCACTCAGCCCTCAGGCTCGATTTTTCTCTCAAAACCCTTTTCTCACTTTTCTCTCAACGTACACCTCTCTATTCTTTAATCTCTTATTTTTCATCCCTCCTCAGATATGGTTGATGGATAAATTAAAGTTTGTGGACTCATGCCCAGCATATTCAGCTCGCGGCTATTTCTTCCGACGACGTCTAGTCGATGCCCCTGATGAGGGATGGTCGTGCGAATGGATGTGTAGTCTATCCGCTACCAGTATTGCTTGGCACTGCCCTTGGCTCAATCTGCCGGTGATGAGTTACAGCATGTCTCACCAGCCTAAGATTCAATTGATCGGCCTGACTCACTGTGTCTTTTACTTCCCGTTCCGATTCTGGCGTCAGTTTGGACATGATCAGACTTGCTCAGCAGAGGAGATAGAGTACCCTGCTGCATTTCCAGTTCGAGACACATAGCTAGCTCGGTATGCCGCAGTATGAAGGACGAGAGGGCTTCTGGCCCCCGCTCCCACTTTCAGTTGCACCCTCTCTGATGAATGCATAGCTTGGCTTGATGAAGAGGCACAGGTTGGGCCTACTTTGGCATCAGAGGCTTCGACCATCTCTGGGAGGGGACATAGGAACACCTAACTATGCCCCGAATTTATTACTTTATCAGTACTTTCAAGTTTTCTTTATGAATGTAATAAAAAGCAACTTCAATTTGTATTCAAGAGTAGGAGAACTCTGTACTAAAATCAATATAATTGAAGGTTGTGGGTACTGAAAATTTTCTGTTTGGTCCAAAAATGGTTTAAGTCGTAAAAAGATTAATTTGAGTAAAATCAACTTTTATTAAAACTTTTCAAAAACATTTTCGATATGGATCAAAACTGGACACGCCCGAGATCTATCACTGAGATGTATAACCCTGGATTCTCAGCAACTGGAAAGTTGCCCCTAGTCTGAATAGCACTGCACCGGAGATCACAACCGAGCTCTTGAATGCAGAATAGACAAAGATGACCAACATGATCACACGAACGAAATTGATTGGGGAAGTGTTTATGGCTAGACTTCAGAATGAAGTTGCCTACGTATCCCAAAGATGGGAATCAAGCCTTACATAGTTCGGCTCAGGTTCACTCGGGTATTAACACTCTCCTTTTGCGCTCTAACTTTTGCCAAGGCCGCCTTTTCTGGGTTTTCAACCTTGCGAGCTCAGTTTTTATTATTTCTAATTTTATGTGCTCTAACTTTTGCCTAGGTCGCCCTTTCGGGTTTTCAGCCTAGCGAGCCACTCAGGGATAGTATTTCTTCAACTTGTCCATGTTGAACAGCTGGGAGAACTCTAGGCCATCTAAGTCCATCAGGACGATAGCTCCACCCGACCAGATAGACTTGATGATATAAGGGCCAGTCCAATTGGGTCTAAACTTGCCCCTCGGGTCGTGGATGGGAGCTCAGTTGTCTTTGAGCACTAGATCCCCTTCCTTCAAATTCCTGGACTTAACCTTCTTGTTGAAAGCCTTCTTCGTTGATAACCCTGACGTGATACAGTGCTTTCAGCCTTCTTTCATCAAAGAGCATAAGTTCTTCGAACCTGCTTTGCTGCCAATCTGCCTCAGCTATCTGACACTCAACCAATACCCATAATGACGGAACCTCAACTTTGATAGGCAAAACGGCCTCCATCCCATAAACCAATGAATACGAAGTTGCTCCAGTAGAAGTTCGAATTGAAGTCCGGTAGCCCCACAGAGCAAATGGCAGCTTATCTGGCCAGTCCCGGTAGGTTTCCACCATCTTCTGCAGAATGTGCTTGATGTTCTTGTTGGCAGCCTCAACTGCCCCGTTGGTCTGCGGCCGATATGTAGATGACTTATGAAAAGCCACGTTGTACTTCTCCAACAAATCGATCACCTCCTTCTTGAAGTGGGAACCATTATCCGAAATAATCTCATTCGGAACCCCGTAGCGACAGATGATGTTGTTCTTGATGAACTTAGCAACATGCGATGCCTTCAACACCGCGTAAGATTGGGCCTCAACCCACTTCGTAAAGTAGTCTATCGCTACCAGAATGTACTCATGCCCGTTGGACCCCTTCGGAGTGACAGCTCCAATCACATCAATCCCCCAGACTGAAAACGGCCATGGCGAAGTCATGTTGTACAGCTTCGACGGCGGAATGTTCATGCGGTTCGCATGGATCTGACATTTGTGGCATCGCCGAACGAAGCCAATACAATCCTCCTCCATGGTGGACCAGTAATAACCTTGTCTAAGGATTTTCCAGGCTAGCATCACCCCGTTCATGTGCGCTCCGCACTCTCCTCCATGGATGGCCTCCATCAGGCGCTTGGATTCTTCAACATCAACACAGAGTTTATGCATCCCGAGATGACCCCTCTTGTACAGTTTACCCCCGCAAATGATGAACTGAGCAGCCATTCTTCGAATTGCCCTCTTGTCTTTGGCATTTGCCCCTGGTGGATACGCCTCTTTTTCCAAGAAGTTCCAGACATCGTAATACCAGGGATTCTCATCTTGCACCTCATCTATGGCAGCAATCAGCTCGTAGGCCGGCACGAATTTCTGTTCGATGATGATCGGACGCATCCAGACTCCGAAAGGGATGTCTATCATGGAAGATAGAGTTGCTAATGAATCTGCGAACCTGTTGTTCTCTCTTAACAGATGAGCGAAGTTCAATTTCTCAAACCGAGGAATTAGCACGTCTAAGGTCTGGTGATAGATTCTCATCTTTTCTTCTTTAACTTTCCAATCTCCTTTAGCTTGAGATACAACAAGGTTCGAGTCCCCGATGACATCTAACCGTTTTGCCCCTAGTTCTAGGGCGGCTTCTAATCTAGCAATACATGCCTCATATTCTGCCTCATTGTTCGATACTTTGAACCGGAGTTTGAATGCTAGAGGTATAAGGGAATTGTCGGGAGCCATCAGCAACACCCCTATTCCATACCCGTATTGGTTTGACGCTCCGTCTAAGTACATCGTCCAAGTCTCTTCTTCGACATGCAGAATGGCCTCGTCTGGGAATAGATACTCAACTGCTTCATCCTCTTCAACTAGGTGATCGGCTAGGAACTCCGCTACTGCTCTCTCTTTCACTGACTTGCACGTCATGTACTTCAGATCAAATTCGAAAAGCAGAAGCAACCAACGGGCTAGCCTACCCGTAAGTGCTGGTTTCTCGAAGAGATATTTGATGGGCTCTAATCTTGAAACCAGTATTACGGAGTGAGCTAACAGGTAGTGCCTCAGCTTCCTGGTAGCCCATACCAAGGCCAAACAAGCCTTCTCCAGCGGAATGTAGCGGGTCTCGTAATCCAGCATTTTCTTGCTCAGGTAGTAGACAGCTTTCTCCACTTTGTCCTCAGACTCCTGTGCGAGCATGCAGCCCATCGTAGTTTCAGTCACTGAAAGGTACAGAATCAACGGTTTTCCTGGCTCAGGCAGTGACAACACAGGTGGGTTCTGTAAATATTGCTTGATCTGTTCAAAAGCAGCTTGGCATCGGCCGTCCCATTGGAACTTCTTTCCTTTCTTCAGGAGACCAAAGAGTGGTTCACAAGTAAAGGTTAATTTTGCAATAAACCGTCTTATGAATTGCACCTTACCCAGAAAGCCTCGCACCTCCTTTTTAGTCCTTGGTGGTGGCATTTCTAAAATGGCCTTGATTTTAGAAGGGTCGACCTCGATACCTCTCTGTGTGATCAAGAACCCCAGCATTTTCCCTGCTGTAACACCAAACGTACACTTCTGAGGATTCAGCCGCCACCGATACTCTCTGATCCTTTGGAAGAATTTCTGCAAGGCGGTGTAGTGGCCCTCTCTTTTCTTGGACTTGACAATCATATCGTCCACGTACACCTCAACCTCTTTATGGATCATATCGTGCAATATTGTGGTCGCGGCCCGTTGATACGTAGCCCCAGCGTTCTTCAGCCCAAACGGCATCACTCTATAACAATAGGTCCCCCACGGGGTGGTGAAAGCAGTCTTCTCCCGGTCTTCGGGTGCCATCAAAATCTGATTGTAGCCAGAAAACCCATCCATGAATGAGAGCAACGCATGCCCAGCAGTGAAGTCCACTAATTCGTCGATATCCTACAAAGGAAAGTCGTCCTTCGGACTGGCTTTATTCAAATCCCTGAAGTCCACACATACCTGAATTCTGCCGTCCTTCTTTGGCACCGGAACTATATTGGCCAACCAAGTTGGGTATTCAGATACCAACAGGAACCCTACGTCAATTTGCTTGGTGACCACTTCTTTGATCTTGAGAGCCTAGTCTGGACGGATCCTTCTGAGCTTCTGCTTAACAGGTCAGGCCTCTGGGTCAAGAGGGATCCGGTGTTGTACAATCTCAGGATCGATTCCAGGCATGTCTTCGTAGGACCACGTGAAAACATCTTTGAAATCTTTTAACAAAGCGACTAAGCGCTCGCGCTCCTCCGAAGACAACGTGGACCCAATCTGGACCAGCCGCGGGTCCTTCTCAGTACCCACATTAATTGTGGTGATTTCATTAACCAAGGGTTTTACAAACCTCTCCTGCTCTTGATCAAGCAAATATTTCAAAACCGGAGGAATTTCTTCCTCGTCGTTTTCATCAAAATTTTGAAAGTCTTGATTAATGCAATAAATTAAGGGCACATAAAAGTACTCGAAGGCCACAGCTGCACAATTCTCATTAATCACTTCCAAATCGCCTGATTCCTCTGTTACAACAGACTCAAAGGAAAAAGAAAAAGACGACCTAGGCAGGACTGTGGCATCCGGGTTGTCACCCCCAAGAATGCCGGACTCAGACTCAGACGAGCTGGAACCTGATTCCGACTCCACAGACTTAGTGGAATCAGATTCCGGCTCACTACCTGACCCGGTGCTGCTCGATAAGAATCCCTCCTCGTATTGCCAGACGAGGGAGGGTGCGATGGATGCATCCAGAATGTGTGAAGATGGGCTCACAGCCGCTTCATTCCCAATCATGGATACCGAGAAGTTATCCCCCAAGCACTCTTGTATGATCTGAGGATCTGAGAGTAGACAAGCCAGTGCTACCCCCATTTCAATCTCTGTGCTCTCAGAATCCTCCTCCTTGCACTGCTCAGCCTCAGCTGGTGGGTCTGTTTGCTCCTCAGCAACATCATCCCCAGACAACTGCAAGTCAAAGAAAATCTCGAACCCCGGCAACCGCCGCCTCTCTACATTTAGCCATGGCTCTGGGAAGCCGTAGAATGGGAAGTCTTCCCCCTCCTAGACAAAGCGTCCGTTTAGGGTACCCTTGATAGGTCGGTGCATCAACTCATAATGCTTCCCGGTCTGCTTGGCTCTGGCTCTTCCGGCCATCTCTTTACTTTTCTTGGCCCAGTCCTCTTTGGTAGACAGATAACCTAGGCCAAAGGTATATGGGTTGTACGGCACTTCGGCCGATGTTGCAATGCCCTTCCGGCCACTTTTCCGTAATCCCATCTCGGGGATGTGCTGGAGCTTGTTCATGAGGTACACTGACTGTGCACTGACATATAACCCCTCATCAATAGCCAGTATATTTTGCACAACCCGAGCCTCGGCTAGGGTAAATTCTGACAAGAACAAATCCTCCACGCCATGTTCAATCTCCAGAACCGATGTAGACACCTCTGGCAGCGGATGGATTGAAGAATTCCCAAAAACAATAACCACCCCGTTTCCGTGGGGGTACTTCAGCATCTGGTGCAGGATGGAAGAGACTGCCTTCACCTGATGCAGCCACGGCCGCCCTAGGAGTAGATTGAAGGTCGCAGGAACGTCCAAGACATAAAAGTCAATATCCTGATGTCCTGGACCGACCTGAGTCTGAATCTGTACAGTCCCCATCACTTCTCTGCTGGTATTGTCATATGTCCTTATCACCTAGGCAGTAGGCAAAAAGCCCGCGGGCTTCAACCCGATTGCATATGCCGTCCTCAACGAACACACATTGATAGCAGATCCTGTGTCAACAAGAACTACTGGTATCCATTTATCTCTACACTCGACAAAGATGTAGAGTGGTTTGTTATGATTTGTGCCCTCAGGCGGCAGTTCCTTGTCAGTGAAGGTCAACGTCAAGGAAGCTCCTCCTGGAAAGACCAGCCCTACCAGCTGTTCAGGCGTGGTATCGATTGATAGCTTAGCCCTGTCCATCGCAAAAAGGACAGCCTGTCTATGAACTCTTGAGGCCATAAGCAGTCCCCAGATAGAGATGTCTGCTTGTATCTTCTTAAGCTGTTTCAACACAGCCTTCTCCTCGAGTAACTTTTCTTTCTACCTCTCCGCCTCCTTGTCCTTCCCGGACGCCTCTAGTTGATCCAGGTGTGGGGGTTTGAAGTATCGCCCACTCCTGGTCATGTGGTCCACTTCTCCCACATACCAAGTATCATCCGGTTGGCTTTGCCCCCAATCTTCATTAGTGTGGGCAAGACACAAGTCGTCGTCTTCCCACCACATGCCAACGGCAACCGACAGACACCTGTCCGGTTCCGTTACAACTGCCTCTGTGCGCACAGCACGTTCCATCCCCTCAGGGGCTTTGGCCTTTCTAGCCCTTTCCAGATCTTCGATCTTTTCCTGCTCGAACTGCTTCAATGCAGCCTGCTGCTCAGTATCTTCTGTACTCAAAATGCTCTAATCCCGAGCAAAATTCTTAATACCGGTGCTCTCTGGCGGTCCATTCTGATTCCCGGCCATTCCGGCCACTGCTGATGTCCCCGTCTCTGGCAGATCCTGTTTTGGCTGAGGCTGCTTAACAACATCTGGCTCGTCACTGAGCCACTCTGTAGCTTCCACTGACCCTTCTAGATCGAACCAGTTGACAGTCATGTCCCCTGAGTCCTGTTCGTTGAAGAACTGAAGGTTGGCAATGTCCTTCTCCAGCTCCGCTAGGTCATCTAGCCCCTGATTAGGTCCATCCTCTCGAACTACACAAATCTCTGCCCCAATCGGCAGCTTTACTCTCGGCCTAACCTGGCTTGTTGAAGTAATGTAACTGTTCGGGTTGTACACAAAGCTTGCAGACCCCTCAGGCTCTAAATCCTCATTACCATCTGCCTCAGCAGTCATTTCAATTTTATCTTCGATAGCAACCACCACCATGTAGACACCCCATTTTTGACTGCCCTTAAGACTTGGGCATTACTGATGGTTTGCTTGGTGGAGAAAGGTGTGCAGGGCACAGGTTCAGTTTCTTCGGCAAGGAGAGAGGCAAATCTCAACTTCATACCCCATTTTGGACCAAAATTATTTTGGATGGTTTTTAGACCTTAAAACCCTCTCTTTCAAAACATTTTTGAAATCAAATTCCCGCGATGTTCCGAGGCTCGCATTTAGGTAAATGTTGCGCTTTTCGGTAAACCGAGCAAGGACAAAGTGGAGATGAATGAAAGAGAGATAAAATCTTCGAAAAATCTTTCAAAACACCTTACTTAGGGGTTTGAAGTTGAAGAGGAGAGGAGAAGAGGGGAGAAAGCAGGTTGAAGAAGAAGATCGGCAAAGATCCGGGTAGAAGAGGGTCGAGCAGCCCTCGCTGAATCGGGCCTATTCATCGGCATACTTGGGGTTAAACTATGAGGCCACCATCGTTGGAAAGAAGACTTCCGGGGCTTCACTTTGTACTCAAGAATCTCCCAAAGCCAAGTCCGGGTGGAGGAGATATGATTGGTTGAAGCTGGGCATCATCCCGGTTGGATCGAGTCTGCGCGGCTTCACCAAAAAGGGCATAACTTTTTGCACAGAAGGAATTTTGATGCAAGGTTTACGCCATTGGAAAGCTAACTTCCGGGGCTTCAATTTGCATACCCACCGGCCATTTTTTGACCTTGGAATCATCTATCGGCACTCTATTTTTCCGACCGGCAGAAAATAGTGCCGACCGGCACTTTATTTTGGCCGACGACCAATTTTTCTGGCCGGTTTGCACCCTTTGCACCCTCCAAGGCTGGTGCATCCCAGCTGTGCCAGCTGGAATGCACCAGCACACTCCCCCGTGCATATATGTGGCTATTTTGCACCCTTTTGGTTCCTTTGACCCCCTCTCTCTTCTAGGAGCTTGAACCTTTGGCCAAGCTTCTTGGAGAAGCTTGGCCAGCTGTATTAGCTTCCTCTAGAAGCCTTGCACCCCCCCTTTGGCCCCTTTGACCCTTTCCCTTTACTTAGCTTGTAAGTTAAGTGTTTTCCTGGCTTATATAAGCACCTCTCCTCTCCCTTTGTCTAGGGTTGGAGCTTTTGGAACAAAAACCAGAGATATATAGATATATCTGATATATACATACATATATCCCTTCATCTCTCACTATATCTCTCCCATTCAACCATCAAACACCCTTGTTCTTAGGCCATCTCTTCACCAATCCATAGCACCACCACCACTACTCCATCACAGCAGCTTGGAGAAGTTTTTCAGAGGCCAAAGGTGCTGCAACTCAAGCCAAGAAGCAACCAAAAGGGTAGTCTTCAAGGGTGAGATCATTTTCCCTCTTTTGTAGCACATTCTTGTCACATTTTTTTACCCTATTTGCTTACTGTTTTGGGCTTCGACCCTAACTGAAAGGGCACTCTTTTGAGTCATTCTTCATGTTTGTTTAAGGGCTCAACCCTGTTTGAGCCCTCCATAGTGCACTTGCTTCAATACTCCTTGGTATGCCACATTTTTGCATGAAATTTCTAGCCTATGTGTGATCTGTTTTTGAGCATAATGTAAACTGTAAGTAGACTCATTTTGAGCCCTTATTCAACATTGAAGAAGGGCTCAACCCTGTTTGGGACCCCTATCTTGCACTTACTTCATAATCTCTTCTATTTACCGTAATTTTGCATGCTTTGTTAGCCTATCTTGCTTCTGTTTTTGGGCCATCATCAGAACTGGAAGGGGTCATATTTTGACCCCCTGGACATATTTCATTAAGGGTCTTTGCTTGTTTGATGAATGTTTGGTGTACCTCATGTTATAGCCTTTTGTTATCCTAGTTCTTGCATGGCATTTTTAGCATGTTTGCATATTGATTTGGGGGCTGTCATATACTGTGAGTAGTCATATTTTTGGTCCCTCATCAGTGTTTTAGAAGGGACTTTTCCTGTTTGGGCTTTGCATCATACACTTGCCATGTAAATCATGCTAGCTAGTCAAAATCACATGCTAATTTAGCCAAGCATGCTAGCTTATTTTGGCTACATTTCATACATGTTTTAGCATTATTTTGGGCTTCATGAGGACTGTTTGTGGCTGTCTTCCTCGTTCGGGCATCGTTTTGCATGATTATAGTGTATTGCATCTCACTAGCTTTAGTGCTTAAGTCCTTAACAATGCATTACATAAATGCTTGCATGCTTTGGAGTCATTTTGGAGTCATTTGGCATGACATTTCAGATCTGAAACATGCACCATTATATGCTATGTTTCATCATTTGCCATGCCTTGTTAGAGTTGCATGTTGTATCTTAGGATAGATCCATGCATTGGACATGTTTGTGTGCATTTCGGTTACCTCATTTCATTTAATGGCCACTGATTTTGGCATGCTTGCGAGCCATCCATGTTAGTTTAAGTCCATCGTTGCATGTTGTTGCATGCCTAGTTTGCTTACATGTTTAGGTTGCGTGCTAGTCTACTTTGCTCCTTTGCATGCCCATGTTGCATACTAGATCACATGCCTAGGTTGCATCGCATTGGCATGCATGCCTTGCCTCTTGATCAAGTGATAGAGGTTGGGCTTTATGTGTTTGTTTGGTTTGCATGACATTTGAAATCAAAGTTGCTAACTTGGCTTTTGGGCCATCATGCATTGAAACGCGTGATTGATGGCCCGGGGGTCGAGGGCCATGCTCCCTTGAGTCCATTACATGATAGGAGGTGTGTCCGTGCATATATTTGCTTGAGATCCCATGCCATACACTGTCTGTCCTCTGTTGCTGTCAACACTGTTTTCTGCAGGAAGTTTCTGCCGACCGGCAACATTCAGTGCCGACCGGCCATTTATTTAGTGTCGATAGCCTTATCTCCAGCCGATGGATATTGTACACGGCCGGTCGATATTCTATTCAGCCGATGGTGTTCTAAAGCGTGCAGGAACCAGTTCCAGAACTTTAGCATTTTTTTTGGAGAGAAAAGGCAGTAAAACAGAGGCAACAGTGGCATGGTGCGGACTTTTCTGGGCGGAGTCGGATTCGAGCATGCATCATTCGCATATCCCGAGGCAGGGCTGAGGCCCCCTTCTTTTACATTTGATTTAATTTGATAATTAGAAATTTCTGTAATAATTTATTTATTCTGTATTCGGACTGTATTATTTTTGGACTGTATATTCTTTTGGTCCCTCCGTGTGAGGGCATAATTGTAATAAGTGTGCGTGGGTGTGTGTATGTCTTCCAACCCCCATTTCTTTCTTCCCTTTATTTACCTGCTTATGATGGTAGATTAGGGCATGTCTATTTTAGCATACCTTATGCAATGAATGCGTGCATCCATGCATTTGTCTAAACATGCACCGGGCTCGGTACATCATACAAACTACATCGTACTTTCAATTCCAAATTGAATACGTGATAGTTGTAGCATTTCACATGCCATTTTAGGGTTAGCCGAGCCTACTCTAGATTGCACCCTTGCCTGCGATGCATTAGTCATCTTAACATGAGCTAGGTCATGCATATTTTGCTAACTAGTTTATTGTTTTGGCACGGAGTACGATGTAAGTATTTATGCTTTAGCATCTCGCATGCGTGTGAATGTTAACATGACAGTATGACTACCATGTGGCTAAATGCTTATATAAGATAAACTGTTTGAATGCCTGTGGGTGGAGGTTGGATTGCTTGAGTTGGAAAAACTCGTTGAAATCCGTGTTTTAGCCTACTTACGAGTAGCAAATTCCAAAGCGCTTTTCAAAACGAACGGATATGCAATGTTTGTTTCCAAATTAGGCAATCTGGTCTATACTTGTTTGCTGCGCGCATAACATAGTAAATTCTAGGCTAATAACCGGAATAAGAACACGTAACGTTTTCAAAATCGGATATCATTGTTAGTAGAGGCCGGTCTTCGGACCGGGCGAAAGGAGGTGCTCATAGCTGACCTTCCCCGATCGTACCCAAGCTCCCGAGCCAAGACATTTGGGGATGACGAACACGTGGCCTTTGGCACCGAGTCAGGGTTTCCTAAATTCCCCCATTAAAAAATATTTAGGTGGCGACTCTGTATCTGGCAAAGCAGCCCATGTTTGCCACTTCTTTCTCAAAAATCTGTTTTCACGAAACGATTTGCCAGAGTTGGACTCTTTGGTTCAGATTTAGAACCGCAACATAAAAGAGAGTCCGAGCTGTAGCGAGGTCCCCCGCGGGCTTGTTACACACCAGTTCAGGTTGGGTTTGGGAGATGTCCATCATGCACAAGTCAGTGCTGTCAGGAATGAACACCTCCTGCTTGGGTAGGTGGGAAGGGTGATATATATGCTAGGGTCGTATGACACAACCCCAGTTTGGATCAGGTTGATGCGTTTGGGAGGTGGAGCTTGGTTATGTGGTGGAAGTGGGTTGGTGGTGAGATTCGGCTTCTCCAGAGGCACGATTACCCTGTTGTCAATGAGATCCTGAATCTCATGACGCAATCGAAAGCACTAGTCGGTTTTGTGACCATGTTGTTAGTGATAGGCACAGTATTTCGCCGGGTTATGGGAGGAAGGAAGCTTTTCTGGTAAGGGCTGTGGTTCTAGAGGCTTCAGGTGCCCTTTCTTGATCAAAACCCCCAAAGCCTTGGACAAAGGCATGTATAGTGGGGTGAAGGTTCTTTGGCCTCGGGGTGCGTACCTGGCTGTTTGCGAGCTACTTCCGGATGCACCAGTAAAGGGTGTAGCTGCAAGGGTTTTTGGAGTGGTAGTGGTGACCATGCCACATCTGAAGCTCTGGCAGCTGCAGCACTGCTTGTGCCTGCATTCGTACTGCGGTTGAATGTCCTCTTGGGCTGCTCCCTTTCATGGTCAATCAGACCTTGTTTCATGTTTGCATGAGCTTGGGCTGGAGGTTGCGCACAACCATCCGTATCTGATCTTTTGTCAACCGGCCTGATGGTCATTATCGAGGCCTTGGCCCTCCAACGGGTCACAAAATCGGAGAAGCTCTCCTTTGGCTCTTGCCTGGTTGTCTTAAGGTCATGAGTTGTGACCTCGATCTACGTGTTGTAGGAGTATTGAGCTATAAAAGCCTCAGCCATTTCCTCCCAGCTTCTCTTACCGGAGTCCTCCAGCTTTGCATACCAAATAGCCATTATACCCGACAGGGTTTGGCCAAACAGGGAAAGCTTCTGCAATCTGGAGAGGCCCATCGGCCTTAGGATATCCGAGAGCAGCCGCAGGTGCACCATAGAATCCCTAGACCCATCAAAGCGGTCTATGTGCGGCATCTTAAATCGGTCTGGCAGCGTCACGGCAGAGTCGGTATATCCATCCTCTATATCCGGAATGGATTTCACGCCTTGAGCCTTCTTGAAAAACTTTTCTAGCTTGCTCACTTTTAGCGTTGTTGGATCCACCTCAAATTCAAACGGTGAATCCACTAGATTGGTGGGCGCTTTGGATAGCTGGGGTAGGATTGGGGGCGAAGCTGGCCTCGTTGGCACGTCCGTATTTTCCTGGATGTTTGCAGTCTCCCCGAGTATTGGAACTCTAGGTGGGGGAGGAGGTGGGTGCGAAGCAGATGCTTCGGCTTGCTGCTGTAGCCTGGCAATTAACTCTGCCTGTTGGGCAACTACTTCTGCTTGACGTGCAGAGACTTTTGCTGGCAGGTAGCATCTTGTTGCATAGCTTGCATAGTCTCTTGGAGTTGACGCATCATCTCTTCCATTTCGACTGTAAAGTATGGATCTGACTGAACCGGTGTATGTTCCCTCTCTGCAGGAGAAACAGAACTATAATCCCTACTGTATTCAGGTGGGGTAGACAAAGCCCTCTGAACTAACTGTTGAACTGATATCCTCTGCCTAACTGCCCTCCGTCTAGTAACCGAGGGTAATGAATAGTACACTGGTTGTCCGTCTATCAGATCCGCGGATCGATGAAGTCTGCGACCTCTAACCCAGAGTGCTTGGGGAATATTTGCCTGGTCGGATGCAATAGTGCTAAACTACCTTGCAAAAAGATAAATAAAGCATAATAAGGAAACAAACAACTAAAAGTGCAGTGTGCTATGTTATGAGCTGAATAAATTAAAGACAACACACAGTTGGCAAACACAAGCTGAAATAGCTGTTCTCAACTACTGATCACTGTTTCCAACTCACTGCCCCAAACCTGAATCTGATACCCTCAGGTAAAACTGATTCCCAAATACTGATGCCCTCAGGCCTGATACCCAGACTTGCAGACTAACACACACAACCTGTAGAGACACACTTTGACAACAAATATCATACAAGTGAGAGCCAAAACACCCCTATGTTGGGATAAGGTTTCCCTGTCCTATTTTGTCAGGAGCTAGGGTTTCACTACGCACGCAGCAGTTTCAAACAACCTACAATCGGATAAACAACCTGTCCTAGTTTGGAATAGTCACTATAGATTCCGACATGCACTAGGTCAAATGGTCAAAAAAGGTGCCTCGGTAACAGCCGAGGTTTGTGTTCCCATCGTGGCAGACCCCGTAACCGATCTGCCTTATGGCACACAGCCTCTGGCAAACTGCTCAGGAATAGCAGATAGCCAACATGGTGTCTTAAGCACACCAATGCAAATACAATGCAAAAAGACACATAAGTGTAAACAAAACAAGATATCATGAGTTTGAGTCAAGTTCTCTAAATCCCCAGAAGAGTCGCCAGAAACTGTAGACCGCCCGAACTCCGCTCCGCTCGCAAAGGCGCGAATTCTAGTTCTTAGCTACTACAGTTCGGACTCAATGTCATGGTTCTGAATCTAATCTCGCAAAGTGCAATGCAAGACCGATAAATCACCAAAGAGTCCAAATCCGGCAAATCGTTTTGGAAAACTGATTTTAATAAAGAAGTGTCAAACATGGACTGCTTTGCCAGATACAGAGTCGCCACCTAAATGTTTTATTTTGGGAAAATTTAGGAAACCCTGACTCGTGCCTAAGGCCACGTGTCCGTCATCACCAAAGTTGCCTCGGCTCGGGAACTTGGGTACGAGAGGGAAGGTCATGCAATGAGCACCCCCGCTCGCCGATCAAAGATCGCCTTTACTAAGCATGATATTTTGTTTTTGAAAACACATGTGTTCTTATTCCGGTTATTAACCTAGAATTACTATGTGATGCGCACAGCATACAAGTGTAGACTAGATCGCCTAAGTTGGAACAAAACATTTCATGTTCGTTTGTTTGAAAACGGTTTGAAGTTTGCTACTCGCAAGTAGGCTAAGTCGTAGATTTCAATGAATTGTTCCAATTCAAGCAATCCAACCTTCACCCATAGGCATTCATGCAGTTAATCAACTAAGCAGTTAGCCTCATGGCAAGCATGCTAACATGGCAACATACACATCTCATGCAGTATGCTAAAGCATAAACACTCACAGTGTACTCCGAGCCAAAACAAAGAACTAGTTAGAAATCATGCATGATCCTAGTTCATGTTAAGATGGCTAATGCAACACATGCAAAAATGCAACTAAAATAGGCTCGGCTATTCTAAGATGTCATGTGAAATGCCACTTGGTACATGTATTCAAATTGGAATTGAAATACAATGCAGTTAGTATGATGCGCCGAGCCCGGTGCATGCAATACAGATGAATGGATGCACGCATGCAAGCATAAGGTATGCTAATCGAAATATGCCCTAAAACTAACCATCGTAAGCGGTTAAGTAAAAGGGAGAAAGAAATGGGGGTTGGAAGACATGCATCACACACACGCACGCTTATTACAACAGTTGGCCCTCTCGACGGAGGGTCCGAATAAGAAGCTAACTAGCTAATCTAAGCTAATTAAACTAATTATTACATCACAAAACTAGCTAACTAACAAGCTAACTAATTAAGTACAAAACAAAACTAATTAACTAACATGTTAACTAACTAGTTATTACAACACAAATAAGCAGCTAAACGCATTAACTACTTAAATACAGAACCAAAGCATAAACTAGCTAAGGAAAGCAGTAAAGAGAGGTCCTCGGGATGAGGAGTGCATGCATGCTCGGTTGCCTCGTTCGGAAATCCAACGCGATGCCCCGATTTGCCTCTGTTTGCAACTGTTCTCAGAACCTTGCACCAAGCTCCAGAAAGCTTCCAACTCACCTTGGGGACCTGTAGGAACATGGCCGACCAGTTGTTGATGTTGCCAGCCACTGGCCGACCACTTTCCATTGCTGCAGACCAGAAAAAGTGGTCGGCCAGCTAGTTTTTCTGGTCTGCCGACCACTTGTTGCTGCACTTCTCCAGTTTGCTGCAACAGAGAGCAAGAAAGGGCATGGCAATGTATTTGCAAGGTATGTGTGCACAACCACCCTCCCTATCATTTCATAAGCTCAAGAGAGTGTGGTTCTCGACCCTCGGGCCACCAATCGCGCATCTCGATGCATGATGGCCGAGAAGCCAAATTGCACAATTCAATATGAAATAAATGCACACATAAAATAAACACATAAAGCCTTGATCTCTATCATGTATGATCAAGAGGGTCGGCGACCGGGAATTGAGGCACGTTTCATCACTTCAAGTATGAAACGTCCCTCGTTTCTCGTGTTTGGATTAACACTTAATCCAAACAAATGCAATGCAACTCAAGCATGCAAACATGTAATGTAACATGGCATACACAATGCAATGTAAGATGGCATACACAATGTGAAGAACATGGCATACACAATGCAATGAACAACATGGCATACTCAATGCAATGAACAACATGGCATACATAATGCAATGTAACATGGCATACATAATGCAATGAACAACATGGCATACTCGATGCAATGTGACATGATCATCTTAACAAAGCTAATGACATGCAAACAATGCTAATGCATGCATACTCAATGCAAGGCAACATAAGCATGCAACAACATGATGCAATGTAACAACATTCACATAATATGCTCGATGGACTTAAACCAAAATGGACAGACCTCAGTCATGCCCAAATCAGTGGCCATGGTGATGAAACTAAGGCATGAAGATCAAGACAAGCATGCACAATGCAATGGCCCATTGACTAGGCATAAGAGCACAACTCTCAAGAGTGCTCAAAGAGTGACAAATGTGGGAGTGTAACAACACTATAAGCTCTGAAATAAAGTATGAAATGATGCCAAATCATTCAAACAACACAAAGCAAAGCATGCTATGGTCCTTAAAGCATAAAGCTAGTAAAGAGGACTACAAAAGGGGCATGCAATACATGGCACAAATGCATGAACCAGCCACAAACAGAGCTCAAGTAGGTCAAAACAAAGACCAAAACATGCTAAGTTGGGAGCTCAAGGACCTAGGCAATATGGCATGCATGCTAGGCCACAAACAAGGCAACAATGCATAACACTCAAAGGCACTTAAAGAGTGAAAGAAGTGGGAACATGGCAGTCCTATATGCTCTAAAATGTCATGTTAAATGATGCCAAATCATGCACATGATACAAATGAAGCATGCTATGGTGCCCAAAACTCAAAGCTAGCATAAGCACTTGCACTATAGCTATACAAAAATGAAGCATATGGTCGAGGCAACCCAAAATAGTCCTAGAACATGTCAAAATGAGTCTAAAACATGCATGTAAGGAAGCCAAAACAAGCTAGCATGAAGGGCATGAAGCATGGAATATACAAGGCCAAAAGGGAGGGTTACACTACACCTACCAAGACCAAGCATGGAATGGCTTCGCCAACAAAAATCAGAGTTATATCATGGCAAAATAACCCCAAAAAACACACTGAAATGATAGCTCGCAAGCTTAGGCATGAAGGCATACACAATGACTCATGTTTAAGGCATAAAGGACCAACCTTTCAAAGCATGGAATAAGTGAAAGATATGAGTGTATGACCATAAAACATGCACTGAAATCTCATAACAAATGATGCCAAATCATTCAAATAGGCCAAGCAATGCATGCTAGTGGACTCAATACACAAAGCTAACAAGCTAAAATGCACTATAGCTATACAAAGCATGGCATGCATGACCAAGACAACACAAATCAGAGCTAGAGCATGCTAAAACATGGACAAAAGCTTCTTAGAGTTAAGCCAAAATCATGCTAGAATAACAGTCTAAAGCATGATACACATTAGGCTAATTCATGGAATTGCACCACAAGTGCATGGAGCATGCATGGGGCTATCAAACCAAACCTTAACAGAGGTATATCATGGCAAAACAACACTAAGAACATGCTGAGATGGACTCAAAACAAGCTAGAAAGACATGCTACTTCATGAAGCACACAAAGCTAGTTTGCAAGATTTACACTACAAGTGTATAAGGCATGCATGAGGTGACAAAACCAAGTCAAAACAGTGGTATGCCATGCTGAAATAAGGCCTAAAATAGGCTGAGATGTGGCCAACACAAGCTTAACAAACATGCTCAAACATGAGGCAAATGAAGCAAGCATTCAAGAACACAAGGAGAGGGGATGACCCTCTCCTATTTGGGACCTCAAAACACCATTTCCACCACTGAAATTCCTCTGGAATTTAGTGGTAGAAAGGTCATGCAAAGACTAAAACAAGAGCCTAAAGGAATGGCTCAAAACAAGGCCTAACAAGGCCTAAGAGGGGGTAGACTACCCCCAACACAAAAGAGACCTTAAACAAACATGTTAAGGACTAAAAATTAGAACTTTTTGCAGTAGAAAGTCAAGCCAAAAATAGCATGCAAATAGGTTCAAAAGCTTAATCAAAATAAAGGGTTAAAGGGTTAGTTGACTCACCCTTGTAGAACCTCTTCAAGGGTATCACTCCAACAGCTTTCTTGGATCAAAACCAGTCCAAAAGCACCAAAACCAACCTCAAGAAGCCTCAGTAACAAAAGTATGGTGTTTGAGTGTGTGTTTGTATGCAATAGTATGATAAAATGACACTTTAAGGCACAAAAATAAAGAAGGAGAGCAATATAGAGACAAATGTATATATGTATAGCTCAAGCACTTTTTCTGAACCTGGAGGAGGAGGGGGAGGTTCTCTTATATAGAGAACCAAACCTCAAGCTTGTTGAGGAAGCTAAGGGCTCAAAGCCATCCCTCCATACACGTGTATGGAGGATGGTTTTTGTGCCCTCCAGCTGTGACAGCTGGAGAGAAAATATCTCCAGGAAGCTGGTGAAAAGCTGCCGACCACTTGAAGTGGTTGGCCAGCTACTTGTAGTGGTCGGCCGACCACCACAAGTGGTCTCCCAAAAAGCAAACTGGTCGACCAGCGGTAGGAGAGGTCTGCACACTGAAAGCAAGTCAATGGTGTGGTGGCCGACCAGAAAAGGTGGCTCAAAGACCAAGAAAACCAGTTGGCCGACCAGAAAACTGGCTGGCAGGAAGGAAAGTGGTCTCCAAGGGAAAGAACTAGTCTCCCACCCTTGTACCACCTTCCAAACAAGGAAACCAAGGTTTGTACCAAAAACAAACCAAAAGGGATGCAAGACAAGAGTCCGGAAGGCAAAGCGCGCGGCTGGGAGCCTCGAAAACTAGTCTACGGGCATCAAAAGTGGTTTACGACCACAAAAGTGGTCTCCCATACCACAGTGGCCCTCTAGGCCAAGGCAACAAGGCGTGGTTCAAAAACCACACCAAACGGAGAACGTTAAGCGGTCCCGAGACAAGGTGCGCGGCCGAAGGCTCCGAAAATCGAAAACTGGTCTCCAAGCAGGAAAAGTGGTCTACGACCACAAAAGGATGGTCTACAAGACCTCTCCCTCCCTCCAGGGAAGAGAAAACAAGGTTCGGTCCACAAACCAAGCCAAAGCACAAAGAGTTCAGAGACCCGGAGGCAAGGCACTCAGCCGAAAACTCTGGAAACTCGAAACGAGCACAACATGCACTATCACCGAGCGCTCAATCAATGACGTCTGAGTCTTAAGGTCGGTCAAAAATAGGGTGTCTACAGGCACAGCAGTGTATTTGCAAGGTATGTGTGCACAACCACCCTCCCTATCATTTCTTAAGCTTAAGGGAGTGTAGTTCTCGACTCTCGGGCCACCAACCGAGCATTGCAATGTACGATGGCTGAGAAGCCAAGTTTGCACAATTCAATGTCAATGAATGCACAAATAACACATAAGGGCCTTAACCTCTGTCATGCATGATCAAGAGGGTCGGCAATCGAGAAATGAGGCATGTTTCATCACTTCAAGTATGAAACGTCCCTCGTTTCTCATGTTTGGATCAACGCCCGATCCAAACACAATGCAATGCAACAACATTTCAAACATCATGCAAACAACATGAGCATGTCAAGTTAGAGTCCTCAAGCATGAAAGCTTGTGAAGGATGCAACACAAGAGCTATGTGATGCAATGCTCAATGGACCAAACCAGCCCCAAATAGATCTCATGCATGCCAAGACAGTGGCAAAAATACTCTGAAATGATGGCATGAAAAGCAAGATAATGCATGCTCATGCATTGGCCCATCAACTAAGCATAAGAGCACAACTCTCAAACATGATCAGGAAGTGACAAACATGGAAGTGTGACAACACTATATGCTCTGAAATCAGGGGTGAAATGATGCCAAATCATCCAAACAATACAAGCATAGCATGATAGAAGGCCTAAGGCATAAGGCTACTAAAGGGGACTACACAAGAGGCATGCAATACATGGCACAAATGATTGAACCAACCATAGACAGAGCTCAAATAGGTCAAAACAAAGATCAAAACGTATTGAGATGGGAGCTCAAAAGTCTAGGCATGCATGCATACAAGTTAGGCCACAAACAAGGCAATAATGCACAACCCTTAAAAGCACTGAAAGAGTGAAAGAAGTGAGAATATGGCAATGCTATACGCTCTGAAATACCATGTTAAATGATGCCAAATCACACACATGTCACAAATGAAGCATGCTAGGAGGCTCAAAGCTTGAAACTAGCATAGGCACTTACACTATATCTATACAATACATGAACCATATGGCCAAGACAACCCAAAACTGTCCTAGAGCATGTCAAAACAATGCTAAAACATGTATGGAGTATAGCCAAAACAAGATAGCATGAAGGGCATGAAGCATGGAGTATGCAAGGCCAACAAAGAGGATTACACTACATCTACCAACAGCAAGCATGAGATGAATTTACCAACAAAAATCAGAGTTGTATCATGGCAAAATAAGATCAAAAACCCACTGAGATGGCATCCCAAAAGCTTAGGCAAGATGGCATACATATTGGCTCATGTTTAAGGCATAAGGCACAAATCCTCCAAAGCATTGAAAGAGTGACACATGTGAGTGTATGACAATGAATCATGCTTTGAAATCATGTACCAAATGATGCTAAATCATGCGAATAGCCCAAGCAATGCATGCTAGTGACTTGGAAACTCAAAGCTAGTGAGCAAAAATGCACTATGGCTATACAAAGCAAGGCATGCATGACCCAAAACACTGAAAACAGAGCTTAAACATGGCAAAACATGAACAAAAGCTTGCTGGAGTGGAGCCAAAAACATGCTAGAATGATGGTCCAAAGCATGATGCATGTTAGGCTAGTGAGAGGATTTGCACTACAAGTGCAAGGAGCATGCATGATGTGATCAAACCAAGCCAAAACAGTGTTATATCATGGAAAAACAAGGCCTAAGACATGCTAAAATGGACCAATACATGCTAGAAAGGTGAGCTAAGACCTTAAGCATACAAGGCTAGTTTGCAAGGATTACACTACAAGTGTATAAAGCATGCAAGGGTGGCCTAAACTAAGCCAAAACAGAGGTATGACATACTGAAATAAGGCCAAAAATAGACTGAGATGGAGCCAAAACAAGCTTAACAAACATGCTACTTTGATGAGCCATCAACACAAGTAAACAAGAGAAGAGGAGGGGGACAACCCCCTCCTATTTGAGGCCTCAAAACACACTTTCTACCACTGAAAATCCACTGGATTTCAGTGGCTAAAAGGCCAAGAGAAGATGATCTCAAAGGCCTAAAAGGATAGCACAAAACAAAACCAAACAAGGCACAAAAGGGGGTAGACTACCCCCAACACCAAAGAGGCCTCAAACCAACATCTTAAACACTTAAAAATGAAGCTTTTTACAGTTGACAACTAGGCCTAAAACATCATGCAAATAGGGCCAAAGACTTAATCAAAAACAAAGGTTTAAGGGGTTAGAAACTCACCCTTGAAGAACAACTTCGAAGATGCAACTCCAGCAGCTTTTCTGAGCTAAAAACCAACTCTTGAGTCCAAACATGACCCTCAGGTACCTCAACAACAAGAGTGTGGTGTTTCACTATGTGTTTGTGTGCAAAAGTGTGAAGAAATGGCACTTTCAAGCACAAATATAGAGAGAAGGAAGAAATATAGAGATAGATGATATGTATAGCCCTATGCAATTTTCTCAACCTGAGATAAGAGGGAGGAGGTTCCCTTTTATAGAAAACCAAGCTCCAAGCTTGTTCAACAAGCTAGAGGCTCCAAGCCTGTTCAACAAGCTAGAGGCTCCAAGCCATCTCTCCATACATGTATGGAGGATGCTTTCTGTGCCCAACAGCTGGCACAACTGGCAAGAAAATATCTGCAGAAAAAAGCAGAAAAGGTGCCGACCAGTTGTGGTGATCGGCCGACCACTCCTACTAGTTGACCGACCACAAAAAGTGGTCTGCAAGGTCAACAAGTGGTCGGCAAGGGGGAGAGGTGGTCTGCACAAAGAAAGGAATGTGGTGGCATGGCTGCCGACCACTTTAGGTGGTCCAAAGACCACCAAGACCAGCTGGCCGACCAAAAAACTGGTTGGTAGGAAGGAAAAGTGGTCTTCAAGGAGAGAAACTGGTCTACACCCCTTATTCCACCCTCCAAGCAAGGAAAACAAGGTTGGTTCAAAACCAAACCAAAAAGGAAGCAAGACAAAAGTCCGCGGGACAAGGCGCGCAGCCGGAAACCCCGAAAACTAGTCTACGGGTACAAAAAGTGGTCTACGAGAGGGAAAGGTGGTCTACGACCACAAAAAGTGGTCTACAGACCTCTGTTTCCTTCTAGACCAAGGCAACAAGGCATGGTCCAAAAACCAAGCCAAGAGGAGAACGTTAAGAGGTCCCGAGACAAGGCGCTCGGCCGAAGGCTCCGGAAACCGGAAACTAGCCTACAAGAGGGAAAAGTAGTCTACGACTACAAAAAGTGGTCTACAGACCTCTCCCTCCCTCTAGGCAAGGTCAACAAGGCATGGTCTACAAACCAAGCCAAAACACGGAGAGTTCAGAGGCCCGGAGGCAAGGCACTCAGTCGAAAACTCCGGAAACTCGAAACGAGCACAAACATGCGTGATCATCGAGCGCTCAATCGATGACGTCTGAGTCTTAAGGTTGGTCAAAAATGGGGTGTCTACACCACCGCTCAGTTTTCTATTGTAAAACAAATGGATTCTTGAATTATGATATAACCTGGCATTGCATGGTTTTTAGAAAGCGATATAAAATGTTTTGACATGGACATTGTATATGCATTCACCTTATAACTCTGTTAAGATTTATACACTGTGTTAGATTATTTTTAATGGGCTTTGGCTCAACCTATGTGGAAAACCATTTTCGAGGTGCTGATGATATGCCTCCGCCAAGTCAATAGCTTGGGAGGACTTGGAGCCAAGAGCTTTGTAGACACCCAATTTTTGACCGCCCTTAAGACTTTGGCGCATCACGTTGAACACTCGATAATGATAATGTTACGCTATACAATCGTTCAATTTCTTCAGCAAAAGGCTTCAATTTTGAGTTTTAAAACCTAAAAACTTGCACCTCCTTTAGACCAAAACCTAATTTTTTCTAGCCTGACCACTCATAAGCCTACTGGCCAAAAAGTGGCTGGCAGGAAAATTTTTATTGGCCGGCCGTCCTTGTCCATGATTGACTGACCATGTTCAGCGCCAGGCAAATATTTTGCAGCCAGCTGTCGCCCCATGTACATGCCTTGCATTAGTTGGCTCAATACAAATATTTCCGACAGGAGAACCTATTTTTCTATAAATACTTGACCACCTCTCATGGTTTTATGTTAGAAATTTTTTCTATGAGCCAAAGACTTGCCAAACACTCATCCTCACTCTCTTGTAATATACATACACTATACATACACTTTCTAAACCAAAAATTTGAGGCTTCTTGCTGAGATTGTTGAACCCAAATTTCAGCCTTTGAGAGCATTCAACTTGTGGTTTGTGAACAAAAGAGTATCCTCTCTTCAAGAGGTATAACTTTTGACATCTTTGCTTTGTTTACACTACTCTTTTCTTCTCTTTTTCTTGTTGTTGATACACTATTTTGGACTGATTTTAAGTGCTGAAACTTGTGATTAAAAAGCTACCAAACGTGGAGGGGTTAACCACCCTTTCTTGAACCTTATCGTATAGCTTATATCCTTGTTTTTTCACTTGTTTCTTTGCTTTTAGCTGCTGTTTTTCAAAGTTTCCAGAGGCTAAAATATGTGATTTAAAGGTCCAAAAAGTGGAAAGGTTAGCCACCCTTTCTTAGGCTTGCTTTCTAGTTTTGTTCTCTTCCATTTTGGTCTGTATTTTCCACTCATTTCAAATTGATTTCAGCATTGTTTTGTGCTATTTAGGGGTTGTTTAGTGTATTTATTTATTTTATGCTTTGAATACTATGCTTGTATTATTGTAAGTCCTCATAGATTTGGTGGTTTAGGCCATAGACATCAATCTATTTGAATTGATAGCTTTCTTTACATAATTTCCATGTAAATATTCATATTTGTCATGATCATCTTTGCATAATCATCTCTGCAACCTCCCTCCATTCGTTGTTTATTTTGATAAAGAGTTGAATCAAAGAAAAGATTGTTGTTCAAAGCACAAGAAAGAGACCTTCCATGCTTAATGGTTTAATCTCTTCAAAGGTTCATTACCAAGGCATTATATCTCTCATATGCTAAGCCCAATCTCTTATTTGATGCTATCTTTATCGTTTTTTGACTTAATGGACGTAATTATCAATTTTGGACAAAAATGAAGAAAATATAAGAAAATCGCAAGGTAATGTAAAAGAGGCTAATAAAATTAGCGTAAAAAAGGTAATAAAATTGAGTTGGGGGTTGAATCGGACGTTATATTGAACCTATTGTGTCTTGAATCATTACATACTTTATAGTGATGTTTAGTGATTCAAGAATCAAGGTCTACCACTTCCCTTGAGATAACTCCATGATAGGGAGAAGGTATTGTTGGTCTTTCATTTCTTTTATTGAGCCTTTATCCTATCGGCTCTAAGATCATCATGCAACAAATGTGCGAATATTGATGATTTGTGAACCAAGTCTACTCCTCCCTTGATCATCTTCATGATAAGGAAGGGCAGAGAGGATAAACATCTCCTGGAAACACTCTGTTTTTGCTCTATTTTGATTTTGTGGTAGCAGGGCAATCCCCAAAAACAGTGGCCAACCGGCCACCTTTTTGTCTAGCCAACCACTTTCCAAGGCCGGCCGGCCACCTTTTGTTGTGAAGGCAGTGGTATTTTTGTGGCAGAATAGAGCAAAAATAGAGGCCAGAAACATAATTATTTTCTAACTGCAAATAGAACAGATTCTGGCAACAAACAGAGAGGTTTTCGGAAGGATGTTCTCAGTTGTGCGCCCGTGGCTCCTCGCTTCTTGTTCCATTAATTTAGTACTTTAATATTAGTGTGTTGTAATTAATTAGTTGGTTTTATTCAGATTTGTAATAATTAGTTAATTTAGCCTATTCATTTATTTGTTTTTGTAATATTTAGTTTAATTCAGACATTTATTCGGACTCTCTTGTATGAGAGCACACTTGTAATATTGTGCATGTCTTCCAACCCCCATTCTTTCTCCCTTATATTTACTTACTTATAATGGTTGCATATAGTATCATATTTTGGTTTCATATTATTACCATGTGTAAATATCCATTTTTTAATGCATCGGGTTCAGTTCATCATTCTAACATTGTTGTCATTTCTCATTTACTTGAATACGTGCACTATCGCATGCTTTGAGTTGAGCCATATGTAATAAATCGAACCTAGTAGTTGCATTTTGTATGTGTTGTATTAGTCACTCTCATATTAGAGCATACATTTTTCTAACTATTTCTTCTATCTTGGCTTGCCTTGGTTGAGTACTAGGTGAGAATTTTTGCTTTAACATATTGCATGTGTGTTAGTGTTGCCATATCAAACATAATACCATGAGGCTAAGTGCTTATTTGATATACCTCTTTGCATGCCTATGGATGAAAGCTATTTCGCTTAAGTTATGATGATTTTGATTAATTTAAATATAAGCTTGCTTTTCAAGTAGCACATATCCAAAAATCTTTTCAAACAAACACGAAATCAAAGTGTTCCAAAATGGGTGAACAAGAGCATATAATGTACATAAAAATCACATCATGATTAGTTGAGGCCAATCATTGATCGGATGAGTGGGGTGCTCAATTCATGACCTTCCCCTCTCATACCTAAGTTCTCGAGCCGAGACACTTTGGTTATGACAGACAAGTGGCCTTTGCCACGAGTCACGGGTTTCCTAAATTTTTGAAAAATATTTAGGTGGCGACTCTGAATTTGGCAATGCAGTCCATTTCTAACATCTCTGATGATTAATGGATTTTTTAAGATTTGTCAAATTTGGACTCTCATCTGTTTAATCTATTTCACATTGCACTTGTGAAACCCAATTTAGAACCACCGGAGTCCGAACTGTAGGGCTATCGTATCCGATGAGACTAAATCCCTCTGAGGAGCACGAAAAGCAAGCTACAAGCTTCTGTTTTTGTTTTTGTTTTTGTTTTATTTATTTTGTACAAACCTAGGGCTTTATTTGTATGGAGTTTAAACTCACTTTTGTTGTAACCAAACACCGTCCTGGAAAGTTGTAGCCAATAGGGCATTACTATACTTGTTTAACTCTTATTTCATATCTTTTGCCATGGCACAAGCTATATATTCAAGGTTAGGACTTTTAAATGTATCATTGCATGTGTTACACTTTTGTAAAGAGATGAAACCTTATGAATAGAGGAACATTATATTCAGACATCTGTTATTAATTAGTATATATTGTGGGTTAATGTTGGTGTAATTAATTCGGGGCGTTACAAGAAACTAGTTTCTGTGCCTATTACCCCCGTTGGCCAGGGTCCAAATCATAGTTAAACTAGAGTGATGTTCAAAATTCAAATAATAAACTCTTTAAATAAAGTGTTCAATATTTTCAAAATAAATATTTGATACAAACTTTCAAAATAGTTTCACAAAATATTCAAATAATTTTCAGAATAATATTCGATGTATTTTATACTTGACCTATAACGATTCTGATTTATACCTGACTTGCTATTGTTTTGGATCTAGGTTCCTTATTTTCTTTGGTTGGTTATATTCTTGTTCATCTTATTCCTTGATGAATTTGGTTGTTTGAGTATTGTGGTTGCATTTGAAACAGGTTGTAAGTTCGTTTTCCAAAGCAGTCTTTGCCAAGGTTGTGGTCAGTTCACTCGATTGGTGCTTCTTGCACCCGAGCGGTCTTTGAGAACTCTCAGTACTTTTGGAGGACTGTAAAAGTACTGGGAGAGTATTTTTCTTGCTCGAGTAGTGTTTCTTGCACTCGAGCAGTCTTAGCTCGAGTAGTGTTTCTTGTGCTCTAACAGTCTTTAGGAACTCTCAGTACTTTTACAAGCTTGCAAACATACTGGAAGGGTGTTTTTCTCTGCTCGAGCGGTCCTTCTTGCTCTCAAGCGGTTAGCCTTTGTCTGCAAAACTTCTAAGAGTATGTCATTGTGTGCTCGAGTGATACTTTGTTCGCTCGAGTAGTCTCTCGTTTTGTGTCTAATCACTCGAGCGATGATTTGGTCGCTTGAGCGGTCTACGCGTATATCAGTTCCGAAATGTCACTTTTTGAGTCATTTTCTCATCTCTCTCTCTCTCTCTCTCCCCCTCTCTCTCTCTCTACATTTCAAAAACCTAGATTTTCTTCCTCTCTCTCTAGACACCATCTTTAAACCTCAAATACACCTCAATCTATTGATTTCTACACCTTAGTTCTTTTGATCAGAACAAAGTCTATTTTTGACTCCATTGAAGTTTCAACCTTGGTCTTGCTTGTCTTCTAACTTGAGGTAGGGATTTCTCCACACTTTAGTTTGATTTTTAACTTATTTATTTGCTTTTCTAAACAAGATTTTTGGTTTGGAGATTTTTGGATAAAACCTAGGGTTTTGATTTTAAAATCAAAAGAGAGGTTTTCAGGTTTTCAAAATGGGTTCTTGGAAATGATTATAGGAATGTGTTTATGGTTGAAATGATGAAATGATGGATTTTTATCCATGGAATTGATTTTTAAAGAAAGGAGATTTTTCCCTAAAATGAAAATATTTGATTTTGTAAAGTGGAAACTGAAAATAATGTTGGCTTTATGAAATTGGAAAGATGATGATGATGATGGTGGTGGTGGTGGTGGTGGTGGAGTTGGATATGTATTGTCGCTCACATCTTGAAATTTTGTGAAGTTTATCTTTATTGGAAGTTATCTATCTATTTAGAGATATCTGTTTTGGGCTATCAATGGAGGATAGCTATGATTGTTGTAAAAATTGCATGAGAATTAGGAGAATTGAAACTAATTTCTCATCCATTTGCATTGAGGTTTGTTGCATATTTAACACATTGAAAATGTATATTGTTTTGAGAAAAAATGGGTGAACACCTTGGTAAATTTGGGTAGGTGGTGTGGTTGTGGTATTATATTGCTTGTGTGTCCTTGGTGAAAGTCTAGAACGCGTGCGGTTAGGTGCCGAGCCTTCCGGTTAGTACTGATAAAAATGGCAATTGCCAGTGCTTGTATAGCCTACTTGCAGACACGTACCTAGAGATTTCCGATGTTGTGTTCACTGCCCTGTTTTCTAAATTAAGGTAAATAATTTCATGAAATGTGATATAACCTGGCATTGCATGGTTATGGAAAGAAATATAAAATGTTTTGGCACGAGCATTGCATATGCATTCACCTTATGACTTTGTTGAGATTCATACACTGTGTTAGAGTATCTCTACTGGGCTTTGGCTCACCCTATTATAGACACCCCATTTTTGACAGCCCTTCAAGACTTGGATGTCCTTGCAGGTACATCCGTTGATGAGTCTGTTTGCTCACCAGGCGCTCGAAGTCCTCAGCAGAACGCTATAAGTTTGAGCCTTTCAAACCCTACATCTTTTTTGCCTTATTTTTGAACCATGCCTTGGTCTTTCCAGCCTGCAACCTCTAGTGACTAGCCGGCCATTCCTAGAGGCTGTCGGCCATCACTTTTGGTTTGCCGCCTACTGATGTGGCTTTTCGACCACCAGTGATGGCCGGCTGACTAGTAGTGTTTTCTGCAGATATTTTATGCCAACTGTGCCAGCTATTTGCACAGATACATGCATCTTTCCACACGTTGAGGGATAGACCTCCTTGTAGAAATTTCATGTTTTCTATATATAGGGACCCCCTCTCTCATGTTTTGGGGTTAGAAAATTTTAGACTCAAAATTTTCCTCTCTCTCTACAAATCTCTATCTCTCTACAAATTCTCTACACTTTTGCCTACTTACACTACACTCTTGCCTGTACTTCCTTGACCAAATCCCCTCACCTTTGAACTGAGGTTTCTTAAGGCCTTTTTAGAGCTCTTGAAGTTGGTTTTGGCTTGAATTGTGGCCTAGAGTTACTCTACTCTTCAAAAGGTATAATACTTGCTTTGTTAGCTTGCTTTACATACTTGTTTTCCTATCTTTTTTCCACTGTTTTGGACTGTTTTTGAACTGTAAAAACTCTATTTTTGTGGGCTAAAATTGGTGTTTTTGGCCATTTAAGGTTAGGGGGTGGTTCACCCCTCTTCATTCCTTGTTTGTAAGGTCATTTCACATTTGTTTCCCATTTTCAAACCATCTTTTTTTGGGCCTTTAAACACTAATTTTCAGAGTATTTTCAATGGTAAAAATCAGGTTTTGAAGTCCAAATTTGGAGGGTTTAGCCTCCCCTCCTTGTGTCATGTTTGCTAGCCTAATTAGCTTATATGTTAGCTTATTTTTCTAGCTTGTTGTAGCTTTATTCCAGCATGCTTTAGGCTCTATTTTGGACTGTTTTAACTCTGTTTTGTGTTGGTTATTGCATTTGAGTCTTATATTGCATAGTTGTAATGTAATAGTCCTCACAAACTTGGTGTTTTAGGCCTTTAGACACCACTTGTTTGAGTTGATTGCATGTTTTAGTGCTTTTCACACTTAATTTCAGCACTAATCATCTCTGCAACCTCCCTCCTTTCTTGGATTTTAATTTTTCTTTGAAAGTGGTTTCAAGTCACTTGTTTGCCTAAGTGTGGAATTGAGGTTTCACACTTAATGGTTTTATCCCTTAGAGAGTTCATTACCAACGGTATGATGCTTCTTTCATACCCAAAGCAACTTGTGTTTTGAGCCTTCGTTCCATTAGAGGACTTTAATTCACCTTTTGGATTTAATTTGATTAAAAGATGGTTGGTAATATAAAATGAGTAACTAAAACTTAGCACTAAAAGATGAGCAAGATAATAACTTGGTGTGTTCAATCGGACGTTAATTGAACACATGGAACTTGGACCATTTCATACTTGCTAGTGATGAAATGATCCAAGTCTCCAAGGTCACCTTTTTCCCTTGATCTTTCATGAAAGGGAGGAGGTTTGTGTCTTGTTGTTGCATTTATTGAGCTTGCACATCTTTGAATCGCAAGCCGTCATGCATATGCATTGCCACGTCTTCATTTACAAGTGCTAGCTCTATCTTTTCCATGTATTCATTCACAAGTGCTAGCTCTATCTTTTCCAAGATGCATATGCATCTATTACCATCACTTGATGCATTGCCACATTTTCATTTACAATAATTCTAGCAGGATGAACATATTTTCTCATGCCTACGCTAAATGGTTTTTATTTTTTATTAATCAAGAATGGGATGGTAGAATTTGTAAAAATCTGCTAGTGGATCAACAAATTAGCAAAGCAAATGCAATTAAGCTGCATGGTGTCAAATATTCCCAATGCCAAAACAAGTATTCCGAAAATGTTTGCTCTGGGTTCTGAACTGCCACTACCAACAATACCACATGGGAGGAGGCAGGGGGGAATTGGTAATTCAATATTAATATGTATGGTATGGTGGTGCAGTAGAATCCTGTGTTTTAAGGTACAATGACACCACTTATAAAGGAATTGACAAATACCACATGTATAATGTCAAACAAACCTCTCAGCCCTCACAATTCTTTCCATTCCATTCTTTTCCATAGCCTACAAAGTAGCTAGACTATCAGATGCCACTATATTGACTCCATTTCCATGAAACATATATATATATATAGAGAGAGAGAAAGCATACGCGAGATGGAGCATCAATGGAGTCTCTTCTTATCGATGAAGCCTTTGGATCTCGCGGCAATGGCGGTGGATCTGTGAAGATCGGCGGAGGAGGGAGAGGTGGCAGCGTGAAAAGAGGGCAGCGACGGGGGTGGTAGCAGCGGCAGTGGTGATCGCAGCAGTCATGATGGCGATGGCGGCGGCGGAGGAGGAGGAGGAGGTGCTCCGGTTGCAGGCGAACGTGAGGAGGAGTGGCGGCGAGATGACAACGCAGCGGGACACCTCAACCCTTCATCTTCTCTTCTTCTCTTCACCTACCCTAATATTTTATTGGTGAGGTATTGATCTCCATCCGTTGGTTCCTCAATTGATCTTAACCATTCGTTTTACATCCTTGTTAACTTATTTTCCCCAACTAAAGTATAGCTTCGTCGTTAATTTAGTAAGGAGCCCACCAAAAATTCAAAATCTTTCTTTCAAAATTTTAATTACAATTGGCGACTAAATATTTTAGTCGGAAAAAGTCACCTACAGGCGACTAAAATAATTTTTTGTTGCTGAAAGTAAGTTTTTGGCGACTAAAACTTTAGTCGCCAAAGAGAAATTTTTTTTTTTTATTTTCCATTCGGCGACTAAATATTTTAGTAACCAAAAATCAATATACGGCAAATAAATTTTTTTTTGTCGCTGAAATTAAGTTTTTAGCAACCAAAAGTTTGGTCGCCAATGAGAAAAATTATTTTTTTTATTTTCCATTCGGCGACTAAATATTTTAGTAGCCAAAAGTCAATATGCAACAACTAAGTTTTTTTTTTTTTTTTTGTCGCCAATTCTGGCATTTTTAGCGACTAAATTTTTTTTTAGTCACCAATAATTAATATACCCCGACTAAAAAAAATTACTAATTAAATATTTTACTTTTGGTGACTAAAAAAAATGTTGGTCGCCAATTCCATAACTTTTGGCGACTAAATTTTTTTTAGTCGCCAATTTTGGTCGCCAAATGTGCATTTTGTTGTAGTGAATGTTAGGGAGAGGCTTCTATTTATTAAAAAATTGTAGTGAAAAGTCTAAAATGTCCTTTGTTGGATTGTAATGGAATGAATTTGGATTTAGTTTGAATGCAATGGAGTGAAGGATGATTTAGATGGTTAATCATGGTTTAATTATGGCTTAAACCTCATTTGGTGGGAATGGAACTAGATGGCTAAGTTGGTACAAAATAAGTTTTCGAGTTTTGGGGGTGCTAGCTCATTGTTTTCCTTAATTTCATGTACTTTGCTTCCAAGAGTACAACACAAACTTTCTTCAAGAGGGTGGCCGGCCATGTGCATTTGACCAGGGGGTTTGTATCATCTTTTTGGTGCAAATATGTATATATATATAGATATAGATATTTTGGTAGAAAAAAATTAAAATAATGATTTGTACTTTTATAAAGAATGATTTGGGGTCAAAATGTAATTAAAATTAAATGTGAGGTCTAGGACTTAGTTAAAATATCTATTTCAAGTGTAGTACTAATTAAAATAGTTTTAGGAAAAATAATTTAGTTCAAATTATCTTGCTTTGAATTAAAAGATGTGTAACCAAATAAAAATGATAGAAATAAAAAATTAGGATTTTGAGCGATCAATATATAATTAGAGAGTTAATTAATTAATATTAGAATGTTGGAAATGATTTTTAGGCTACCGAGGTTGATTAGGGTTTGCACGGTTTCGTCCGGGATGCGTTTTTTTATTTTAGAATTAATAAACGAGGAATTGAGAGCTTTAATTATAATAATTCGCAAGTGAGAGCCTTACTAGGATTTACAAAATTTAGGTGTCTCACATAACATTTTTAAAATTATAAATATTTTTTTGTCTAATTTTTTCTTATAACTAACCTAACAGAAGAAAAAAAAATTACTCAAATACCCTATAATACTAAAATTAAGTTGTCATACTATGCTTATTTTTATCCACCCACCCCCAAATCCCTCTCTACGCTACCATAATATTCTCCAATTCTCCTCAGTAGCACACCAAATGCATGTAAACAATAATGATAATGGTGTTGATAATTTTACTCCTATCGTGTTATAAAATTGTAATTATCATATAATAATTTTGTATGATATATAAATTATAAGATAATAAAATAAATACCCATTTTGATATTAAAAATAAGTTAAATTAGAAGAAAAATTAGTAACATAGAATTGAAAGTGATTCTAATTATTTAATTTTCTTTCATATTCATTTGGAAAATAAAAATATGTAGAAATAGAAACTACATAAAATTTATTAAAAAAATTAAATATATATATATATGTTGTAGTTGGATTAAGTTTAAAATATATAGATTAATTATGTAGAGTATTGATTTTTTTTTTCTTTAATATTCTTTATGAATTATTCATAAGTATTGTATATTGGTATATAAAATTTAAATTAAATTAAATGTTTCGTAATATTTTAAATATTTAATAGAATAAAATTAATTCATAAAGTATTAATTCTATATGTAGTTCAGATTAAGTAGAATTCTTTTACATATTATATTTTAGCACTAATTACGTATATAGTAATGATTCAGACCCCCACCAAACATCACCCACACAACCCCCACTCAGTTGTAATTGGTCCAAGTAAGAAAGAGAAAAAAAAAATACAAAATACAAACACATCAGTGGTGCACATCACTGTGAGGGTGGTGGGGGTCTCCCCAAAAGGGGTGTCAAACATTTTCCTTAGATATAGGGATAGGGAAAAAGCTTGGGACCCCAATTTGAGGACCTCCATGACCCCAAATGTGCGTGATTAGTCTCTGTGTGTGTGTGTGTGTGTGTTTTTTTTTTTTTCCCCCTCTCTTTCACATAGGATGATGTGGGGGTTGTGTGGGTGGAGTTTTTGTGGGGGTCTCAATCATTACTCTAAGAATATATTATTGTGGCATTTTTAAAAGTAGGGGAGAAGAGTAATGCACCACATAGGAGAAAGGGAAAAAGAAAAGCAGAGAGATATGTATGCATTATTTAGATGAAAAAAATATGTAGAAATAAAAATTATATCAAATTTATTTTAAAAATTAAATATAAATATGTTGTAGTTGGATTAAGTTTAAAATACACATATTAATTATGGAGAGTATTGATTTTTTTTAATATATTTTTTTTTTTGAATTATTCATAAGTATTATATTTTTTTTTGAACGATCATAAGTATTATATATTGGTATATAAAATTTAAATTAAATTAAATGTCTTGTAATATTTTTAATATTTAATAGAAGAAAATTAATTTTATATGTAGTTTAGATTAAGTAAAAAAAAAAATTACATATTATATTTTAGCACTAATTAGATAAGTATATTACTTTGGGATTTTTAAAAAGTGCGTGGGAAAAGTAATGTGCCAAAAAAAAAAAAGGTAGAATAGAGTAGAGAGATATGTCACTTAGGAAAGAGGGAAAAAAATTAAGGATAAACAATACTTTAATAATATATATAAATTATGATGATATAATATGATAGGATATAGAGATATATTTTTAATTTTACTTTTTTATTAGATTTCGTTTTGCATTGGTTTTTTTTAGTTTACTTTTTTGTGTTGAAACTTTTTTAGTCTCGTTTGGTTTGACTTTTTTAACTTTTGTGAGAAAAAAAACGTAATAATTATGATTTAGATGTGACATTTTGTCTTGTCTTGTGTTTTTGTGCTTTTTTAGTCAAAAATACATAACCAAACAGTATAAGGATTGGGAGTTTTATTTTAGGATTTGTGGCGTCAGCACAGTAGGCACTGTAGTGTTGTTTTATGAGCTTATTTTAGGATCTATTTTGATAGTTTAAATAATTCATTTTTTAGAGTATATTGAGTAGAACATATTTGTAAAAAAAATTAAATTAATCAGATATTATTAATCCTTTTATCCACTCATATTTGTATTTGACGTGGGTAGGCCCATAAAGGCCATAACCCACTATGAACAACCCAAGTCTACCACTTAGGGCCCAACACATAACCCAACTGATAAGGCCCAGCACAGCTGGAAGTCAACATGACTTGAAGGATCAATGATATTCAAACATGTGGCAGGTAAAGGGCAAGCCACATCAGCAGACAAAGATCTGCAAAGTTATTGCCACTACACATCGCCATTAATGAAGCCCCTCACAGCATTTATTACGACAACACCTCTTCGTCGGGACAGCACGCCCTCACCCTGAACAAGGTAAGGTACAGCATAGACTTTTGGCCAAGGTGACAGGTCGGAAGGGATAACGAAATGATTACCAAATTATATAAGCAGACGTTGAAGACAAGAAGAAGGTTAAGCTTCTCTATCACTACTCCATCTCTGTATCATACTTCTCTCTCTCTAACTTGCTCATCGGAGGGTTCGCTGGGAGACTCCTCGTTCCCCGTTGAACTCTTGTGCAGGTCTTCAAGCAGGCTTGATCATTCGGACATAGGCTTGAGGAGCGTGGATCAGTCCGACCCGTTCTACCCACGTAAACTGCATCATCAGTATTCATTTTAATACTTTAAATCACAATATTATTTATTTTTGTAGATACAAATGTAAATAGATAAAAGTATTAACGATATCCGATATTTTTTGTAAATATATTTCACTCGATATATTTAACGATTCAGATTATCAAAAACAAATTCTAAAATAAATCCATAAGACAATACTACAATGCCTATTGTGATGGGACACAACCCCAAATCTTTTAGGCCCCGTTTGTTTTCAGAAATAGAATGGAAGGGATTGATAGTGAGGGGATTAAGTAAAATTGTGTTTGTTTTGATGATAGTTATTAGTGTATGGATTGTTAAATTATTTTTATATAAAATAAATATATAATAATAAAACAAATAAGAAAAACAAAAATATTAAACATTAATGTTTCAAAAAAAATTCCCAACATGTAAAAAAATTTAAAAAAATAAAAAAAAGAAAAAATTTCTAGAAAAAATATAACAAATAAAATAATGATTTTTACTTAACAAAAAATTTAAAAAATTAAACATTAATGTTCAAAAAAAAATGTCCGACATATAAAAAATAACATAAAAAATAAATAAAATTTTTTTTTTTCTACTCCGCCGGATTATTTTTCTAATATCAAGTCCTGAAGGTCCATCCAAATTCCCCTCATCCTAATCCAAAACTCACTATCAATCTTTTTTTCATCTCTCAAAATAAATATAATATTAATGAACCTCATCCCACTACCTACTTCAATCCCCCTCAACTCTCCAAATAAACGAGTCCTTAGTTTACATATCTTCGTCCCTGGCTCCTTTTGTTAGGTCGGTCAACCCATGCCGCAAAAGATGTTGAAAATGTAGATAATGTGGACTTGCACACAACAGGCGCCCAAATCCTTTTGTTTATCTATCCACTCCGTCTTTGGCGTCATTCAACCCATGCCGCAAAAGATGTTTGAAAATGTAGATAATGTGGACTTGCATCTCCTTTAAAAAAATAAAATAAAATAAAAAATAATAATAATAATAAATAAATAAATAAATTATTATTAATAGATCTTAATAGTTAGACTTAATTTCTATTAAATCTTATTAAAAATAAATCTTGATAAAATTGTTACTAAAAATAATTTTTTTATGACAATTTTTTATATATGTCAATAAAAATTGATAATTAGTGACTTTTTTTGTCATAATTTTATAAATTATCACTAAAACTTATAATTAGTGACCTTTTTTATAACAAATTTTTCTTATAAGCCTTATTAGATAATAAGTCGACTTATTAGATAATAAGTTTACTTATTAGGATCTACACGTAAGTACCTCTTTAAAAAAAAAGGTCAAATTTTTTATAAATTTTTTTAAGTGTTTTATTTTATTTAATTTATATATATACTAGTGTATACTTGTACTTAAAGGTGCGGTGTGAATAAAAATAAGAAAAAAAAATAGAAAAAATAAAATAAAAATGAGAGAAAATAAAAAAATAAAAAAGAAAAGATGGAGGAAGGTGGGATCATGGGTGAGAAAAGAAAAAAGTAAGAGAGAAGCAAAAAAATAGAAAATGTACATATATGATATTTTTTTAAAAATATATCTCGGCCATTGTTTTATAATTTGACCACACATATGTGTTTTCTTTTCCTCTTTTATTAGATGTAGATATAGATATAGATATATAGGCTTCATCATTATCTTTATCATTATCACTATCATCAACAATCTATGCAATTTCACTATTTCATTAATCCAAATCAAATCAAACCAAACCTACATTTGAAGAATATATTTGTAACAAAATTGACTGGATATAAATAGAGTTTCGACTTAGAACAATGGAGAAAAATTGAATTTTGAACACAGAGCAACAATAGACGAACATAGAACTTCGAACACAAAGTGACAATAAAAGAACACAATGTTTCACCATAATAATGGATGAACATAATATTATTTTATCACTGTGTAAACTAGAGTTTCTAAATTCTATCAAATTGAGAGTTTTGAAATCCTAGTACAATGAAACAAATATCACAAATGTGAATAAAACTAATCAAAAAGAAAAATGTAAATAATGATAACTGCCAAAATAGAGATAGTAACAAAAAGGAAATGTGTATATCATTTTTCTATATAATACATATCAACAATATATATAAGGGTATAATAGTTTAACAAATAATATAAATCATGAAAAAATGACCTCATGAAATAAAAGTATAAATACATGATATTAACTAAGTTATAATTTTTCTTAGTGGACTTATTGGGTTAGAACACATCTAAATGAGATTTATCAATAAAAAAAATCTTAGAAAAAAATTAAAACTTACTTAATATTATTTATTTATTTATTTTAAATAAATTTTAATTAATTTAAAAATAAATTTGTCAATAATCTTGTGCATAGAATGGGTGATACGCTAGTTTCATAAACTACAAATATAATAATGTATTTGACATAAAATTTAGGGGTGTATTTATAATTTATCCAAAGAGAAATAAAAGCGAGGATTGACTTTTCATTGTATATTCCTATCCTGTCCATATTATTGGTTAATGCCTCTCTATATATATATCATCAGTGGATCAATCCCAGATTCCAGAATCCATAAATGTCCAAGAATCTCTCCACACACTCCATACATATCCAATCATCTTTCAGAACAAAAGTAAGATCGCTTCTCTCTCTCTCTCTCTCTCTCTCTCTCTGTGTTCCTGCTGAATAGGGGATAGGTTCTTATCTGATAACATGATATGTATGATATTATATGATTTTGTTGTTATATATTATCTTCTTAATAATGAGTTCTTTCCTACGAATTAAATGGTAATTTTGTGTTGAAGATTTCGTGATTGGAACTCACGAAAGCGTGAATTTATTTCTATTATATTTCTAGATTTAATCATGATTTTTTTTAATTTTTTTTTTTTTAATTGATTTGTTATTGCTTGTTGAATAAGAGGTTTTTCGATATTCAAAATCAATGTTTTGATACTCTGTTGTCTGCCCTGTTTAGAAAAAGCATTTGAAGCGACTTGGGTGAGCAATTTCCTCGACCTACTTTTTCAATTTACATTACACGGTAAGTTTTTAATATATAAGCATATTTAGATATTGTTTTTGTTCACCTTTCTAATGAGATTTTGATGCAAGGCTTTGATATATGTACTTTAAACAATGTAGTCTATGAAGCATGGGTACATGTCTTGCCTGTATTGGGTATTGGTACTTTATATGGTAGTTCCATATGCATGACTGATAATATTTCTATATGCAAATTTGGTACACCAAACACGTATTCAAATTTTTAATCTTAATTTTTGCCCTACTCTATAGATATCTCGTATATACCCAAGTCATTTTGCAGCCGAAATAGTATTTTCTTGTTATATAGATGTGAAATTAGTTTCGTTGAACTCTTTCTCCACGCTTGGCATGATTTTAAAATTAAATTTTGGTTTGTAGGTTTTTTATACTACGGTCATTAGCCAACTAAATCATTTAACTAAATATTTCATTTCTACCCTAATTAAAAACAAAAATATTTTTTTTTACAAACATACCGAGCTAGACTCGTACCCTACTCTTTTAGATTTTTAGCATATCGATGTACCAATACAAATACAGTGCCTCATCGAATGTAGTTCATGTTAATTTGATCATAATTTATATTGTTCATCATTTGCAGGAGCTCTGAAAGGGAACAACAATGCCTAGCACTCCTGAAGATGGGGCTCCCACTAGGCTTGAGGTGTGTGATTGCTTCATTTGATTCATTAACTAGGATAAAGTTAAATGTTGGAGTAAGATAAACTGCGTGTTTCTTCAATGAATTACTAATGTATATCTGGTTTCACTAGCAGGGCAAGTGTGTTGCAATGGTAGTGTGTTTTCTTCTCGGCAACGGTTGCCTCTTTTCATGGAACAGTATGCTTACAATTGAAGATTACTATGGCACCTTGTTCCCGGTAATTTCATCTCCTATTTTTTGCATTTTATTTCTTGTGTTTCAGCAGCTATTTTCGCTTGGTTTTGTTTCTGTATTGTGTTATTACTCTGATGGCTTTGCATGCCTAACTAAACAATTTGGAGCATTTATTAGGTTTATTTTACATAATCCTAGCTTCCTTCCAAAAGTTGTTAAACTCTGTCATAAATTAAGTGCCTTGTCTGTTGTATAGATACCAATTCACATGCTTAAAGCAGAGCTTAGCCTCAGTGTACACAAGTTTAAGCGGTGTCCTATATTCCTTACCTTGAACTTCTTGCAGTCTCCAGGAAAATCACTACAAATTTGAGAGAGGAAAAAAAATCCTAGATTTGTGCCATATAATACTTACCAAATCCTAAATTTTCAGTAATTTGAACTGTATGGGCTTTCCAGTGCCACTGTCAAGAAGGCATCTGTACTAATACCTAGTGGTTAGAATGTATGTTTCAAAATATGGTATATGTGCATTACAAAAATGGTAAAGTCAATGATCCAAAGTTATCCCCTTTTTTTCTTATTTATTTTCTTAAAGGTGGAGGGAAAGATTACAAAAGTCAAATGTGGTGATTATCTTGAATTTGAATTTAAGGCACTCTAATAAACTGAGTGCTGAATTTTCTTTAATTGGAATAATTAATGATTATATGTTGATGAATTTCAGCCATGTCTTTGTTGACTAACCAGTGATCTCAAGGGACTATATTTCTATAAACTGCATTTACTTAGATCTTTTTATTAAAATTTTGTCATCAAATTCAAATACATTGGCTAGCTATATTTACTTCTCCTCAATTTTATCAAACCACGATGTTTGACTTTTGAAAGCTGACTTGAGTTATTAGTTAGTTATGGGCATATCTGATGAAAAAGTATGTTTAAATATTATTGTTGTTGTAGCAAATAATTTAACAGAGAATTCCTTTCCTTGTACAGAAATACCACCCCTCAAGGGTCCTTACTCTTGTATATCAACCGTTTGCACTTGGGACACTTGCAATACTAACATATAAAGAGGCAAAAATCAATACCAGACGAAGAAACCTATTTGGATATACCCTATTTTTCATAAGCGCTCTTGCCGTTCTTGTTGTAAGCACCATAATTATATGTATTAAATCTTCAACTCACTCCTTAACCATATGGTTTTGTAGTAACATGTTTTAGTAACTCAAATTCAAATTATTAAGCATACAAGTCCACTTTGATTTCATCTTTTCATTGTATTGCCACAGTTGAATTTAGCTACATCTGGAAAAGGAGGAATTGGGCCTTATATTGGAATATGTATCATTAGCGGTGCTTTTGGAGTTGCAGATGCTCATGTTCAGGGTGGAATGGTTGGAGATCTATCATTCATGCTACCCGAGTTCATTCAAGTTAGTATTTGTGGTTAGCTTATTTGCAGTCAACAACTGTTACCTCCACTCTTAGTTTTGAAGTTTTGATATAAGCTTTCTTGTTTTTTATTCTTCAAGTCTTTTCTTTGTGGTTTGGCTGCATCGGGGGCTCTAACCTCTGGCTTGAGATTGATTACAAAAGCAGCATTTGAGAATTCCAAGGATGGCCTGCGCAAGGGAGCTAGTACGTTCAAATCCTTTTAGCTGTTTTTCATAAATTTTGTAGGAAATATGGTTCAATAAGTATTGCTACATATTGGGCTTACAACTTTCTAGTTATTGTTTTGTGAAAGAGAAACTCCTCAAAGTATGAACGTAAAGGAGATTAAGTTTAGGTAGGTAGTCCATGACTTTTTTTTTTTTTCTCTCAAGTTTTTTATTTATTTTTTATTTATAAATATTTATGGTTATTGTTTTCCACCTAAACTACAAATAATAGGCTATCATTGTCAATCTTTTTAGGTAGTTGATTTTGATGCATTTTGTACTCTATTTGACTTTTGTTTCCAAACCAAGTATTTTGCTTGTGCCTTATTTTGTTCAAATTAATGAAATGTTTGTCCCAGATATCGAAAGATAACATAATCCAATTGAATATCTGTAGTGAACTTCATAATGGAAAAACATAGATGTTAAGGTAAGATACTGATGAAACTGATTTGGATTGTAGAGTTACAAAATGAATTAAAATTTTTACTTCATGACAATAGAATTGATTTCTCTGATGGATATGCTTTCTTTAATTCCATATAACGCCAATATCTATTCTTTAATTTCAATTGCACTGTTTTAAAGAATGCTGAGATAGAGTACTATGATGGCATGTAATACTAGTTTACTAATTTTTATTACTTACGGTTCATTGCAGTTTTATTTTTTGCTATCTCCGCATTTTTTGAACTCCTCTGTGTTCTTCTCTATGCATTGGTCTTTCCAAAGCTACCAATTGTAAAATACTACCGCTCAAAGGCAGCCTTAGAAGGATCCAAAACTGTTTCAGCTGACCTTGCCGCTGGTGGCATTCATGCAGAACCAGGACAACAAGTATGTTTCGTTCACTTTTAATTATGATGATTATATGGAGCGAGATACCCCTAATCCCTAATCATGCTCCACCAATCTTTTATTGGAACCTGTGCAGGCTGAGGAAGAAGACTCTAAACACTATGAGCGACTAAGCACAAAAGAATTGTTGTTTCAAAACATAGATTACGCATTTGATATGTTTCTCATATACGCTCTGACATTGTCAATTTTCCCTGGATTCCTATCTGAAGATACCGGATCACATAGCTTGGGTTCATGGTTAGTATTTCATAACTACTCGACAAATTTCATTTTTAAAATAGGCTATTTTTGTTGTTTCTCCTTAATTATTTAGAAGAAGAATAATACCCATTTAAATTTATTTGGATCTTTTTTTCTCTATTTCGCTGGTTTTTTTATTTTTAGAATCTGGTAATACTGCAGGTATGCACTTGTTCTAATAGCAATGTATAACGTGTGGGATCTTATTGGGAGATACGTACCACTATTAAAATGCATAAAGTTGGAATCACGAAAAGGACTTATGATAGCAATTGTTTCTCGCGTCTTGCTCATCCCAGCATTCTATTTCACAGCCAAATATGGCGGCCAGGGCTGGATGATATTGCTCACATCATTCTTGGGGCTAACTAATGGTTACCTCACCGTCTGTGTCCTTACTTCTGCTCCAAAAGGTTATAAGGTTCGTTGATTTAGGGGTTGTTTGGTTTAGCTTATGGAGCTACTTATAGTTTATTTTCTTCTTCTTCTTCTTTTTTTTTTTTTTTTTTTTCTTTTTGTTTTGTTTTTGAAAGTCTGCTAGAGTGTTGCTGCAGCTTTTGAGGCAAAAATAGCTGAAGTACTTTCAACTTTTGTTTTTTGACTATCAGCTATTGCACCAAACAAGCCCTTCATTCATAATTCTCGATTTCCACTTGCAGTTTGAGACAGATTAATGCTATAAACTTATGGAATGGCGGTTTTGTAGGGACCGGAGCAAAATGCATTGGGGAATATACTTGTTCTGTTTCTTTTAGCAGGAATATTTGCAGGGGTGACTCTCGACTGGTTGTGGCTCATAGGAAAAGGTTGGTGAGCATATTAATTTTCAATTAGGTTTTTTCTTTTTTCTTTTTTTTGTTTTTTTGGGGTCCTCCTTTGGACAGCAAAAACTCTGATTTCCTTTTTGTAGAATCTTATTTCTTGAATCAACATAGCTCTTAGGATTGCTGCTTCTATTGTCCTCGCTTGCAAAACTACGTAAAGTTTGTTCATAATCATTCATTTATAGTGTTTCTTTTTGTGTTAAAAAGGCTATTACTAGATGTTTTTGTTGTGTTAGAGATGTTAATATTTGAATGTGTTTTTGTATCAAACTGACCTCTTATCGCTGAAACAAGTGTTTGAGAAATCTTTTGTTGCCCTTTATTTTAACCCCCTATACACTTGTCTGATCATGGCAAGTTTTAATGGGATTGAATGAGAAAGTGCAGAAGTACATAAAACTGGACAGACCACTCTGATTTATCAGAAATGAAGAGTTGACTTTTTTGAATTTTTTTTAATGATCATTTTAATCGTCAGAATAGCCCAATCTGAACACAAGTTATAAGTGGCAAGTCTAGATATCTGCTGCAAATAAGGGTGAGACTTCTGATTCAGCATTTGCTTTACTTCCATCTGCAACCCAAAGATGCAGCATTTTGCTTCTTAGTGTTTCAAATCTTTTTTCTTATCGAATATGATATTTTTTCTTTTTTCTTTTCCTCACAAGCCTTCTTGTCTTTTTTTTTAGCTTGGGAAATTCTATTATAATCAGACTTCTCGCTAGTGTTGTTACAGATGCTCAACAATTGCATTTTAATTGACTATAGATTTTCTCAACCAAAAAAAAAAAAAAAAATGACTAAAGATAAATATATGTACATGGTACACCACTGTATTCATGAACACATCGTGTAGTAACAAAGCCACATTAAATTGTAACAATGTCACCATGCATCATAATTAAGTTCAAGTATGAGCTGATTACGATCCGATCTGGCCTTATTACGAACGTGTGGTCTTGACTTGAATCGTATCTAACAGCAAAAAAAACAAAAAACCAAAAAACCAAGTATGTTGGTATAGTATGTCGTAACTCATACCTGAACCTTATAGTTAAGTATCAATTTTTATATTAGGTCGTAACATATTGTACAAAAAAATGTGTATTATAAAAAGTTTCCCAATAGAGTTCCATCAAAACGAGCACAGATTCTCCCCTTGCACTCCCTCCTTGCAAGGCTTTCGGACCCACTTTTAGGCCTAATTTTGATAATTCGAACCGTTCATATTTTAAGATTTATTCAGTATATCATACCTGTAAAAAATCAAGTTGATCGGATATCAGAAAGCATGTGTTCGGAAAAATCGAACTAAAAATTATTTTTTAAAAAAATTTAATAAACAGTTTTCCGAACACATACTTTATGACATCCGATCAACTTGATTTTTTACAGGTATGATATACTGAATAAATCTTAAAATATGAACAGTTCGAATTATCAAAATTAAACCTAAAAATAGATCCGAAGACCCTGCAAGGAGGGAGTGCAAGGGGAGGATCCCAATTCCATCAAAACATATGGCCTCTGACAATTACAAAGTTTTAAACAGTTATCATTGCTCACTGGGATGGGTTAAAATAGTTTATCCTAGACTAAGATATTCAATAAAATAAAACATCCCACCACATTATTCTTTCTATTTTTTTTACATGCTTTTCATAAAAAAAAAAATCAATTAAAATAGCCTATTTTCCGACGGAGCCATTGTTCGTAAGTTGTGCCTCTAGTGACTTTTGACAAAAACTCTTCGCAATGACCCCTTTTCAATGTGCCATTGTGTCATTCACTCCCAGTTATAATGTAATCATTGATCATGAAATACGCACATCTATTCTACCCTTCTTGTGGTTTGGCAAATATGTTGATCACCTGCCTGTCATTTGTAATTAATCACATAACACACCTATAGTATGTGAATTAAAACTTGCATTAATACGGTTGACCATTTTGATTTACATTTTTATTTTCTGTAAAATTTAAAATTTAAAATTTATATATTTAAAATCCTATTAACAAGATGTTTCTAACAAGATTCATGAAAAACCATGAAATTTTGCTGTATTCGTTGTGACATCACAATGAAATTTCTTTGATTTCATATAGAGTGAAATTTCACTTAGAGAAACAAAATGAAATTTCATTGTGCAAAGTCAATCAAATTTATTTTTCTACACCAGAAAATCTAAAATTGATTATCAATTACAAAATCTAAGTCTTTAATTCCAAATTTAATGTTCAAATGTTTATTCCAAAATAACAAAATTTAAAATTTTCTATAATAAATGAGTAAAATTTCATTGTGTAGATATAGTGAAATTTCTCTGACTCTGCACAATAAAACTTTACTGTGCAAAATCAGTGAAAAATATACCAAAAAAAATAAAAAATAAAAAATAAATTGAGATCAATTGCAAGAGTTAGGCTCTTAATTTCAAATTTTTGACACAAGAATTTAAATAGAGCATTCCAAATAATTTTTTCTCCATAAATTCTTGAGCAACATCAATGTGATGCAACTAACATGGTAATTATAAGAAGTTCGAGTTGCAACCAAATTCTTCACTGAAGATGTCCACCATTGCATCGAAATTGAAGAAATTAAACTCAGCGAAGTTGTGAAGAAGGGGATGAATACTATATTTGAGAGAGAAAGACAGAGACTCTTCGATGAGTTTCAAATTTGGAGAAGAGGGATATTGATATCAAATATCTCGAGGAATTTATTGGGTTTGAAGATATTTATGATCATTTATATCAATAATTTCCTTGTTCTTCTAGATGAATTTATAGGGTTTGAAGATATTTATGATCATTTATATCAATATCTTTTCCTTATTCTTCTTAGATTTGAGATCATAACGACTTTAACTAATAAGTAAACTCTTAATCTCCTAAAATTCTAATAAAAACATACAGTTGGATGTATTCTTAATTTTTTTTTCTTAAAATAACTTAAATAAATATATAATATTTTTAATCTTTAATTCCTGATAATTACCTTTCGACTTTTTGAGAAGTTATACCTAATACACAATATAAAAGATTTAAAACCATTTGTAGTGGGACTCACTTTCATTTCATAGCTATCTACGTAGCGACAAACACTCACCCGCGATTCTCTCCCTTTAACATGTGACATCTGCTACTTTTTTATTATCAAAATAACAAATGTAGTAATTTATTAATCCAAATTTGACAAGTTTCAGATCTAATCTTTCTCTTGTATTACTTCCTAAATGAGATTCGATAGTTTTGTTTAATTTCCTCAACCAAGCAATAACAACACTATTCGATCAACATACTGATCAGTCCTTGGGACTTCCCCATTCTCGAGTTTTGCCAGGTGTTTCAAAAAGCTTACAAATTTATAAATAAATAAAAAATAATAATTATATAAAAATCTTATTTACAAATGCTATGGTAAATAAATTTTTTAAATCAATAAATTTTATTTATAAAATTGAGAGTTTTTTTTAAATTTTTAAAATTAAGAATATTATCAATTTTGCATAGTAATATTTCAGATAATTATTTCACTAACTGATGAAAAAAACAAAGTATGAGATTAAAGGTTTTTATCCTTCTACTTATTGATTTGGTTCAACTATCTAATAAAACTGAAAATATTAATAGTTTTTTCTAGTTTTAAAACCGAAAACATTAACAGTTTTTAAATTTTTTTTTTACTATTAAAAATTTAATGGGACTTGAATGTCCAAAAAATTTTACTTAGAACTTAATGGAATATAAGTTCATAAATTAAAACTTGTATGTAAATGACCTTAAAAAAAATACTATATATCATTTATTTATAATATTTTTTATCATTTGATAGCATCAGCTACATAACGATAAATTATTTGTTTTCATTATTTTGTCAATGATTATTCAGTCAAGGAATCATTCATCAATAACTACATAGATAATGATACCAAATGAGGAAAATTTTATGGTTACACAATTTTTGAGTGTCAACCATATGCCCCTAATTAAGACTTTTATAATTTTTATAGTATTTGGTTATGATATATTATGCTGTCATTTTTTTTCTCCCTTCTTTTTTTGAAAATCAAGTGTTCGAGTTAATTTATACGCATTTCAACTAATTTTGAGACTTTAAAATTAACAACCGGGCAAACTTTTAATGGCGCTAAGATTTGGGATGTTTGGGTTTATGGGATTCGACCTTACAACCTTTTTGGTGGTTGCCTTTGTGGTATTAATTATGACATAGTTATGATTTATTATGGTGTTAGTTATGAGTCATTGTGATGTTAGTTATAATATTATTTTCGTTAGGGGGAATTATAATAATAGTCTCTGTAATTAGGAACTTTCAGTCCCGAACTTTTCCATTGTAATATATTTGGCTTTAAATTTTGAATTTCATTTCAATTAAGGACAATTGAAGATATTGTTGCTCCATTTCAATAGTAAAGTCGTCCATTTGATAAAATATATACTAGTTTGACAAAAATAAATATCAAAAAATTATTTTTAAATTTTTAAAAAGGAAAATTTAGCCAAAACCTTTCCATTGGAACTTGTTTAGTGAAAAGGACAACCTAATTTATTTTACTTTATAAACTCCCTAAAGAGGATGCGTATAATTGAGCAAGAACAGAATAAAATTTCTTTTTTTTTTCTTTTCTTTCTTAGACAATATTGCCCATGCATATATATATATATATATATATCACAGAACTCTTTTGACGATGAACACTTTTATTTTATTTTATACAAGTTTAAAAATGTTGTGTATGTATATTTTTGGTTGGTTCATCTAGTATGTACTCTATTTTCTGTAGCAGTAACATGTTTTGTTTATGTCAATTTTCACGGTAACTTTTTTTTTTTTTTTAAGAATTTCATAGTCAACATGGATCGTGTTTTATAGATTTTGATGGAGGATTATAAAAATATTAATTTTATTAAAAAACTGACATCTAGATTAAAAGTTATATTATTTTAAAATTTAAAATATTAATTTGGTAATAATGGTATGTATTAGACTCTTCAAGGAAAATGTTTTGTACTTGTCCTTAATGCATTAAAATTTTATTATGATGGGGTTTTGACCAAATCTCCAATTTTAAAAATTATTTCTACTCACCAAAGATAAAATTATATAAAAATAACAAATCTTTTACATTTTTATTTTTTTAATAAATTAATTTTTAGTATGTGTTTGGATGATGATCATGTAATGTATGGTTGTTTTTGTTGATATTTGTGGATAGTTATCATGTAACATATAGTTGTATTTGTTGTTAACAAATATTTTTGAATGATTATTATGTAATGGATGGTTATTAGGTTTTTAATGTATATTCGATATGTTTAATATATAAAATATTTTTAGTTTTAGATTTTTTTTTTGATTTAATGGATTGGTTTAATAATGACATCAATGTGTTTAATATATGAAATATTTTTTGTTTTGAATTTTTGATTTAATGGATTAGTTCAATAATGACATGAAAGTTGTCACCATATTTGATTTTTGAAAATATAAAAACTAATTTAACGAAATAAATATCAAAAAAATTATTTCTACCCTCCCAAAAGATAAAATTATATAAAAACGATATGTTGTTAATTTTTTTTTTCACCAATTTAATTTTTAGTTTTTAAAAAAAAATTTGAAAATAGATTTTGAAAGCTAAACCAAATAGAACTTTAAAATCAAAAAAGTTTCAACATTATTCATTAAAAGAAAGGTCATTATATTTCAAACAAATAGAAGTTAACCAATACAAAATAAATTGTATAATGACTTTGCCAAATGGAGTAACAATGTCTTCAATTGTTGTTACTTGAAATGAAATTCAAAATTCAGGATCAAATGTATCACAATTGAAAGGTCAGGGACCAAAGTGACACAAGTTCTAAACTATAAGGACTGTTAGTATAATTTACCATTCTCGTTATAATTCAAAAAGTCTTTAGTTATACTTTTTATGGTTTTAGTTCTGACTTCTTTTTTTTCAAGTTATAATTTAAAAAAGATCTAACTATAATCAGTGGTGGACGTAGAAATCTCATTAAGAGGGTCCAAACTCTATACATTTTAGTTTTTTATATTTTTACTGAAATTTCATATGTTTATTGTATTAAAATATTCACTTTATAAGTATGAAAATTGAACAATATCATTAAATTTACACATGAAATTTTCAATCAATATCTAGTAGTCATTAACAAAACAAAAGTACTAAAATTGGATTATAAAGTACTTTTTACTTATGTACCATATGAATCTATTTATTTTATTTAAGTACGCAATTTGTACAAAAAATGTTCCCATAAGAAAAGAAAATTTTCAAAATGAAAATATAAAGTATTGTGCAAGAAAGCTTATAACATCCTATAACCCAACAACAGACATGGTTCCCTGACCCAAGCCTACTTCCTAAGCTTCCAATGTCCATTTACTCAGCTTTGAATCCTTCATATTCCCAGATAGTGCAGGTCATTCCCTTGATTTGGATAGCTGCTGGTTTATTAGCTATGTTTACAGCAGAAGTTTTTCTCCACTGCATGGAAGTTAAGGAGAAGCATAAAAAGATTTTGCATTGTAAGTCACTTGGGAAAAATTTGGAGCATAGGAAAAACCTCTGCTGCATTTTGCCTTTGTCACGATCAATCAATGATCCTTCGTCTTAATTCTCTGTCGCAGGTTACAACCATATCAAAGTGGTCTGTGGATCACCCACATGCACTTGCTTAGGGCTTTATTTTTCCAGCCAAAAAGTCTTATTCAAACTCCAAAACTAAAGCCATAGATGTGTAAGTATCAATGCACCTTCCCTATTAACTTCCTCCCAACCCTAACTTCATCAAATTAACCTCAGAAACCCTAGCTTCATCAAATTAACAGCTTTCAAAACTCAACATTATACAAAATTAAAAAACCAAAATCAAAACCCTAGAAACTTTTGTGTTCTATACAAAACACTTGAAAAGCATCCACACAAAATCAATTTACAAAACCTAAAGAAACAGAACAAGAGCACTCCGGATTTATAGATTACTATAAAATAAACATCAATCGACCAAAATATTAATTAAAATTACACTCTTAACAGTGATCAAAATGATAAAAATCAAACAAATTCGAATGAATCAACAAGAACTCACCTCACGCACAGATAATCAATGTGATCTTGAAAGCATCTTTGATGACATCGAAAATGTACAATAATAGAGATTGGGAACATAGCTCTGTACGTTATTAGAGAGAGAGAGAGAGATTTGCTGCACTTTCCCCTTCAATGACCGTCCGTGGGATGATGATAGCCTCGGAGGATGGCGGATTGGGGCGACACTGGTGGGAGGATGGCGGAGTAAGGCAACTCCAATGGGAGGAAGAGAAATAGCGTAAGAATGAAATATAGGGAGTTAGGGCTTGTATTATTTGTGATGGTGCAAAAACATGAACTAGGTCGTTTTAACTATTTTTTTTTTTTTTTGGCACGGTTTATATCTGTCACAACTAATGGACCCTTTTGTGATGGGTAATTTGTTTCAGTCACTAATGATAATGCCTTTTTGCTAATTTATCAGCAGCATCCACTTTCTGTCTCAACAAATACTATTAGCGATGAATTATTTTATCTGTCTCAAATGTATAGCTTTTGTGGCAGAAATTAATTTGTCGCAAAAAATTTCGCAACGGCTTCATTTGTCATTGCAAAAGCTTGCTTTTTGCGACGATTTTTAAACCATCCCCATTTTCTAGTAGTGATGGTTTCAAATAACGACACATGAATATATATATATATATATAAGAGTGCTGTTATTACTATCTCATTAATTATTTTAAATTTTTATTTTTTAATTCTTTTATTACAATAATGAGAGGGTAATTTATAAGTAAATTGGGCCGAGCTGGGTAAATGGGCCGATCTATGGACCATAGTAAGAGGCCGAGTAAAAGGGCCTAGAAGTTAGCCCGGTCTAGAAAGAGCCTTGTGGTTAGCTTGGTCGCCACAGTCAGAGTAGGAGCAGTTAGCTCGGTCATGTCATAGTGAGCCGAGTATGTTGAGCTTTCCTCATAACCGTGCTATGGGTTAGTTCGGTCCAAGACTCGGAGTGGTGAGCACGATCTCAACAGCCTAATTGGAATATGTCAAACCGAGGTACACGCAGTGAATGGAAGAACCGAGCTAGATGGAGCTCGGTCTAGTCTGCGGCTCTAGCATGGCCATGTTATCTCGGTCGTATTGACATCCAACCGTGGTAAAACCATCTCACTTGGTTTAAGCAGTGACGGGGGGTTGAAGGATAAGCACTATCTTTCAGGAATGTAATTCCTAGGAGGACTCTACATAGAGAAGTAAGAGTCCTACTAGGATTGTGCCATGCGAAACCTATAAAAGCTCATAATATCACCTTTGGAAAGGTAACACAACTTTGATTCTCGAATACACAGAGCTTTTTGTCTATTTGTCTATTTGGCTGACTTAGGCATCGGAGAGGTATCCGGCACACACCCGCCGGCTAGCTCACGTTTGTGTTTTCAGGGAGTAAAGCGACGACGTTTGGAGGAGCGTAGACTTGGTCAACAGGATTATACGAGAAGGTTTATTTCTTTCCCGTACAATTGGCGCTGTCTGTGGGAAGCACAAAAAGAACAAGACCACTTGATCAAGCTTTTCCTCTCTAATTGAAAGTAATGGCGCACAATGAAGATTTGCCGCAGTCCGCCATCAACGGACAAACCCCAGAGGGAGGTAGGAGACGCGAAGGATTGCCTTCTATCCCTCCTATGGCGGATCTAGAACCCCAGCGACAGAACCCCAGAAGGGATGCAAGGGGGAGGCGGAACAATAGCCCCCGTCGCTCTCGCTCACAAAGTCCTGAAAGGCAGAGGCGAAGAATCAACCCTCAAGCTCTGGAGGATCGTGTAAAAGAGCAGGATGAACTAATAAGGAAGATGGCGGTGGACATGGAGGCTATGAAACGCCAGATTAAAGGAAAATGGGTGGCGATAAGAGAGGGGCACAAAAGAACCACGCCCCCTCGCCCCTCAGAAGATCGTGGTAGGCATACCACCCCGTCAAAAGCAGAGAGTAGGAGCCTGAGAACAGGCGACACTCAATCAAGGAATACCAGGACTCGTTACTCCAGGTCTGAGAGAATGAGGACTGAGAGGTCATGTACTGAGGGAAGCACCTATCGGCCCTCACGCACACACCAGACTACATCCAGGCAAACGGAGTTGCCTAGATCATCCGACCTACGGACTGTGCTTGAAGAAAAAGCACGATGGAAGGAGGATACCAGGGCGCGCGACCCATGCAGAATCTCAGCCCTTCAACGGTTGGCTCCTCGGATACATGGAAGCGTCGAGGTAAGGATGCCAATAGCACGCCCTGCTTACGAACCGACAGACAAAGCCTTAGCAAGGCTACAGACCTCGCCATTCGTTCCGGCAATTGAGAACGCGCCCCTACCTTCCGGCTTCCTTCAGCCCAAATTTACCATGTATGAGGGGAAGACAGACCCCTACTCGCACTTAAGCCACTTTCGCCAGGTCATGGCAGTCTACCGACGGAACGAAGCTTTAATGTGCATCCTATTCCCATCCAGCCTTGGCGATCTAGGTTTGACTTGGTTCGAAAGGCTACCAGAAGGCAGCATAGCCTCCTGGGCGCAATTGGCAGTGGCGTTCGTGACAAGGTTCAAAACAAACACCAAGACACCGGTGGAGATCGACCAACTACTCTCCATTGACATGGGCGATAAGGAAACATTGAGATCCTACAACAATCGCTACTGGGAGACGTTCAACCAGATAGGAGACTGCCCCACCAATCTCGCCATCACACAATACAAAAGAGGACTTCCAGTCGGAAACAGGCTAAGGGATTCAATTACTATGACGCCACCCCTCACGATGGAAGCCTTGATGGAGAGAGTACACCAGCACATTCGGGTGGAAGAGGATGGCGCCCGTGCTAAAACAAAGTCTGGTACAACCGCTACCAGATAAAAAGACTTCAGCAAAAGTCAATATGGTAGAACGTCCAAGCAGAAACGGGCGAGGCAGGCGGGACAACGGAGAGGACCAAGATAAAAGGTGGTTGAGAGTCCGCACTGCCATTACCACGGTGTTCAAAAAACCGATCTATCTGATTCTCAATGAGATACGTGATGAACCTTTCGTCAGGTGGCCAGCTAAGTTAGGAGAAGCGCAAAAGGACTATGACGAAAGATCCCGGTGCACCTTCCATAAGGAAAAAGGGCACCGCACTGAGAATTGCACGCCGTTGAGACAGCATCTGGAAGAGTTAGTGGTAGCTGGGCATCTGGACCAGTACATTGAGGGAGGGACGCAGCCAGCCCCCCAGAACCACGATCACCCAGACGGAATGCCAATCGACGCCCCACCTCAAGGCGTGGTAAATGTAATACATGGGGTATTCGAGCCTGAGTGAGTATGTGAGCTCAGGGGAACGATCAAGAAGGCTGAGCACTTAAGGGAGGTATTAAGTGTGCAGCCTGTAACATGCCCGGGGGGGTACCCGTGTGCGTTAAACAGTTCGGACTCCCGAGATCTCTTTGATCTAGTCTCACGAGTGCAATATGAAACGTAGACGAGAGTCTAAATTTGGAAACTTTTATTGAAAATCCATTTTATTGTAATTTTGTCAAAAATGGACCACGTCATTAGATTTCAGAGTCGCCACCTAATATTTTGGGAAATTAGGAAACCCATGACTCGTGCCAAGGCCACTGTTCGTCGTAACCAAGGATGCTTGGCTCGGAACCTTAGGTATGAGAGGAGAAGGTCAATAATGAGCACCCCCGCTCACCCGATCAAAAGATCGGCCTCTACTAAACCATGATATGACTTTTTATTTTCTTTATATGTTCATGTTCTGATTATTGAATAAATCCTAAAATTTACTATGTGAAGCATACAAGTATAGACTAGTTTGCTCAAATTAGAACAATTCAACTTCATGTTTGTTTTCCGAAAAGGGTTTGAATTTGCCACTTGACAAAGTGGGCTTAAAGTTTGTGAATTTGCCACTACAACGTGGGCTTAAAACGTACATTTATTGAATTATTCCAATTCAAACAACAAGCCTTCATCCACAGACATTCATACAGTTATATCAAGTAAGCAAGTAGCCTCGTGGTAGAATACTAACACATAGTAAGAAAAACACACACAAATGGGATGCTAAAGCATAAAAACTCACAGATTGACCGACGTCCCTCGAACAACTACAAAACAAAGTTAGTAAAATATGCATGATCTTATATACAGAATCCTAATGCAATTCACTCATGAGATGCACTAAAGATTCGGCTTCTAAAATATGGCATGTGAATCATCTCAATAACATGAGGTAGTGCATAGAATCACAGAAGAATTGATTAAATCCACACATGTAAATGTAGCCGAATCTTAATGCATGAGACATGAATGTAAAAGCATGGATATGCATGGCATGTCAGATATATACATATGTACAGTTAGGGAAAGCGAGTAAAGAATGAGATAGAAAGAAGCGGGGTGAGGAGATTATTACAACACTTTAAATATTACAGATCCAAATAAAAGAGGAGGAAGAAATAATAAAACAAAATAAAACCTCACAAAACACTCAAAACCAAAATAAAAAATAAAAGTTTGAAATCTCCGGCCATTCATCAACTTGCAAATAACCATCGGTCCTCATGCCTCGGCCCATGTATTCATCTTCAATGGAGGCCCCATCAACACTCAAACAAAACCGGCCCACTGTCAAGCCGGCCCACCTCTTCAAGACCAACCCATTGGGCCAATCAAAAAATGCCCCAACCCAACATGAATGACATCCACATGGGTTATTATTTTGCAGCACCAAAATCCCACAACTTTACGGCCCAATAACCATGATTTTTCTCCAAGTGCTGGATTGTTAAGCTCTCTGTTTTGTTTGAGGCTTTGGCAGAGAGAGAGATTAGTTTGATCCTCCGAGAGAGAGTCCGTGAGATCGGTTCAACCGTATGCGGCGGAGGGGAGACCAAGAGTGAAGAGGGGCTGCTGTTGCTGCCGTGATGGTGGTGGTTTGGTTACAGAGAATATGGAGAGAAACATGCATTTGTTTTCTATGAGAGAGAGCGAGACAGTTTGGTGGTCTGCATTTCTGAGAGAGAGTGTCTGTGTGAGAGGTCTCCGTGAGAGAGAATTGCAGAGAGAGAGAGAGAGTTAAGCCCCTCCTCTATTAGCTTCCGGACCGAAAACAACCCATGCTTGGATTGTTTCTCTCCCAACCGAGACCCAGAGAGAGAGTCATATAGAGAGAGATTGAATGGGTGCCCCCCGCAAAGAGAGAGAGAAACCCGTGTGCGTTGCAGAGAGAGAGACCCAGCTAGAGAGAGATGAGAGCCGTTTGTTGTGGTGTGCGTGGTGTGTGCTTGTGTATGCATGTGCTGTGGGCATGGTGTAGTAGTGTGTATATTAGTGTGTGTATTTTTTGTCAAAGCTGCCGAGAGAGTGAGAGAACTCTGTTAGAGAGAGAGAGAGAGCTGGGTTTGGTCTTCTGTGTGTGTCGGTGTGCTGTGTGTGCATGTGTATGCATGGTACCGTGTGTGCATGTGTGGCTGGGTTGAGAGGGTGAGGGGGATGGGTTTGGTCTGTGTTGTCTAGTGTGTGTATGGTGTATGGTGTGTGTGTGTGTTTCGTGTGCTGTCTCTGGGTGTGTGTTGTGAATGGTGGGTCTGTGTGTATGGGCTCTCGTGTGTGTGTATAGCTCTGTGATCGTGTGTGCTGGGTGTCTGCCGTGTATGAATGGTGTGGGTGTGTGTAGTGTGTGTGTGTGTTCTAAGCGAGAGAGAAGAGATGGCTCCTTGGTCTGTGTCTCCAGCTGTGTGTGTATGAGTGTGTAGGTGAAACAAAACAATTTGATTAGCCTCTCATGGCCGGAGATGAGTGAGAGTGAGATGTAGAGAGAATGTGTGGGTATGGGTATGTGCCGTGGTGTGGAAGGAGCTCAGTGTGTGTCTGTGTGAGAGTTGTCAATGGTGTGTTGAGTGCATGGTGTGTTTTTGTGTATATGCCTGTAGAGGCTGTGTTGTGATGTGTGTTGCGTCTGTGAGCTGGGTGTCTGTGTTGGGTGTGTGTGTGTGTGAGCTGCTGCTGTGTGTGCCGTGTCTCGGTGTGTGTATGTGCGTGTAGCTCTCAGTTGTGCGTGTGTATCAGTGTGTGATAGTCGTGTGTGCTGTGAGAAGATGAAGTTGGTGGTGTGTGTGTGTGAATGGTGTATGGTGTGTGTATGCCGTGAGTGTGTGGCCTCTCCCTCTCTCCCACCTTGCCCTTTTTCTCTCTCTAGAAAATTCTCTCTAAAAACATATCACTCCTATCCCCCTTTTTTCACTCATGAATACCACTCTCTTTTTCTTCTCCCTCTCCGATCCTCCCCTCAAATAATCATCTCCCCTCAAATAATACACCACCCACTCCCTCTTTTCTGTCCCTCTCTCTTTTTAATATTTTCAAACTTCTCACTTGCTCTCTTCTCTTTTTTTTATTCTTTTTCCCCCGTGACCATACATGCTTCCTCCTTTTCTAAAAAAAATAATTGTTCTCCACCGCCCCTACACAACCTCGCCAAAAATTTTATCTCCATCCCCTCACTCATTCATCCTCTTTTTTTTTTTTTATTTTATATATATATATATATATATATATATTTTATCATTTTCTTTTTTATCAAATATCAAAATTATTTTTACCAATTTAGATAAAAACATCAAAAACTATGTACAACACATAAAATTATGAAATACTAAAAATTAATAATTTGGCCAACATGAGTCAGGTTTGGAATTAAAACTTTTTGATATTTTCTGCTGAAAAAATTCATAAAATAGTATATTCCAACTTTCATCATGGGGTGTTCAAAAGAAAGTGCCCAAGTCTTAGGGCCGGTTAAAATGGGGTGTCTACACAGCGTACCATCAAAAAGGGGAGAACAGAAGTCACGAACGTCATATCCTTCTCAGACAGAGACTTGGCAAGGATATATTGCCCTCACAATGATGCACTGGTCGTCACACTCCGCGTCATGGATTACGACATCAAACGGATTTTGATCTACCAAGGAAGCTCGTGCGAGATAATATATTACGAGACCTTCAAACAACTGAAACTAAAGGACAAAGACTTGGCACCTGTCGTATCTCCCTTGATCGGATTCAACTCAATGCCAGAGTGGCCAGTTGGCAAGATAATCCTCCCAATCAAAGCAGGAAGCATGACGAAACAAGTGGAATTCTGGGTATTGAAAGTGCCCTCCACTTACAACATAATCTTGGGAAGGACATAGCTGCATGCCATGAAAGTGGTAGCATCAACCTACCATCAAGTAATGTGATTCCCCAACGAAGCCGGGGTAATTGAAGAGGTCTTTGGAGACCAAATTATGTCCAAGCAATGCTTCGTCCCAGTAAATGGCAGCCGCGCTGCCAAGGGGTTTGTTAGGATGGTGGAAGAACCAGAAAGCAATGAATTGTTCGCAGATGTTGGCAAAGCCGCTGAACAGAAGGCAGTGGAAGACTTGGTACATGTAAGAATAGATGAAAAGAACTTGAATAAGTTCTTTTTGCTTGGCTCATCTATGACCAGCACTGAGAGAATAGAGGTCATGGAGTTCTTGACCTCTAACATCGAAGTGTTTGCCTGGACGCCGTATGACATGCCTGGCATTGACCCAAGCTTCATCTGTCACCAATTAAATGTCCACCCAACTGCTAGACCAATTATACAGTGCACTCGCAGATCAGCACTCCACCACGCCGAGATAGTGGCGGAAGAAGTAGAAAACCTGCTTGAAGCAGGAGCTATCAGAGAGGTGCACTACCCCAGATGGATTTCCAATACAGTAGTGGTGTCAAAGAAGAATGGAAAATGGCGTGTCTGCGTGGACTACAAAACAGTCAACAAGGCATGCCCAAAGGACAGCTTTCCTTTACCTCGGATAGACCAACTGGTAGATCTGATGACAGGACACAACCGTCTTAGCTTTCTTGATGCGTACAGAGGTTATCATCAGATCGCTATGTATGAACCAGACCAGGAGGTCACATTTTTTACGACGCCAAGAGGACTGTATTGTTACAAGGTCATGCCCTTTGGCCTTAAGAACGCAGGGGCAACATTTCAACGAATGGTCACCAAGATGTTCGAACCATTATTAGGCAGAACAATGAAAGCCTACATCGACGACATGGTGGTCAAGAGCAATGATAAGAATGGCCATCTCAGAGACCTTGGTGAGATGTTTTAGATCTTGAAAAAGCACAAGCTACGCTTTAATGCATCCAAGTGTGCATTCGGCGTAGGATCTGGCAAATTCCTAGGCTTCTTGGTGACCAACCGAGGTATAGAAGCAGACCCCTCTCAGATCAAAGCAATCCAAGATCTAGAGAGGCCCAACTCAGTGAAACAAGTGCAACATCTCACTGGCATGACAGCTGCACTCAACCGGTTTATAAGTCGGTCGTCAGACAGATGTCGACCATTTTTTCCAGCATTAAAGGCCAAGTTTGAGTGGGATGAAGAATGCGGCCACGCCCTAGAAAGCTTAAAAGAATACATGTCTTCTCCACCATTACTAGTAACCCCAATACCTGGAGAAGAACTATTTCTATACCTGGTAGTTTCACAGCACGCAATTAGCGCAGTGTTGGTCCGAGCGGAAGGAATCCAACATCTGTCCATCTTTTATGTCAGCAAGACATTGCTGGGCGCAGAAACCAGGTACTTACCATTGGAAAAATTGGCCTTAGCCTTGATGATGGCCTTAAGGAAGTTGTCGCATTACTTTCACGCCCACACCATAATCGTTCTCACAGCCTTTCCATTAAAAGCTTTGTTTGAGAGAGCGAACTTTTCTGGGCGAATCTTGAAGTGGGCAGTAGAGTTGGGACAGTTCAACATCAAGTTTCAACCTAGAACCGCGATAAAATCCCAAGCTTTGGCAGACTTTGTCGCAGAATTCACCCCAGGAAGTCATCACATCTGCCCAGTGGAGTTGACTGATACAACCGAGGGGATGGAAATTGTCGCCGGAATAGCGCAACCCCCGGTACAGGATACCAATCAGATCCTAAGGCAGACCAGAGTGAGCAAAGGGAGGAAGAAGTAAACCATGCTACACCAAGCAAAGACTCATCAACAAATAAAAACTTGGTACAATCAGATAATGAGGGGCAAACAATAAACATGGACTTTGAAGAAAACACCAGCAACACTCATGACCCCAAGACATTATCCAATCCCTCCACTTGCTGGAAACTGTTTGTTGGAGAGATGTGAAAGCTCTTCGTGGATGGAGCGTCCAACAGGCATGGAGCAGGACTGGGCATAGTCCTCATCTCGCCAGATGGCCTGATAGTGAATCAAGCAGTCAAACTTGGCTTCCCAGCATCTAATAACGAAGCGGAGTATGAAGCGCTTCTGGTAGGCCTAAAATCAGCATTCTACATGAAGGCCACCGAGCTAATGGTGTACAGTGACTCGCAGCTGGTGGTAAACCAAATCTCAGGCGACTACGAGGCAAAAGATGACAGGATGGCTAAGTACCAAGAGTTAGTCAGAAAAGAGATCAAAAAATTTGAAGTAGTGCGAATAGAGCAGATCGGCAGGGAAGAAAACAGCAGAGCGGACGAACTAGCAAGCTTTGCTTCGATGGCAGATACATCCATCCCTCATCCGTTACTGATTGACTACCTACCAAGACCAAGCATTGAAGAACCCGAAGTAGAAGAGGTATGTTGTGCCGAACTAGGCCCTTCATGGATGGATCCCATTATAATGTTCTTAAAAGACGGCGTCTTACCGGAAGAAAAGAAAGAGGCCAACAAAATAAGAGCAAAGTCACAGCGATTTTGGCTCTCCCCATCAATGGCCCTGTACAAGAAATCCTTCACAGGACCTTACCTAAAGTGTGTTCACCCCAGCAGAGTTGAAGCATTCTTGTTTGAGATACATGAAGGCGTATGCGGCAGCCACCAAGGAGGAAGATCTTTAGCCTACAGAGCGATTTCACAAGGATATTGGTGGCCTTACATGCAAACAGATTCAGAGAAGTATGTCAAGAAGTGCGAGAAATGTCAGAAGTTCGCACACCAAATACAGCAGCCAGCTAGAGAACTACTACCATTAACTAGCCTGGCCCTTCGCAATGTGGGTCTTGGACATAGTAGGACCACTTCCAACAGCACCCAGCAACAGAAAGTTCTTCCTTGCAGCAACAGACTACTTCACAAAGTGGGTGAAAGCAGAAGCACTAGCATCAATAAAGGAGAAAGATGTGAAGAAGTTCGTCTGGCAGAATATCATCACTTGGTTCGGCATACCCAAGGCACTAATATCAGACAACTGCACTCAGTTCGACGGTAAAATTTTTAGAGGCTTTTGTGAGGAGTACAAGATAGAATTCTACAATTCTACACCGGCATACCCCCAAGCAAATGGCCAGGCAGAAGCATCCAACAAAGTTGTCTTGGATAGATTAAAGAAAAGGCTAGAGAAAGCAAAAGGAAAGTGGGCGGATGAGCTTTCTCATGTTTTATGGGCTTACCGTACCACACCTCGGCGATCAACTGGAGAAACACCTTTTTCCTTGGCCTATGGCATGGAAAGTTATCCCACTGGAAATTGGCCTCCCCACAATTAGACGTGAAAATTTTGATCCAGACTTAAATGGAGAAGCCATAGCATTGGAACTCGACCTTGCAGAAGAAAGAAGAGAAAAAGCAATGGTTCACATTGCCTCGTACCAGCAAGAGTTGTCCAGAAAGTATAACAAAATAGTACATCCGAGACAATTCAAAATCGGAGATTGGGTACTACGCAAAGTGATGGGAAACACCTTGGTACCCGGAGATGGCAAGTTAGGGCCTAATTAGGAAGGACCTTACAAGGTGGTCGGATTAGCAGGAAAATGGGCATACCACTTGGAAGATGAAGACAACAAAGCCATTCCCAGACCATGGAACACTGTCAATCTCAAACTATTTTATTTTTAGCTTTTCTTTCCAGTATTTGTAATTTTTCCTTTCTCAATAAAACAAATAGTTTCTTTTCAGTATAGTTATTTCCTTCTGTAAAAGATTGTTTTAGTGAGTTAGGCACACTGGAAGCATAGTTGGCCGGAATAACCAACTTTGCACTCTCTTCAGCTAAGATTAGGATCAGTGCTGAAGAAGTTGGCTGGAAAAACCAACACATCTCCTAAGCCCGGGATAAGAATCCAGGCTGCAGGACGTTTGGTCGGAATAACCAAACACTTTACTCTGGGTTGGCAGAAATAACCAACTCAGAAGTTGGCTGGAATAACCAACACATCTCCTAAGCCCAGGATAAGGATCCAGGCTACAGGACGTTTGGTCGGAATAACCAAACACTTTACTCTGGGTTGGCAGAAATAACCAACTCAGAAGTTGGCTGGAATAAACCAACACCTCTCCTAAGCCCAGGATAAGGATCCAGGCTGCAGGACGTTTGGCAAGAATAACCAAACACTTCACTCCAGGTTGGCAGAAATAACCAACTTAGAGGTTGGCTGGAAAAACCAACACTTAGTGCTCCTCAGCCGAGATAAGGATCTAGGCTGAAGAGGTTGCCTGGAAAAACCAACACTTATTGTTCTTCAGCCGAGATAAGGATCTAGGCTGAAGAGGTTGGCTGGAAAAACCAACACTTAGTGCTCCTCAGCCGAGATAAGGATCAAGGCTGAAGAGTGGTTGGCTGGAAAAACCAACACTTAGTACTCTTCAACCGAGATAAAGATCAAGGCTGAAGAGTGGTTGGCTGGAATACAACTTATTGCAATCTTCAGCCGAGGTTAAGACCTAGACTGAAGAGGTTGGCAGGTAAGACCAGAGTTATGAAGGTTAAAACCAAGATAGTTATCTCGGTCAGAAAGTGTTACACTTCATCTAGATTACAATTGGAAAGATAAGGCAAGCATAGATTAAACCGAAACAAAAGTTGGAACAAAAGAAGATTTCATTGGAAACTCAAATCAAGTACAAAAGGTGGGGCCTCAGCCCGGTTACAATTTCTTTCCAAGAGCAAAAAGAAGAAAATACAAGATTATGCAAAGAGGTCATCAAGATCCACATCCAGTTCAACTCGGAGCCCGGTTTCAGCTGGTAGTTCGGTCGTTAGGTCTTCTATCGGTGGCTCCACCCGAGCTGGCTGAACAACGGGATCATTGATGACCGGGGCATTGTTAGCCTCAGTTTCTTCTGGAGCAGCATCTTCATCCTCCTCCTCTTGAAGAAATTGTTGTTGAACGGCAGCAGCGTACTCCATCATTGAGCTCGGTATGAAATATGAAGGAGGGTTGAAGACCTAGGTCTCGGGGCCGTGACCGAGCTGCGCCACGACCGCCCTCCATCTACATTTGAAGAATAGGTCTTTGGTCGCCTCGCATTGTTTGATGTAAATGGCCTCCCCCTCCTTCTAACCCCGATCCTCTGCATCTTCTGCCTTCTTCTTCAGCTCGGCGATCTCCGCGCTCTTTTTGCCATCGAGCTTGGCCAGCTCGCGCAAGTATTTATCTTTCATCATAGCCAGGGCCTATTGTTTATCAGCAACAACCGAGGTAACTAGCCTGGTGAGTCGAGCCACCTCAGTCTCTAGCTCGGCCATCTTTTGTTGGGACTCTTTTAGCTCGGCCGCCTTTTCATTAGCCTCGGCCATGGCCTGCCTGGCGGTTTTTCGAAGTTCTAACACTCACTTGTGAGCGATGTGGTTTTTCTGTATGGCCTGCAAAAGGATGGTAAGACACTTTTTAGTAAAACCGAGCTGAAAGTTGTAAAAATTTTTGAAAAATAAGCAAAGGAGCAACTTACCAGCACCATTGATTTTGTGGACGAGCGAAGGGCCTTCAGCTCGGTTAGGTGGTCGTGGTGCCTCATGTCGGCTGGAAGACAAACGCTTTTAGCAAGGTTGAATGCCATCAAGTGGTCTTTTTCTGCGACCACTGAGTCAGAATCCGTGATAGCGCGGTTCTGAAATGTGATCTTTGGTACCCACTTTGAGGAGCTAGCTCGGTCTGAGCGCTCAGGTGAGGGGCTTGATGGAGTGGTTTGAGGCACCACGGTTTCATCCTCGTCGACAAGGTGTGGCTCGGTTATGGAAGTCCGAGCACGCTTGCTTGCCCGAGATGATGAAGGCTGGTGGGATGGTAAGGCTACCACGGTCTCCTGTGTTTGACCGGATGGCGGTACCTCGGGCTGGTTTGTCTCGGTGAGGAGGGCTCTTACAGCTCTCTTCTTGGCCATCTCTTGCTCAGCGGTTAGAGGGATTAGATTTATTTGAGGCAAAGATGGGTCCAGTTCAGGAGAGGCTTCCAACAAAAAGTCAGTTACCTTGGCCTTTCGTCTGCCGCTGTAACGGTAGGTCGGCTCAAAATTCAGTAGTTCGATCCAACTTCTGTTTGGGTATCGCAGCGCGACACGTAGTACATTCAAGTCGGGGTAACTGTATTGGGACTTGAGAAAGTCCAAATCTGCATGAAGGAAGACAACAGTTAGAACGGTTCAAGATAAGAAAACCGAAGTAAAGAAAAGCATGGAATCGAACCGAGGTAATCCTACCGGCTACACCCTTGTTCCAGTTTATTCTGTCACCAGGGATCTAGGCTTGTTGGTCCTCAAAGTTCCCAGATACCCAGAAGAAATTGTCATCATTCACATCTTTATCCGGGGTATTTTTTATTATCTTTTCACGACGGTGCCTTATTCTGAGATAGTAAACCCAGCCATCTTTAGCTGACCCTATGGAGTATTGGTGGAAGAGCTCGGCTAGACCGAGATTAAGGCTAGCCCGGCGGTTTAGCTCGGCTATGCCGTTTATTATGCGGTAAGAATTGGTGGAAAGTTGGGAAGGGCAGAGGTTTGTTTGTCTGAGGAATTCACAAAGAAGGGGTCGTACGGGGAATCTTAGGCCGGTTTCTACAATAGAAAGAAGGGTAAAGGGAACAAAGCCAGGGTTCCTCCAGGGTTCCTCCAGGGTGTGGTATCTAGTTCGGCTAAAGTGAGATGGACGTCATCAGGGATACGTTAGTCCCTTCGGAACTCGGCCATGGCCCCTGGTGAGTTTACTAAAAACCTATATTTACCCATTTGCTATTAAATTATGAATAAATTAGCTCAAGTATTAGCTCGGTCGTGAAACGACGCTGAGTAGCTCGGTTGAGCGCTCAAAGGAGTGCCTGGGCAACTTAGTCAGAGTCTGCAAAGTGAAAAAGAAAGGTGTTAAGCACAGACCGTGGGACCGTGCTATAAGAAACATAGGCAAAATAAATGAAGTCCTAGCTCGGCTACTCGGGATGTTATCCAGTCTTAGCTCGGTTTAAGCAAGGGGCTTTAGCCCGGTTGAGCCTTTGGGGCAGCATTCTTAGTTCGATTGGAACTAAGGGAGCAGGTTTAGCCCCAAATTTTAGCTCGGTCGGTGGTTGAGGCTTTCTAGTATGGTATTGCGCAAACCTAGTACGGTTCGATAGCTTGGTTAAAAGAAACAGAAGGTCTCTAACTTATGGAAACTGCATGGCGTGAAGTTTTAGTTCGGTTGTTAGATGTGGCTAAGCTTGCACCTAATACAAACAGTATCCTATTTCAGTTGAGGTGTGATTTTGGATCAAATACAGTGTTTCTCAGATTATTCGTGAAATACAAGTGGTTCTATTACATGGTTTTTCCTAGAAAAATGGAAGCAAACATGGGATGTATTTTGAAAAAACATATGAATACTAAAGTATGTATTGCAAAAATAGTGCGAAATAAATGAAAAGGAAACAGATTCGAACTACTTACCAGCTCAAGATGGAGGAACTGAAGAATGGAGCGATGGTAGCAAGAACGCAAGTTTTGCAAGCACTATGTTTGAGAAAAGTGAAAGCTCAGAGAAGAGGGTGAATAGTGCAAGTGAAATGATTCAAAAACAAAGGGTTTGGTTTTATGAAAAGAGAGAAAGAAATGGCGGGACTGTTCAAAAAACGCGAGGTACGAAGACGGCGTGACAGCTACACATGGCCAATAAGAGTTTGCCACGTGTCCATGGAATAGAAATCGATTCAGTTATAGCGACTGAAGAGATATTTTGACCGGACAGACGGAGCCCGGTGTGAATTCAGCTTAGTTGGAAGACTAAAGTTTCTAGCTCGGTTGGAAGGCTAAGGTTTTTAGCTCGGTTGAAAAGCTAAAGCTTTTAGCTCGGCTGGTAATAGGTAATCCCTATTATGCTGCGCAGATGGAATTAAGGGGCAATTGAGAGGGTAATTTATAAGTAAATTGGGCCGAGCTGGGTAAATGGGCCGATCTATGGACCATAGTAAGAGGCCGAGTAAAAGGGCCTAGAAGTTAGCCCGGTCCAGAAAGAGCCTTGTGGTTAGCTTGGTCGCCACAGTCAGAGTAGGAGCAGTTAGCTCGGTCATGTCATAGTGAGCCGAGTATGTTGAGCTTTCCTCATAACCGTGCTATGGGTTAGTTCGGTCCAAGATTCGGAGTGGTGAGCACGATCTCAATAGCCCAGTTGGAATATGTCAAACCGAGGTACACGCAGTGAATGGAAGAACCGAGCTAGATGGAGCTCGGTCTAGTCTACGACTCTAGCATGGCCATGTTATCTCGGTCGTATTGACATCCAACCGTGGTAAAACCATCTCACTTGGTTTAAGCAGTGAGGGGGGGGGGGAGGGGGTTGAAGGATAAGCACTATCTTTCAGGAATGTAATTCCTAGGAGGACTCTACATAGAGAAGTAAGAGTCCTACTAGGATTGTGCCACGCGGAACCTATAAAAGCTCACAATATCACCTTTGGAAAGGTAACACAACTTTGATTCTCGAATACACAGAGCTTTTTGTCTATTTGTCTATTTGGCTGACTTAGGCATCGGAGAGGTATCCGGCACACACCCGCTGGCTAGCTCACGTTTGTGTTTTCAAGGAGTAAAGCGACGACGTTTGGAGGAGCGCAGACTTGGTCAACAGGATTATACGAGAAGGTTTATTTCTTTCCCGTACAAATAATAATCTTAAATGAAATTATTGAAAATAATATCAATAATTTTGGAACATCCCATCTCACAATTAAGTCTATACACCCACTACATCATAAGTTAGGGTTTATGAGAGCACTTACCTCCATCACTATCCATCCATCTTCTCCAAATCCCATCTTCAAAGCCTACTCACCCTCAAACCTTGGAAACCCTTTGGAGGCAATATTCCGACGGTAACAGTGACAATCATTTGATTACTTACACTTCTTTAGCAATAACAATGAGTAGAAGTTTTTCCAGCAACTACAATTCCATAAGACGAGAGGAGTACAACAATAAAAGTTTAGAAGATGTTCATAACTTTGATGGTATTCTTAACTTAGAGGAGTTTGGTTTTGTAAGGGTAAGTTTCTTGAAAAAAAATAGCAAAAATAATATAAAATGTTCATCATTTTTTCGGGACTGACTCCCGAATATATGATTGAAATTCGGAAACACATGCCCGAATATTGTTCATTTGTTCGGGAACAAATTACCGAACATTTCTTATTTATTCGGGAACAGATAACCGAAACTCGTGGAGAATGAATTTTGAATCAACAAAAAAAAAAAAAAAACTTTATATTTATTTTCTTAAGTCATGAACAAGTATGTGGAGATGAAGTGGTAATCACCTTCGTGAGTTTTGTTAGGATTTTTAGGAGAGACTTTTTGGGGTGTGGGGATGTACCTTTCAATTGAATGGGTGGAATATTTTTACAAAGATAATTTTGATATTATTTGGAGGAAAGAAGAAATTTCAAAGATTTAGAATTTATAAATGAGGGTCTAAAAAAATGAGAAATTCAAAATAATTGATAAAATACTAATAACAGTACTCTATATATAAATAGGTCATGTCGATGCCTATATTATAGACAAATTATGACATTCATAATATTAATTATTACGAATGTTATAGTCAGAGGCGAACAAAGTGGTGGCAAGGGGGCACTGCCCTTACAAACAATTTCAAAAACTTAGTGAATATTATATATTTATCCCTTAGTTTATAATTTATGAAAATTTGGCTCCTGCAAGGTTTTTTTTTTTTTTTTCCAAAGTCTCAAATTGTTTATAAGATGTAAGTTATTATCCAAATTTGATGTTTGTTAAAAATTGTTGTGTTGGTGAGGCTAACCAATTGTTAAATCAAACTGGTTACATCTTATTATAAGACCAAGGGATGCTGTTGTGACTAAGTCACAACAACTATCTGTGGTGCCTCGGTAGAGACTTTTTTTTTAGCATTTTTTGATAATCCGAACCGTTCATATTATAGGGTTCGTTGAATAGATCATTCATGTAAAAAATCAAACTGATTGGAACTCTATAGCTCTATAATAAGAAAACATTTGTTTTTTAAAAAATAAACGGTTAACATAATTTTGATAATTTTTGTAAAACAATTTGAATCTAATCATGGGGTTGCAGATTTTTGATTAATTTAATTTTTTGTATGAATGATATACTTCACAAACCTTACAATATGAACGGTTTGGATTATTGAAAAAGACTTAGAAAAACCCCCCAGGAGCACCACAAATTCCTACTATGACTTTAGTCACTGCAAAATCCCCAAATCCCTTATTATGATGTTTGATTATATTTTCAAGTGGTATTAGTTACAATTCAATATGATTTTTTATTATCACTAAAGTAGTCTTCAATTACGGCTCAAATTGGTGTTAGTTATGACCCTACATGTTGTAACATGCTCGAGAGATACCTACGCACGTTAAACAATTCAGACCCTCGATCTCTTTGATCTAGTCTCATGAGTGCAATGTGAAACATAAATGAAAGTTCAAATCTAGTAACTTTTATAGAAAATCTATTTTATTGCAAAACATTTACTAGAAATGGACTACATCACCAGATCTTAGAGTCGCCACCTAATATTTTGGGAAACTACAAAATCCATGACTTGTGCCAAGGCCACTGTTCATCATAACCAAAGACATCTCGGTTTGGAACCTTAAGTATGAGAGGGGATGATCATTAATTGAGCACCTCCGCTCACCCGATTAAAAAATCAGCCTCTACTAAATCATAATATGAGTTTTATTTACTTTATATGTTCATGTTCCGATTAGTTAATAAATCCTAAAAATTAATATGTGAAGCAAACAAACAAGTATAGACTATGTCATTCATTTTGGAACAACTTGATTTCATGTATTTTCAAAGGGTTTTGAAGATGTACAACTCAAAAAAATTGAGTTTACAAGCTTGAAAATCAACATTATTCCAAATTAAGCAATACAACCTCCATCCACCGGCATTCATATATCAAATAAGCAAATAGCCTCAAGGTAGAATGCTAAACATAGTAATGAAAACACACACCAGTGGGATGCTAAAGTATAAAAACTTACATATTTACCAACGTCCCGCGAACAACTACAAAACAAAGTTAGTAAAACATGCATGATCTTATATACAAAATCCTAATGCAATTCACTCATGTGATGCAACTAAAGATTCAGCTTTTAATATATGACATGCGAATCATCTCAAGAATATGAGGTAGCGCACATAATCACAAAAGAATTGATTAAATCCATAAATGCAAATTTAGTCAAATCAAGATGCATGGAACATGGGTACAAGGCATGGATATGATGAAAAGTAAAATATGATGTTTATGTACACATAAAGAAAGCAAGTAAAAGAATGGGATAGAAAGAAGTGGGGCGGAGAATTATGATAACACTTGAATAATTACATATTCGAATAAAGGAGGAGAGGAAGAAAATATTATTACAAAATAAAAATCTCACAAAACTCTCAAATGAAAAGAAAACAGAAGATGTAGGTCTCGAGGATCATCGGAAACCATTATGCTCAATGCTGGAAGACTACTCTGTTTCGTCTAGAAGAAGTTAGCCAGCCAGCCAATTAGGCCTAGCAAAACTTGTTTTGTTGTAACACCTAGAAAAGAGAAAACGAGGAATATGTATATGGCTTAACTAACCACTTCTAGTTAGATGATAACATAAATAATATGAAATCAAAGTAAGAAAAGAAATATAAGAAAATTAAAGAAATTGAAAATTTACCTTCCAAAGAAATAATGAACTTCTTGATTTCCAAACATCCTTTTGATCACCCTCAAAGTTGTGAAATATGTTCTCAATCCTCAATTCAAAAGCTTGGAATTTGAGCTAGAATGGTGTCTTTAGACAAGTATGTTTATAGGAAATGATCACTCTTTAAGTTTCTTGAACTTGGTAAGGATTACTCTATTTGATCAAAGCTTTAGGACTTGGTTTCAATGAATTTCTTGAGTGGTATTTTGCAATGGAATATGAGATATATGAAGACTAAGACAACTTTACTATTTTGGCAAGACAACTCTCTCTTTTTCAAAGTTTTCTCTTTCTTCTCAAACACCAATCTTCTCCTGTCAAACTCATCATTCTCTCTACACTTCTTCTCTCAAATTCATCTCCTTAAATTCAAGACTTGAACTCTCCTTATATAGGCAATACAAGTGGAGGGATGGTGGAAGACAAAGTGGAAGCTTAATGGAGCAAATGGAGCACAAATAGAGTTAATGGAAGACAAAAATGGAGCATTACCTTCAAGAGATCAAGCACTAGACAATGGAGGTTGAGTATACATGCATTCAATACATGAATGGGACAACAAATGGGGTTGTGATGTGTCCCACCAGAACCAACAAAAATCTGTTAAAAACTATAACTAGGTGGTTGACTAGATGGTCGACCAGTTGGTGAAAAATTTGCCTATTTTACTTCGGTTCAGTCCAACTGTGCTCCAGTGCCCAAAGGGTCTTATATACTTGGCCAAAACAGGTTTAGGGTTAGGAAGAAAGCTCAAATTCCATCTTTTTTACTGAAGATTTTGTGAAAAACATATTCTTATTTTCATTATCGGATAATCAAAAGAAAGCGCCCAAATCTTAGGGCCAGTCAAAATGGGGTGTCTTCAATTGCCCCTCTTTGACAATGCTTGAAGTAATTTCATGACTTGAGTGAATGTCAAAGCTTGAAGATGACCCTTTTGACAAGACCGTAAGACTTGGGCAAACAAAGAAGATATTGATGCAGTTGGTTGAACCCGAAGGTTGCCTACGTATCCCTGTGCAAGGAATCAAACCAATGTAGTTCAGGGATAAGAAACAAATGACCCGCCACCCAACCCGAACCTGAGAAACCTGAAAAACTGGGCCCGCACCCGTCCACCACATGCCACGCATCCATTCATTGGGGGTCGGGCGCGCGTCGGGTTCGGCAGTTCTGGCAGGTCGGCGGATTCGCTGCACAGCCCTAATATTCGTCATATTAAACTAATGGAAAATCTAGGCAAAATTTCAGATTCAAACCCACATGTTCAAACACTTGTTTCTCCCTCTTCGTAACTCCATTTCGCCTCATTTTTGCGTCGTTGGATTCACCTTATGGCCTAATTTTCATTCCACTCTTCATACGCCTTGTTCCACATCTTTTTACTTGTCGTCGGAGCTCCAAAAGTTGGCCAAAAATAAGATTTTTTCTCTTTGGGCAAAATTTTCAGATTCAAATCCATATATTCAACCACTTGTATCTCCTCGTCGTAACTCCAGTTCACCTCATTTTTGAGTCGTTAGATTCAACTCATGGCCTAGTTTTTTTTTCACCCCTAATATGCTTTGTTTCACCTCTTTTTACATGCCTTCAGATCTCCGAAAGTTGGCTAAAAATGAGCTTTTTCTCCTCTTTTTTTCCCTCAATAGCTCCTCCTCCTGGCTTGCTGCTACTGTTGCTGCTACTTCATCATCATTATCTGCAAGATGAGGTGGTAATGGTGGTGGTAATGGTAGCAATGTCGTCCAGTAGTGATAGATATACAACTAAACATAAAGATCAAAAACCAAATGGGTTGGTGAGCATGTTAGAGCACCTTTTGGTTTGCAGTCAAGCATCATCCATTGCATCTCCACTGCCAAGAATATTGTTGTGATAGCAGTAAGAAAAAAAAAGAAAGAGAGAGAAAAATATTATTTTTGGCCAACTTTCAGAACTTCGACGGCAGACAAAAAGAGGTGAAACAAGGCATATGGGGGATGGAATAAAAACTAGGCCATGAGTTGAATCTAAAGACACAAAAATGAAGTGAAACGAAGTTATGACGAAGGAGATACAAATGCTTGAATATGTGGATTTGAGTCTGAAATTTTTTCCTAAAGAGATAAAAATCTTATTTTTGGTTAACTTTTAGAGCTTCGACGACAAGTAAAAAGATGTGAAGCAAGGCGTATAAAGAGTAAAATGAAAACAAGGCCATGATGTGAATCCAACGACACAAAAATGAGGCGAAACAGAGTTACGACGAGGGATATATAAGTGTTTGAACATGTGGGTTTGAATATGAAATTCTACTTAGATTTTCATTAATTTAATATGACGGAGATGGATGGAGGGGCCAGATTGAAACACGAATGAAACTCTAGGGTTTAATTTGTCAAAATTGAAATTCTGGGGTTTAAATTGAAAAACACGTGAAACCTTGGGGGTTTTTTTTTTTAATGTAATTAACCCGATTTTTTTTTATTTATATACATACCATATATACATATACGGATATATATATATATATATATCTTCTCCATTGTTTTTGTCTCTCTCTTCACATCGTTCATCTTCTTCGAATGTCTTGTCTGGCGTGTACTTTCAACAATCACGGTGCCTGACCAACAACAGTTGGACGGACCTCGATTTGTCAAAGATTGCCTCGGCATTCCCTCTTTGGCTTCTTATTCTCTTCTACCTTCTTCTTAACTGAGGCTTGTGAGAGAGACATAGTAGAAAGCTGCAAAACAAACTCTCTCTGCTATTACTCTGCAAACTCTTTTTTTGGCATTATTTTCCTCTGACATGGCCTTTTCTCGTCGTCCTCTCACTCTTTTCCCTGAACTTAACGATTCCCTAATCAAGATTGCTAACATCAACTCCTCTGAGCCTCAACAGAATGCCCCTGCCCTTGCCCCTATTTTTAGTTTTCCTGCGATGTCAGTTGAGCAACTGATGGCAGTGCAGTGTGACATTTATGCCAACCATTACACATTGAAGTCTTGTGTGGAGATCGTGAATGCAGTCTCCAATTTGTCCCGTCGGCTACAGAACAGGACAAATGAGTTATATCTGTTAAACGCACAACCTGGGGGTTACCCGCGCGCTTTAAATAGTTCGGACCCTTGATCTCTTTGATCTAATCTCACGAGTACAATGTGAAACATAGATAAGAGTCCAAATCCGACAACTTTTATAGAAAATCCATTTTATTGCAAAACCTTTGCTAGAAATGGACTGTATCACTAGATCTTAGAGTCGCCATCTAATATTTTAGAAAATTAGGAAACCCGTGACTTGTGCCAAGGCCATTATTCATCATAACCAAAGATATCTTGGTTCGGAACCTTAGATATGTGCAGACATCCCATTTTGACTGGTCTTAAGACTTGGGTGTTTTCTTCTGAACACCCGATGATGAAAATTAGAATGTACTATTTTACAAATTTCTCATCAGAAAAATCACATTTAAGCTTTAATTCCAACCTTAAACCCATTTTGGCTAAATTATTTTAGACGTATTCAAAAAATATTTTTTGAATCTTTTCTTTTCCAAAAAATTTAGTAGTTTTGGAAAATCAGCTCTCACACCGCATGGCAAGCCACATGGGTTTGAGATACCACATGGCAAGCCATGCATTTTTTTAAAATACCACATGGTTAGTTATGTGTTTTGAGTGTTTGAGAATTCTATAAATACCACATCATTTTGTTGTTAAGGGAAAAAAAAAATTGAGAAAGAAAATTTTGTTTCAAAAAGGAGAAAAAAATGAGAGAAAATTTTGGAAAAATAATTTTTATTTCAACAAATCTTAAACATTTCTATCCATTGATATATATACCACCCAAAAATTGCATTAAAGCTTAAACTTACAATTTCTTATTGAAATCTCAAAGCATACTCCATAAATGTGAGGCTGTTAGCAAAAAAGTTTGGTAATCAGAAAATTCATCTTTTCCTCCAAATGTGAGTTTTTTGCACTTTTCTCATTTATTTTCGTTTTTATTTCTCTTGTTTTTAAATATATAATAAAACATAGTAGAAATTATTGGTTGATTTATTTGATGTAATTTTTTTTATTATTTTACATTTTTTTTTTACTGTTTTAAATATGTAATTTTATTTTATTTTAATAATAATGTAAATAATATAATAATATATGTTTTCCATGTAGTGGTGGATGAAACCACCACACGCACTTCTCTCAAATATATGTATGCATGTATGTACGTTATTATTATTATCTGGATGAAACCCCCACTTCTTTCTATCCCTTTCATTTACTCATTTTCCATATTTGTAAATAAGTATCATATTTTATTCTTCATCGTATTTATGTTTTGCATTCATATTTCATGCATTCAAATTCGGCTCATTTACATATGTGGGTTTAATCAATTTCTATGTGATTTTATGCGCTACCCCATGTCTTGAGATGATTCACATGTCATGTATTAGTAACCAATTTTTTAGTTGCATTTTTTTGTGTATGTGTTGCATTTGAATCTTGAATCTAGGATCATGCATGTTTTTCTAACTTTATTTTGTATCTATTCGCTAGACGTCGGTAAATATGTAAGTTTTTATACTTTAGCATCTTGTGTGTATTTTTTTTACTATGTTTAGTATCCTACCATGAGGCTATTTGCTTATTTGATATATCTCTATGAATGTCGGTGAATGGAGGTTGTGTTATTCAATTTGGAATAATATTCAGCTTGTTTGGTTTTGGTTTTTAGAAAACATTTTTCAGAAAAAAAAAATTGCTTTTTTCTTTTCTGTATTTTGTTGTTTTCAATGAATTATTTTAATATTTTAAGCAATATTTTTAATTTTTAGACACACCTACCATAAATACACTTAAAAAGTATAATATTTGTGAAAAAAATCTATAAAAAATTCACTAATTACCAAAAATACGAAAAAAATACGAAAATTCAATATATTTTTCATATTTTTGTATATTTATTAATTTTTAAAATATTTTTCGTAAATATTCTACTATTTAGATACATCTAAGTAAGGTACATCTAAAAAAAAAAAATTACTTAAAAATTTTAAAATATTCATTAAAAGCAAAACAAAAATAAATAAATAAAAAATAAAAAACTCAATTTTCAGAAAACTGAATTCAAAAAACTGAAAGCAAGCACACTGATTGTACATCATTCAAAACTCTTTCAAAAATATATGAAATCAAATCGTTCCAAAATGAATGACATAGTCTATACTTGTATGCTTCACATAGTAAATTTTAGGATTTATTAAATAATCAAAATATGAACATAAAAAGTAAATAAAACTCAAATCATGGTTCAGTAGAGGCTGATCTTTTGATCGAGTGAGTGAGGGTGCTCAATTAATGACCTTTCCCTCTCATACATAAGGTTCTGAGCCAGGCATCCTTGGTTACGGCAAACAGTGGCCTTAACACGAGTCACGAGTTTCCTAGTTTTTTTTTTTTTCAAAAGATTAGGTGATGACTCTAAGATTTGGTGATGTAATCCATTTCCAGCAACGGTTTTGCACTAAAATGGATTTTCTATAACAGTTGTCGGATTTGGACTCGCATCTACATTTCACGCTGCACTCGTGAGACTAGATCAAAGAAATCGATTGTCCAAATTGTTTACCGCGCTCGGGTAACCCCAGTCGATGCGACAGTATGAGAAGGAAAGGTCATTAATTGAGCACTTATGCTCACTCGATCAAAAGATAGGCCTCTACTAAACTATGATATCAGTTTTATTTACTTTATATATTCATATTCCGACTAGTTAATAAATCCTAAAAATTACTATGTGAAGCAAACAAGTATAGACTATGTCATTCATTTTGAAACAATTTGATTTGATGTATTTTCAAAAGGTTTTGAAGATGTACAACTCAAATAAATTGAGTTTACAAACATGAAAATCAATATCATTCCAAATTAAGTGACACAACCACCGGCATTCATAGAATTATATCAAATAAACAAATAACCTCATGGTAGAATACTAAACATAGTAAGGAAAATGCACACAAGCTGGATGCTAAAGCATAAAAACTTACATATTTACGGACGTCTCGCAAACAACTACAAAACAAAGTTAGTAAAACATGCATGATCTTATATACAAAGTCCTAATGCAATTCACACATGAGATGCAACTAAAGATTTGACTTCTAATACATGACATGCGAATCATCTCAAGAACATGAGGTAGTGTACATAATCGCATAAGAATTGATTAAATTCATAAATGCAAATTTAGTCGAATCAAGATGCATGAAACATGGATATGATGAAAAGCAAAATATAATTTTTATGTACAAATAAAGAAACCAAGTAAAAGAATGGGATATAAAGAAGCAAGGCGGGGAATTATTACAACTTGAATAATTACATATTCAAATAAGGAAGGAGAGAAAGAAAATATTACAACAAAATAAAAATCTCACAAAACTCTCAAATGAAAAGAAAATAGAAGATGTAGGTCTGGAGGATCGTCGAAAACCATTATGCTCAATGTCGGAAGACTACTTTGTTCCGTCTAGAATAAGTTAGCCAACCGACTAATGGTCAAATAATTAGCCGGCCGGCCAACTAGGCCTATCAAAATCTGTTTTGTTGCAACACTGAGAAAAGAGCAATCGAGGAATATGTAGGTGGCTCAACTAACCACTTCTAGTTTGACTATAACAGAAATAATATGAAATCAAAGTAAGAAAACAAATATAAGATAGAAAATGCAAGAAAATGAACGAAATTGAAAATTCACCTTCCAAAGAAAGAATGAACTTCTTAATTTCCAAACTTCCTTTTGATCACCCTCAAGGTTGTGAAGTATGTTCTCAATCCTCAGTTCAAAAGTTTGGAATTTGAGTTAGAATGGTGTCTTTAAACAAGTATGTTTATAGGAAATGATCACTCTTTAAGATTCTTGAACTTGGTAAGGATTACTCTCTTTGATCAAAGCTTTAGGACTTAGTTTCTATGAATTTCTTGAGTGGTGTTTTGCAATAGAAGATGAGATATTTGGAGGCTAAGACAACTTCACTATTTTGGCAAGACAACTATCTCTGTTTCAAAGTTTTTTCTTCCTTCTCAAACTCTAATCTTCTCCTTTCAACTCATCATTCTCTCTACAATTCTTCTCTCAAACTTATCACCTCAAATTCAAGATTTGATCTCTCCTTATATAGGCATGCAAGTGGAGAGATGGTGGAAGACAAAGAGCTAGCTTAATGGAGCATTTAGAGAAGATAATGGAGCAAATAGAGCACAAATAAAGTTAATGGAAGACAAAAATGGAGCATTACCTTCAATGGATCAAGCACTAGGCAATGGGGGTTGAGTATACATGCATTTAATGCATGAATGGGTCAAAAAATGGAGTTGTAAAGTGCCCCACCTGAACTAACAAAAATCTGGTCAAAATTGGCACTGGTTGGTTGATCGGCCAGTCGACTTGCCAGATGACCGGGCAGTCGACCAGTTGGTGAAAATTTTGCCCACTTTGCTTTGGTTCAGTCCAGCTTTGCTCCGGTTCCCAACGAGTGTTATACACTTGGTCAAAATAGGTTTAGGGTTAGGAAGAATGCTCAAATTCTATCTTTTTTACTAAAGATTTTGTGAAAAACATATTCTTATTTTCATCATCAGGTAATCAAAAGAAATCACCCAAATCTTGGGGCTGGTCAAAATTGGGTGTCTACACATGTCTATGATAAATGTACAAACATTATTTGTATATTTTTATTTAATCTTTTTTTATTATTTCATAAACAAGAACATGGTGGAATTTACAGAAATTCATAATAAAATAAAACTAGCAAAATGAAGCAAACTGAAGCCTGCACTAGACAGTGTCCTTAAAACAGATTCATCGCTTCACTAGTTGGGTGCTGGAGGTTGTTCGACGTCTGTCTCCCAGGATACGACGATTGGACCAGCCATGCAATGCACCGACTGAATAGCTTCGGCGAACAAAACTTTGCAGCACTCTGTCACAAGAAGAATATAATATAAAACTGAAGTAAACTTTTGACAGGAAGAGCAACCAATTTTCTAGTGTTTAAGAATGAAAGAGAGGGTCTCTTTTTATACACATGGACGAAGAGAGAGGAAAAGGCTCTTGCAACAAATGCAAGAGATTTAATTTTGCAAAACTCCCAATTGATGGCAATTCAATCCATCATCATTATATTTTGCAAAACTCCTAATTGATGGCAATTTAATCCATTATCATTATAGAGGAGTTACACCCATTTTGTACACATGTGTAATGTGTATAATTCTGCAGCCACCTTTTTCAACACCTCTTTCATGAAGCCAACTTAATGAGTTAATTTCTAATTCAAATCTTAATGGTTTTTTGTCATTCTTTTTGTGGTGTAAAGATTTCATTACAAAGAATCTAAACCCACTTTACTCCACCTCAATTGAGGACTGGCACCCACTTTAATATTGCATTACAGTCACTAAAAAATCATTATTTTTTCAACAATCCCTCACATGAATAAAAATTGACCGAATAACAACAAACGGATAACGCTTAACAACAAAGACTAGGAGAGAGTGCAACGAAATAACCTCGGCATCGGAAATGGTAGCTTTTAGCTTTGAACCCCTCATAGTGAAGTCTATCGAATTTATTGGCTGTCCAGTGAACACGAAGTCTTGAACTGCTCTGCCATTTATGTAAACCAAGACAACAGACCTCACATAGAAATTACTCCAACCATCGTTCTGTTCTCACTGTTATGTCCAGTTTGGCCTTGGAACACTAGCTTGGTTCTGTGAGTGGTTTAAAGAATTAGGCCCTGTCAATTCTTATAGAAGCGGCCCTACTTCACATTCACATAGGTGACTTTACTTGAGTATCCTACTATACTCAGCTCAACAACTTAATACACTAGAGTCATTAAAAGCTCAGCTTAACTTTACACTTGCAGGTATCATTGATAAAAGGAATGGCTAGATATTTAACCTCCTCAGTGACATACCACCATTACACGCAATTAGGTTGTCCCATTGAACCTAGATCTTGGGATCTCCAGTCAACTAGGTTGGGTTTCCATTCCAATAACACCTTACACTAAAGGCCTTAACCACATTCCTTCTGACGACTTCTCTACTAACACTCGATTTAACCCTTTGGTTAGTGGATCTGCAATGTTGTCCTGAGACTTTACATAGTCTAAAGTGACAACTCTGTTCGAGAGTAGTTGTCGTATGGAATTATGTCAACAACGAATATGTCTAAACTTTCCATTATACATATTACTGTGTGCCCGTCCAATTGCCGATTGGCTATCACAATTAAACAGATAGCAGGCACAGGTTTTGACCAACGTGGAATATCCTCAACGCACTGGCGAAGCCATTCAGCTTCTTCAGTTGCTTTATTCAAAGCAATAAACTCAGTTTTCATCGTTAATCTCGATATACACATTTGCTTGGATAATTTCCAAGACACGGCTACCCTTCCGAGGGTAAACACATAACCACTATGGATTTGAAGTCTTTTATATCAGATATCCAATTAGCGTCACTATACCCTTCTAGTACCATTGGGTATCTGGTATATTGCAGCCTCTAACCCCGAGTGTAGCATAAATAACCTAACACCCGCATAATGCCTCCTCCAATGAGTAGCATTCAGATTACTCGTGTATCTACTAAGCCTGCTAACTGAGTAGGCTATTTTCGGCCTCGTACAACTCAGCAGATACATCAAACTTCCAATGAATCGAGAATATTCTAGCTGAGAAACACTCTCACCATTATTCTTGGTCAAATGCAGATTTACATCTACCGGTGTCCTAGACACACTTGTATCGGATTTACCAAATTTCTCAGGTATCTTCTCAACATAGTGAGATTTAGAAAGTATAATACCATCAGATGTTCTGGTAATCTTAACACCCAAAATTACATCAGCAAGGCCCATATCTTTCATATCAAACTTAGAGTTTAACAATCTCTTGGTAGTTCGAATCATTTTTTCATTACTACCAACATAAGTATGTCATCTACTTGTAGACACAAAATGACATAACCTCTGTCAGTGTCTTTGACATATACGCATTTGTCATACTCATTGATTTTGAATCCATTTGACAACATAGCATTGTCAAACTTCTCATGTCATTGCTTTGGAGCTTGCTTCAAACCATACAATGATTTGACAAGCTTACAGACTTTCTTATTTTGTCATGGAATTGAAAACCCCTTGGGTTGTTCTATGTAGATTTCTTCATCTAAATCTCCATTTAAGAAAGCTGTCTTTACATCCATCTGATGTATCTCCAGACCACGTAAAGCTGCTATCGCAATCACCATGCGAATGGATGTAATTCTTTTCACAGGTGAATACGTATCAAAAAAATCTAGGCTTTCGCGCTGCATGTATCCTTTGATAACTAGTCTAGCTTTATACTTATCAATTAACCCATCAGCTTTCATCTTTCCTTTAAAGATCTACTTACTCCCCAAGGCCTTACTGCCTGGGGGTAGATCAACTAACTCCCAAGTATAGTTCTGCAAGATGGAGTCAATCTCACTCTTAATTGCTTCTTTCCACAAAGGACTTTCAGGTGAAGTCACAGCTTTATGGAAAGTTCAAGATTCTCCCTCTAACATATAAGTCAAAAAGTCCGGAGTAAAAGACTTTGTAGTCCTAGCCCTCTTATCCCTTCTTGGCTCACCTGCATCCTCAGCTTGATCATCTAAGTGATCATCTATTTGAACAGCTATGAGATCATTGTCACTTTCAACCTCTTTCATGGAACTTGGAACCCCTTCTTGGAGACGACAAGGAAATACATTTTCAAAGAAAGATGCATTTCTGGATTCCATGATAGTATTCTTGTGTATATCTGGAATAGCAGACTTAAACACAAGAAATCAATATGTACTGCTATATTGTGCATAACCGTTGAATACAAAATCAACGGGTTTTTAGGTTTATCCTAACCCTCTTGGGTTTAGGTATTACTAGTTTTTGCATGACACCCCCACATTTGTAGAATTTATACAAAGGCTTTTGGCCTTCTCCAAAAATTCGTACAGGGTCTTTAAACAATTCCTTGTGCCACAATGATTGTGAAACTCTCAAAATCATATCACAGTAAATGTATTCCGAGAATGTTATCAACCGAATTAGGCACCCAAACATATTAGGTCCAACCTATCACTCTGAAGCTAATAGTCTTACTATTAGGAAACACAAATCTAGTGTTCAATAGTCTACTATTCGGAATTTCATAACATGGCCAGTAGTCTTATCACTAGGATTCACTAATTTCTCAACATATGGTCAGTAGACTTTCTACTACTAGGAATCACAACGTTTTAACCTATGATCAGTAGTTACTTTACTACTAGGAATCACAACGTCCTGACATAGGATCAACAGACTCTTTCATTACTTAGAATCATCATGTCTTGACATATGATTAGTAGCCTCTCCACTACTAGGAACTATCATGTCTTGACATGTGATCAGTAATCTGTTCACTACTATGAACCACAATCTCATAACTATGTAGCTAGTGGTCTAACACCTCCTAGAAACCACCAAATTTTTTTTTTTTTTTTTTCTGTGATTAGTAATCTTGTACTCACTAGGAGCCACCAATTTAAGAATATATTCAGAATTTAAAAATTCAAAAATATATTCATCCACCCTAATAGGTTGTCTCATCTTTGCTTTTAAACAAAGTTACATAGCAATTATATATGCTATAATTGACACAAGGATAACATATTAATTGCCTCTGATTAATTCAGAGATATTATCATGCAATCTTTATGATTTCCTATAATCACACTTGATCTCTCTAGATCTTCCTTTAAGAACCTCACAAGGCTTAAGGTTGGCAGGTGGAACAACATTTCTGTTGTCACCTCTTGAAGCCATTTCTGAAAAATCACAATAGAATTTGACTCTTCTATTTTTCCACACTAAACTTAACACTAGAAAATCCAAAGTTTAAAATTTAATTTAAAACCTGATCTCACCACTTACAATAGAATCGAACATGATCAGGAAAGTTTCTAAGAAGACTGAAGAGGTCACACTGGTCCCACTTAAGACCCAGTTAACCTTAGACAAAACTTTCAAGAGCATCTTGACTCGTAGTCCATGGAAAACAAATTTAGAATTAAGTTTTCCAAGGGATAAATCAGGTTAAAACAAACCAATCCTCAAGCAAATAAAATTTGCTACCAAAATTACACCACTCATAAAAGTTAACCGGTACTCTCGGAACTGAGCCCATTTTTTCTGAATAAAAATAAAAAATATTTTAGCTAATGCTAAAAGTTGGTTTCTTTTCTCAAAACCAAAACACTTTGGAAATAATCAGATTATAACCAAAGACTTTCTCCAAACTTAGTTTTCCAACACTTTGGGAATAAAATTATTAAACCCAAAGACTTTCTAAAACCCCAAAGGTTTGAAACCAAATCCGTCTTAGTTGTCATTTCTGAACAAATAAGAACTACTCTTTAGCCAAGGCTAAACAATTTGGTTCCTATTACAGAAAACCAAACCAAGTTCCAAACTTGCAAGCAATTTAGAAATTGTTAACCAAATTACAAGCAATGTAAAAAATTGCTACAACAATGATTAAGCAAATAAAATGCTTCTAATAATACAAGCAAACAAACTTGCTTCAAAAATTAGGTAAATAACCAACTAACCCCAAGCAAAAAATTGTTTCACTAAACAAATGTAAACCAATCTAAATAGGATTATCCATTTTCTAAACTCCTTTCCTCACTTGGGTATTTATGTTCAACACAAAAGGTTAGTAGTCTAATTATTATCTTTTTTTTCCCTTGCAATCCCAAACTTTATTCATTTGGATTTGTATAACTTTTTTTTCATCCCTTTCGCATAACTATTCCTGTAAAGCAAGTTAGCAGAAAACCACAAGAAAATACAAGCCAAACAACCTAAAGAAACTTGAAACCATCTAGCAAACTATTTAATAATAAAATTAACTAATGAATTAAAATGCTAGATGAGTTACAAAAATAAACTTATAACTCCACAGTTAAATTAAATTAAAACTTTACTACCCATCAGTTATGTATGAAATTATTGCACAATTTAAAACTCCAAAATTATTTGATTCACAATAAACATTTAAACTTATAACTCCAAATAAATAAATTAAATTAATTGTCATGAGTTATAAATTAATTGAATAGGCAAGAATTATATAAAGAAATTTCCAATGCAATGAACATGTAAATTATTCTAGCAATTAATATGTAAATAATATAGAAATTAACATGTAAATAATTCTATTAAACTAAAAATTTAGAAAATTAAAGACCATGCAAATTATCTTAAAATCAAACCACATGGTAGGAATCATAAATCATGCTCATAACATAAAATTATACTAAAACAATCAATATGCAAATTTTACTAGAGATCTAGACATAAACGTATTCTAATTAAATTGAACAATTAGAACATACCATCGCATATATTAATTGACATATGAAACAGTGGTAAATTAAATTGAATGTCTAAGCAAAAATCATGTACAGTGGGCTACAATTGGCTAGGGAAGCAAACATCATCATGGCTATATATTAAATCATGAACTCTATATAAGACCAACAGTTGCCTACTATAAAATTATCAACTATTTTAAAATACTCCAACAGTAGCCTATAATAAATCAACCAAATTGAATTTGTAAGCATAGCAATTTACAGTGAACATCTTGGGGAAAAAAAAAAAATTAGACTCTTATTTTTCGAAAACAAAAGCAGTAAGCAATTAATCATGTTGGTGAATATAACACAGAATAGTAGGCAAACCCTAAAAAAAATAAATAAATAAAATAAAATAAAATAATTATGACCCACAACAAATAACCAGCAACATATAATATTTTCCAAGTGATATGAATCTATATCTCCTAATTCATGATTCATGGGAAAGTATATTTAATCTGTTTTAAGATTTTTGTACAAATTACGTACTTAAATAAAATAATTAGATTCATATGGAACAAACAATTGGAATTTCATAAACAAGAACATGGTGGGATTTATAGAAATTCATAATAAAATAAAACTAGCAAAAGGAAGCAAACCGAAATCTGCACTAAACAGTGTCCTTAAAACAGATTTGTCGCCTCACTGGTTGGGTGTTGGAGGTTGTTTGACGTCTATCTCCCAGGATACGACAATTGGACCAGCTATGCAATGCACCAACTGAATAGCTACGGCGAACAGAATTTTGCAGCACTCTCTTACAGCAAGAATATAATATAAAATTGAAGTAAACTTTTGACAGGAAGAGCAACCAATTTTTTGGTGTTTAAGAATGAAGGAGAGAGTCTCCTTTTATACACATGGAGGAAGAAATGAAAAGGCTCTTGCAACAAATGCAAGAGATTTAATTTTGCCAAACTCCCAATTGATGGCAATTCAATCCATCATCATTATAAAGGAGTTACACTCATTTTATACACATATGTAATGAGTATAATTTTGCAACCACCTTTTCCAACGCCTCTTTTGTCACGCCCCCAAATTATTACAATAAATCCAATTTTTATAATAGAATGTTAATAGAAATATTATGCTTTCATTCATCAGAGTTTACATTACAAAAGATGATACATGCAATATACATTCATAAATGTACATTCTGAATCTATAACATGTAATACCAGTTAATGATCAATAAAATAAATGCCCTACGGGCTTACACCTTTCCAAGACATTGCTTGGTTACAACAAAAGAGAGTGCCATAAACTCTATACGTATAAAGCCCTTAGCTTGAATAAACATTAAGTACAAAACAACAAAATAGAGCATCCAACTCCTAGGTCCTCCTAAGTTATATCCTTGGAGGAAGCATATCGCTGGTACCTGAAAATGTTTTTCCAAAGTGGGGTGAGCCAAAGCCTAGCAGAAACAATCTAACACAGTATATGAGAATTAACGAGGAATATGCATGATGCACATTTTCATTGTCCTATAACAAAATCTTTATAACTTTCTCCAAAACCATAGTGTGTCAAACTTACATTTCATTCCATTCATTTTAGTCTGATATATATATATATATATATATATCCACTACCTTTAATCTTCTCAACTGAGGATACACCTTACAAGCCTCCAACAAATTAAAATCATCACACAATACATTCACTTCTCTTTGCCATTTTACGAAAATTTCGTCCACGGGAATCGGCACCCATGTACACAAATGGTTTTCGGGACTTTCACCCTGGACACACGGGCCAACTTAATTCAATGGAGTCCATCCCCTTTCTTCTCCTGTAAACATGAAGTACATCACATTTCTTCTCCCAAATATCATACATAAATAATGTATATCATTCATAATCATATTCAATGATAATGGTTAAAGGATTAGTTTCAATTCGCCTAATCCACATACAATGTCTACGACAATCATGACTATCCTCCAACGATAGTCCAAAACAGTTATCTCTAAACAGTTATACAATCTTCGTAACAGATAATTCATCAAATTTCCATAGGTGAGTGATTAAACAAATCCAACAACACCATTCATGTATACATCCTCCCAACTTCACATTCCCTATACCAATTTCATTATTTGTACAAAATAATTTTTCAAGATATTTTAGGGCAAAGCTCCCCATTTTTCCAAATATTATCCCCAAGGTCAAAATCAATTATTTTGACATAGGATAACTTCATATCTAAACCCCATAACCATTTATACAACACTCACATAGAAACCTCTCTTTTCAAACTTTGACCCAAACCCTAGGTTTGCTCAAAACATCCCCAAAATCTCACCATTTTCATACAACAGCCTATAACCAAGTTAAAACCCATATTAAGGTGTATAGAGTCCCTACCTTAAGTTTAGAAGACTAATGGAGCAAGCACAAAACTCCAATGACGCCAAAACCAAATTTCAATTAGTTCAAAGTGAACCTCCCAAGATGCTCTACCCTTTTTCCAAAGTGTAGACGTCCCCGAACGTCCCGGGAGGGAAATCCCATTCTGTTCATTGGGCTCACTACAGTTCAGGACTCAATGTCATGGTCCTGTATCTAATCTCGCAGAGTGCAATGCAAGACCGATGAATCATCAAAGAGTCCAAATCCGGAAAATCGTTTTTGAAAACAGATTTTTTGAAAGAAGTGCCAAACATGGACTGCTTTACCAGATACAGAGTCGCCACCTAAATATTTATTTTGGGGGAATTTAGGAAACCCTGACTCGTGCCTAAGGCCACGTGTCCGTCATCACCAAAGTTGCCTCGGCTCGGGAACTTGGGTACGATTAGGAAAGGTCACTTCGTGAGCACCCCTGCTCGCCCGATCAAAGATCGGCCTCTACTAACCATGATATCAAGTTTTGAAAACATTATGTGCTCTTATTCCGGTTATTAGCCTAGATTTACTATGTGATGCGCACAGCATACAAGTATAGACTGGGTCGTCTAAATTGGAACGAAACATCTCATGTTTGTTTTTTAAAGCGGTTTGCTACTCGCAAGTAGGCTAAAATGTGGATTTGCCACCCTCAGGTGGGCTTTAGAAAACACGATGATTTGTCACTCTCAAGTGGGCTTAAAACTCACAGTCAATGCATTATTCCAATTCAGATAATCCAACCTTCACCCACAGGCATTCAGGCAGGTATATCACATAAGCATATAGCCTCATGGTAAGCATGCTATCATGGCAGTCACTCACACGCATGCAAGGATGCTAAAACATAAAAACTTACCGAGTACTCCAAGCCAAAACAGAAGCTATGTTAGAAATCCATGCATGATCCTAACTATACAGAAATGCCTAATGCAACACATGCAAAAATGCAACTTATAGCAGGCTCGACTATTCTAAAGATGGCATGTGAAATGCTACAACTAACAAGTATTCAACTCAGAATTGAAATACAATGCAGTTAGTATGATGCGCCGAGCCCGGTGCATGCGAAACAGATGAATGAATGCAAACATGCTATCATACTGTATGCTAATTGAAACATGCCCTAAACTAACCATCATAAGCTGGTAAATAAAAGGGAGAAAGACGTGGGGTTGGAAGACATACATCACACGTACGCACACTTATTACAGTTGTGCCCTCGCTCGGAGGGTCCGAATAAATAATATACAGTCCAAATAAATAGTACAGTCCGAATAAGTACAAAATCCCTAATTAATTAACAAATTAACTAAGGAATGAAATAAATAACACGCAAATCCATGGACCGCCTCAGCTCTGTTACGAATGATGAATGATGCATGTTTGAGTTGCCTTGCGCAGAAATTCATTGCGATGCCCCAATTAGTCTCTGTTTACAATTAAGCCGGAATATTGCGCGAAGCTCCAAAAGACTGCTGGTTTCTGATTTGCTGCAACAGAGAGCAAGAAAGGGGCATGGCAAAGTATTTTCACATATGTATGCATACCTCGGTCCTCGTGCCACCAATCACGCATCTCGATGCATGATGGCCGAGGAGTCGAATTGCACGACTCGATATGAAATGAATGCACATGAAAACACAACAAGACCGAGACTCCATCATGGTTAATCTGGAGTGTCGGTGACCGAGAATTAAGACACGTTCCGTCACTCGGAGTACGAAACGTCCCTCGTTTCCCGTGCTTAGGCTAACTCCTATCCCAAACACGATGCAATATGCATGACATGCATGAATGCGACTAATCATACAACCTAGCATACGCAATGCTATGAACTAGCATACACAATGCTCGATATAACATGGCATACACAATGCTCTAACATACAACCTAGCATACACAATGCTATGGTCTAAGATGGCATACACAATGCAATATGGGCTTACACCAATATGAGTGGACCTCAGCCACACTCACATCAGTGGCCATTAGATGAAAATGAGACAACCGAAATGCGTGCCCACATGCACGAATACCGAGGACCGAACCTAAGGCATCAAATGCCACTCTACCAAAGCATGGCAAGGGATGAAACATGACATGGAATAGCATAAATTACAACTCTAAAACAGCATGAAATATGGTCCCGAAACATGCAAATATGGCATACGATGCAAGCTAGGGGGCCCAGGTACCGAAACTAGTGAAGTGCGCTACACTAGAGGTATCCAAAGCAATGCACCAAAGGCGAAACTAACCCCAAACAGACCCTAGGCAGGTCTGAAACAGTGGAAAATTGGCCTAAAATGATGACTCGGAATGCAACGAAATGGAGCTCATTCAATGGTCGGTAAATGGGGCATACAAGCCTGACTCTTAAACGCATTTAAAGAGATGAAAACATGGCAACATGGCATTCAAACAAGCTCTGAAATGTGATGAATAATAGGCTCAAAACATGAACACACCTCAGTATATGCATGGAATGGATCTCAAAACTCAAAGCTAAGCATGGACCTTGAACTACAAGCATGCAAAACTAACATCATCCAACCACAAGACCCAAAAACAGAGCTGGGGCAGTCCAAAATAAGCACATTATCAGTTTAAAGCATGGCCAAAAGGTGCTAACATGAAGGGGTAAAACAACATGCAACATTGGCTAGTAAGCATGGTTTACACTACACCTATATGAAGCATATGAGATCTCACCAAACCAGCCAAAAACAGTGAATAAAACATGTCAAAAAATACCCAAATACCCACTGAAATTCAGTCAACACATGCAAGAATGATGAGCCCCTTTGATAAGCTACAAGAGAGGTTACTCTACACATGCACCAAGGACACTTAGCATAGCAAAACCAGCTCTAAAAATGAGTTATGGGGGTCCTAAAACCCACTGAAAAATGTTGGAAATGAAGCTTGGAAGCTTGCAAATAGGGGCCCCTTTGGAAGGCCAAAAAGGGCATCAAACAAGACAAGGAGAGAGGGGGTCATCCCCCTCTGATTTTAAGGCTCAAAAACACAGTGGCTTAGAGGCCAAACCAAGGCCAATGCAAATGCTCTAATGCATAGCCCTAATCATGAGAAAATGAAGCATGCAAAGGGGAAGATGACCCCAAACAGAAAAATACCCTTAATAAAACTTCAAGAGGGGCTCAAAATAAGACTATTTTCAGTTTATGACAGATCTTGAAAATGCTCACAAGTAAGGCTAAGATATGATGGAAAATAAACCCTAAAAGAGAGATGGAGGATACGAGGAGGTAGATGACCTCAAACATAAAAATGTCCTTAATCAAACTTCAAGAGGAGCTAAAAATAAGACACTTTACAGTTTATGTCGAAACCCAGAAATGCTTTCAAATAAGGCCAAAGAATGAAGCAAAATAAGCCCTAAAAGAGAGATGAAGCATACAAGGGGGTAGATGACCCCCAACAGAAAAATGCTCTTAAACAAACATGAAGAGGAGCCCAAAATAAGACTATTTTCAGTTTACACCAAGACTCAAAAATGCTTGCAAGTATAGCTAATAGATGAAGCAAGATAATGACCAAAAAGAGGGAATAGGAGTGTTACCCTTGTAGCCAATGACTCTAGCAGCTTTTGAGGCCAAAAACTCAAATCTTAGGACCTCTCAAGACCTTCCAAGAAGCTTAGGTTGGTATTGGAGGGGTTAGGCTAAGAGATGTAGTGTAAATATGCAAGAAAAATGGACTTTTGAGCACAAAAGAGAGAGATAGAGAGGGATGTATGCATATCTTTTAACCAAAAATGTTGAACCCTTGCAATGGAAGAAGAGGCCTCCATTTATAGAAGAGAGGGGCTAAATCTTCTCAAAGAAGCTTTAAATCTAGGTTAAACATCCTCCATACACGTGTATGGAGGATGCAACAAATGGCAAACAGCTGGCACAGCTGGAATACACTTACTGAGACAAAGCTGGCCGACCAGTTAAAAAAGTCCAAGGTGGTCGGCCGACCACTTGGCATGGTTGGCCGACCAGGGGTCAAAAGGTTCAAGCCCCAAAGCTGGTCGTCCATGAAACCCTTGAAGTTAGCTTTCCAATGCCGCAAACCTTGCATTAAAATTCATCCTGTACAAAAAGTTATGCCAGTTTTGGTGAAGCCGCGCAGATTCGGTCCAACCGGACTTCAACCAACCGTATCTCCCCCATCCGGACTTGGCTTTAGGAGATTCTTGAGTGCAAAATGAAGCCCCGGAAGTAAGCTTTCCAAGGGTGGTGGCCTCATATCTTAATTCCTCCTGTGTAAAGAGTTATGCCCGTTTCGGTGGAGTCGCGCAGTTTCGGTCCTACCCAGATTCATGCCGAACCTCTCCCAAACTAGTTTTTCGTCTCTCTTCTCCTCTTTTCTTCAACTCCAAACCCCTAGACAAGGTGTTTTGAAAGATTTTTCAAAGATTTCATCTCTCTTTCATTCATTTCCACTTTGTCCTTGCTCGGTTTACCGAAAAGCGCAGCATTTGACAAAATGCGAGCCTCGGAACATCGTAAAAACTTTATTTCAAAAACGTTTTGAAAGAGAGGGTTTTTAAGGTCTAAAATCTTTTGATCAAGATTGTTTTGGTCCAAAAAGGGGTATGAAGTTGAGATTTGGCTCTCCTCTTGCCGAAGAAATTGAACCTTTGCACTGCACAACTTCCAAAACCATCAGTCGCGTCCAAGTCTTAAGGGCGGTCAAAAATGGGGTGTCTACACAAAGACACTAGGGCGGAGAGATCAACGGATCAAGGAGAAAAAGTAGGGAGAGAGAGTATTTTAGAGAGAGATGGTCTCACTTTAGGATTTTTAGAAGAACATATCTGAAAAAGTGATGTAAAAAGTCATTTTCGCGATTTGATATACGCACAGTCCGCTCGAGAGGAAGAGTTGATGCTCGAGCGTCAGACACAATAAGTTATTCCACTCGAGCACAAGAAGAGGCCCGCTCGAGCGTAGAATACACACCTTCAGTACTTTTGCAGACAACAGACAAACCGTTCGAGCGCAAGAAGGGACGCTCGAGCGCCCACCTGCTCGAGCGTAGGAAACGCCGCTCGAGCGTGGAAAACACCCCTCTAGTATTTTTTGCAGACATGCAAAGTACTGAGGGTTTGCAAACCCCACTCGAGCGGAGGACCAAAATTCTTGGCAGCACAAGGTTTGAAAACTAAGCAACAAACCTGTTCCAAACACACTCAACATGTCCAAATAACCAAATTTAAGAAGGAATAAAGTGTAAAAGACAATGAAGGACACTCAGAAACCATAAGCCTGAAGTGTCGGGTCAAAACTAGGATCGTTATATCTTTCATTAGGCTAACTTAGTGAGTCGATTTCTCATTCAAATCTTAATGGTTTTTGGTCATTCTTTTTGTGGTGTAAAGATTTCATTACAAAGAATCTAAACCCACTTTACTCCACCTCAATTGAGGACTGGCACCCACTTTAATATTGCATTAAAGTCACCAAAAAATCATTATTTTTCCAATAACATTTAGATTAGCATTCATTCATTCCTTCCATACCCTGTCTTATAAGTAATACTAATACTACATAAAAATAATTTCAATTTGAATGTGTACTTTTAAGTGGAACAAGACTCACTCACTACTCAACTACCTTTGTTTACTAAAATTAGTTTTTGTTTCTACAATGAATTACTGATTGAGCAGAAGAAGAAAACTCAAAATACTGAATATGACATCATCATCCCGATTGATAGCATGGGCTTTGGTGAGTTACCCTGCATCTGAAGAATTCTCTAAGTTGGATTTAAATATTTCTTTGTGAAGCCATTCCAAAACAAAATTTGGCTAGTTATAGTAATATCCAGAGTATCTCCACCTCTTCTTTTTTGAATTCATTCCAGACAAACATTGGGTGGTTATATGTGTATACACTAACTATACTATAAACTTTCATTTAAAGCAAATCAAAAAACTAACCAGTCAGGCTTGTGCTTGGTTGGAATAGTGTACATGAAAATATGTTTTGAGAAAAAAAAAATAGAAATAACTTTTCCTTTCTTTTCTTTTTTTGTTGTGAATTTTTCAATTTATATACAAAAATTATATAAATCTTCCCTAGATATATTATTACCTGTACTTTTCATGGAAAGAATTCGAGAAAAGTTTTTTTCAAGGAAATTGTTATGGTGAGACCCATTTAAAAACTCTTTTTTGAATTGGTTGACTTACCAAAATGCTCAAACGGGGTCGGATGTCAATGAAACTTCACACACACGACTAACTAAGCACAAATGACTTATAGGAGAAGATAGAACTCGAAACTGATTCCCGATTTTGAATCTAGAGCCTAATTTCCGTTTATGAAAACTTGTTTTTTAAAAACTCTTTTTCGAACCGATTGACTCACCAAAATGCTCAACCGGCATCAGATGTCAACGAAACTTGACACACGCGACTAACTAGGCATAATTGACTTGTAGGAGAAGACGGAATTCGAAACCGATTACTTGTTTTGAATCTAGAGCCTAATTTTCGTTTATGAAAACTTGTTCTTTAAAAATTCTTTTCCGAACCGATTGACTCACCAAAATGCTCAACCGGCATCGGATGTCAACGAAACTTGACACATGCGACTAACTAGGCACAGATGACTTGTCGGAGAAGATGGAACTCGAAACTGATTCCCGGTTTTGAATCTAGAGCCTAATTTCCGTTTATGAAAACTTATTCTTTAGAAACTCTTTTTCGAACTAGTTGACACACTAAAATGCTCAAACGGTATCGGATGTCAATGAAACTTGACACAGACGACTAACTAGGCACAAATGACTTGTAGGAGAAGACGAAACTCGAAACCGTTTCTCGGTTTTGAATCTAGAGTTTAATTTCTGTTTATGAAAACTTGTTCTTTACAAACTTTTTTTTTTTTTTTCCGAAACAGTTGACTCACTAAAGAGCTTGAACGGCGTCGGATGTCAACGAAACTTGACATACATGACTAACTAGGCACAAATGATTTGTAGGAAAAGACGAGACTCGAAACCGCTTTCCAATTTTGAATATGGAGCCTAATTTCTATTTGTGAAAACTTGTCCTTTACAAACTCTTTTTCGAACGGATTGACACACTAAAATGCTCAAATGACATTGGATGTCAACGAAACTTGACACTCACGACTAACTAGGCACAAATGAATTGTAGAAGAAGACAGGACTCAAAACCAATTCCCAATTTTGAATCTAGAGCCTAATTTCCGTTTATGAATACTTGTTCTTTAGAAACTCTTTTTCGAACCGGTTGACACACTAAAATGCTCAAACGACATCGGATGTCAACGAAACTTGACATACATGACTAACTAGGCACAAATGACTTGTAGAAAAGAACAAGACTCAAAATCGCTTTCCAGTTTCAAATCTAGAGGCTAATTTCTGTTTGTGAAAACTTGTCCTTTACAAAATCTTTTTCAAACGGGTAGACACACTAAAATGTTCAAACAACGTCGGATGTCTACCAAACTTGACACACTTTACTAACTAGGTGCAGATGACTTGTTAGACAAAATGGGACTCAAAATTGTTTCCCAGTTTTGAATCTGGAGCTTAATTTCTGTTTGTGAAAACTTGTCATTTACAAACTTTTTTCCAATCGTATGACTCACTAAAATGCTCAAACGACGCGTATGTCAATGAAACTTGAGACACATGACTAACTAGGTACAAATGACTTTTAGGAAAAGACAGCACGGAAAATCGATTCTCGGTTTTGAATCTGGAGCCAAATTTCCGTTTATGAAAATTTGTCCTTTACAAACTCTTCTCATCTTTTGTGTTTATTCGATTATTGTTAGATTATAGCACAATGTGTTCAATCACTACCTGATTTTAATAGTATTATCATCATTATAGGATGTAATTAAAGTTTCTTTGGATAGTTCATGTATTCCAATAGTCCATTTGGCAGAGGGTCTTCTTATTAGTGACGATCTGTTGTGTGAAATTGAAGGAGTTCCAATTGGCCCTGAATATTGCAAAGTCTTTGTCTTAAAAGCGAAAAAGCTGAACGCACTTTTGGAAACAACATCCCAAGGTCTAAGAACGGTTGGAGAAGCGGTTGGAAGATACATTGTGTGGCGCTCGATTCATGTATATGTTATAATCTTATTTATATTGTAAATGATTATTTTTTTTTTTTTTCTTTTTACAGATGCAACTCTTTTGAGTACGTGATGATATCTTCGCATATTGATATTGTAGCTTACAATCTTATTTATTTATTTATTTTTTGAAATAATTATCAAATGTTTTACATTTTCTGTTCGTATGAAATTAATTATATTGTAAATGATGATTTTCTTTTTTTGGTTTCTTTTTGTAGATGCAACCCTTTTGAGACGTGATGATATATTCGCATATCGATATTAGAGCTTACTGTTGATATTAAACTAAGTTATAATATATATGTTTTTTTTATTTGTATTGTCGATATTTTTGTATTGTTTTAGATACAAAAATTTAAGTTCTTGAATATAAAAAATTATTAGTATTGTTGGAGGATGTTTTATATATTTTTGTAAACAATATTTGATTGACAATTGCTATAGGGTAAATATATACGTATGATTTTGTGGATGTGGATGTGGATGTGGATGTGGATGTATTTTATTTTAAAAAATATAAATAATTTGTATAGGGAATAAATTAATAAAATATATATTGATTTTATGAAAATAATTTTATTGCGACAATAATAAACCGTCGCTAATGTAATCATCATTTCCTTATATTTTTTTAACGACGTGTTAACTTGTTGCATAAACATCGTAGTTCAAATCTTCAGCGACGGTTTAAACTGTCGCAAATATGGTATTAATTTAATTCTACTTTTTTGCGACGTTTTAGACTGTTGCTAATAATACTTTTCGCGACGGTTTAAACTGTCGCAAATACAATGTTAATTTAATTCTACTTTTTTTTGCGACATTTTAAACCGTCGCTAATAATACTTTTCGCGATGTCAAATACCGTCACTAAAAACTTTTTGCGACGGCAACCAACATCATCACTAAAAGTGAAGTTCTTTTTCCCTTTTTTTTTTGTGTCGGGTTAAACCGTCGCAAAAACCATTGATTAGCCGTCGCTACAAGAAAGCGATGGTTTGTAACTATCGCAAATACTTTTTGTCACGCCCTCTTCCGCCACCTCTCGTTTCCCGTTGCTACTCCGTCACAAAAAGTCTTTTGCGACGATATGTGAACCTTTTCCGACGTTTAAGACCGTCGCAAAAGCTCCAATTTTTAGTAGTGCATGTAAACTAGTTAAATCCAGCAAAAAGCAAGGCCTCAATTGCATCTGTATTTTTTTTTTTTTTTCAAAATACAAATAGAAAGTTGAAACCAGATTGGGTGGCTATAGCAGCCAATATTGTATGGCTTATTGGGTCAATTTTGATATCAATTTGGATAATTTAAATCATTCACCTTTTAAAATATAAAGTGTAAAATATAAAAATGAATGACAAGTGTAATTTAAAATATAAAACTAAATATAAATGTGATTTAATGAAAAGGTCACTAATATTCGAATAACTTAATTTTTTACAAGTATACTTTTAATCGATATATTCCAAAATGTTAACAATTTAGATTATCAAAATTGACTCCAAAATAAATTAGCCGATTGTTGCACACTATGCAAATCAACCGCTTCGAATCGATAACTACACTGAAAACTCATAATAAACTAAGAAAAATCAAAACTCCATAAAGAAAACTTAAAAAATTTAAGATAATGTACGAAGCACATCCAAATAAAAATTTGAGTAAATTACAAATAGCCATTCTCTATTTATTTAAAATACGGATTGTCCAATGTGATTCTAAAAATTATAAATATTCTCTTGTTAGATTTTTTTTATTTAACAGAACTAATAGAAAAAATAAAATTCTTAACTACTCTCTAATAAACTTACTTGAAGTATTAATGTGATGGCGGGCTTTGACATGCTTTTCTTTCCTTCGTTTTCTTTGGAAATTGTTGATTTCGGATGTTTCCTCTTTAGTTCTCATCCTTGTTCATTTCCGGGTTGCCTTTCTTCTGTTCGGAGGGTGCGTGGCCGAGTCCGGAGTGCCCGGGAGCGAAGCCGGACTTTTGGGCTACTAGGCCAGGGCCGCACGTGCGGGCCCAGGGCCGCACGTGCGGGCCCTAGGCCGCACGTGCGGAGAAGGGCCGCACGAGCGGTGGGCTAGGCCGCACATGCAGTGAGGGTGGAGTCTCCTGGGTGAGCATTCTGTCTAACTGCTGCACGAGCGGGAGAAGTGGGCCGCACGAACGGTGGAGGTGGGCTGCTCGAGCGGTTTGGGCCGCTGCACGAGCGGTGGAGGCCGCCGCAAGTGCGGGGAAGGGCGCCGCACGTGCGCCCAACTGGGCAATCCGAGCTCTATTTTTTTATGACATTTTGGTCCGAATGTATAACACATTTTGCTCATCTCTCTCTCACTCAAAACCCTATTTTTCTCCCCCTTCTCTCTAGAAAACTTCCTCAAACATCACAACTCTTTGATTTTGCAAATTCTTGGGTCAAGATCTTCATCATCTCTCTTAAGATCTTGAAGATCCAAAGCTAAGGCTCCATTTGGGTGGAGGAAAATCCAAGGCTCTTTCTCATCTTCTAACTCTAGGGTTTCATCTTGTTCTTCATCAAGCTTGAGGTAGGGTTTTCCTTTGAGTTATATGTATGTTTATGCAAGTTTTGGTTGATTTTTGGTGAGCTCCTCCATGTATTTCGAAAATGGGGATTAGGGCTCAAGAGATTGGTGATTTTTGTTGAAGAAAAACTCATCTTACTTCTTTAAAAAGGGATTTGTGAAATGTTGAGCCATAAATGTTGAGATTGAGATGTGTTATGGGATATTTTTTTTTAAAGAGATGGAAAATGTTATGATTTTGTGAAAAACCTACAAATTAGGGCTTTTTTGAAAACATGGAAATTCCATAGAATAAACTTCTTCTCTTGAGTTAAACGGGTGAGTGTGTGTGTGGGTTTCACAATGTAGTGGAAAAAGGAAAGTTGATAATCCTCTTGATGTAGAGAGTAGGGGATTTATTTTCAAAACTATTGCTAGGAGCATGATAATATATTTTGTGAAATGATAATTGTTGAGTACCATGGATTGGAGAATTGAAACCTTGATAGTTGACATTGAGAATTTCTTATAGTCTTGAAATGAATAGAATGCCAAGAATTATACATAATGAGAAGTTATTGCTATGTTGGTAGCTTTGGTAATGCATGTGAATATTTTGTGTGATGGCATTGGAGGAAAGAGAATGAAAGAAATGTTATGAGATATTAATTGTTGCATCATATCCCTATATAAACTTTTGTCATTTTTGCACCTCTTGGCATGAATTAGAAAAATGTTTACATTTGAAAGAAAATGGTATTGTAATGAGAACTATGAGAATGTTAAAGGGGTAAATACGTGGTGAGTCAGGTTAGAGGGTGTAGTTGTACTTGATAAGTTGGCCTGAGTGTCCATGGTGAAAGACCAGAAAACTGCGCGGATAGGTGTCGAGGCTTCCGGTTAATACCGGTAAAAATGATAATTTGGTAGTACTCGTAGAGTCTACTTGCAGACACCAGCCTAGGGATTACCAGTGTCGTATTTACCACCCCCTCATGATTTAAGATTTGAAGTTTGGAAATTGCCGAGATTGTAAAATGTTAACTAAAAGCATGGTGATCTTCAAGAAGAGCATGACATGAGGTTACCTTTAAGTGGCATGGCATAACATGTGCATTTACATTTAATGTTGTGAATCTTGCATAAATGTACATACTTTGTTAAGGATTCTCTACTGGGCTTTATGCTCACCCCTATGGGTTTTGATGCAGGTGAAGACGTAGTGATCCCACTGAATTGAAGGCGTGGAATTGTTGTGAAGAGTAATACTCTTTTTGTTGTTGTGATTAAATTGCTAGCCAAGGGCTATTTTTGTATGGGTCCGAGAGACCACTTTTGTGTAACCGGGCTTAAGCCTTGGAAGTTGTAGCCCATAAGGGCATTTCATTTATTTTAGAATTTTATGTTTCACATGCTATAGATTCATGTGTACTATTACCTATGAATGTACAATTTGCATATGGAATCTTTTGTATGAACCATGGAGATTAAGGATGAAAGAATTGGTGAATGGTTATGTTTAATTAGTTAATGTGGTTTGGTGAAGCATATCGTTGGAGTAATTTTTGGGACGTGGCAATTAATTATAATATATTTTTGATATCATTAAAAATTATTAATTGATTTTATGATTTATTAATGAAAGGGATAAGTTATTATGCAATTAGTAACTTGAAAGGGAAAAAAGTTATTTTCAAAATCACAAGAGATAATCTATATTTTAAGTAACATTCAAAACCAAGGGGCTTTAACTTAGTTGGCTAGCTCTTTGGCCACCAATTCTCTTCTAATGAAGAGTCTTGGGTTCCACTCTTAGGAGTGGAATAGGAGGGTAAAATTTTCTTACAAGGTGTATGAGTGTGAGTTTCAACTCACCTAAGTGTTAACCTAATAATTAATAATTGACTTTTGCTGATCAAATAAATAAATAAAGTTCAAGATATGTATTTCTAATTTATCCTAAAAATTTACTATTATAACATTGTTGTTTGGTGACAACTTTTAAACTAGCTTTTGATCTTTTAAAAACAAGAAACCTAAAAAAGATGTGGTTCAATAACACAATTTTGTGGCTTTTCACATAAGTATATCCTTTGTATGAATGTTTAACTAGAAGAAAATCCTAACCAACGGGTTAGTCTGATTGGTCAAAACTTCTATAACTCATTAGGAAGTTAATAATTCGAATCTCTAGATCTACACGTGGATCTTATTTCCCGTACATTAATTAGGGTTTTCTTTCTCACTTTGGGACTTTATTTGTAAAAAATTTATATTGTATTTGATCTTTATTATTATGATTGTAATTTATTAGATTTCATTGTAATATGTTATATGAATAAAATCTATAAAAATAAAAAATAAAAAAGATTAAAAAAAAAACCCAAAAAAAAATTTGTGAGTTTTTCCTTTTAAGTTTGGCCAATCAAACATGTTGGGGTTCTCTTATGGTGTGTGTAACGCCCCCAACAGAATAAAAGTAACCCTCTTCGTGACATTCAATAGAAAAGTATAAACTTACGAAATATTTAATGTTTCATTGATATCCCTTAACCATACAAGAGATGACATATGCATGTATACATTCGTAAATCCTAGATCTTGAATCTATAGCATATGACATATGTAAATGAATTGGAATATTAAAAAAAAAAAATACAGATAAGTTTATGCCTTATTGGCTACATCTTTCCAAGTCATTGTTTGGGTACAACAAAAGCGAGTTAATACATATAAAACCTAAGGCTTGTACAAAATAATTACACAAAGAAAACAAAAACAAGCTCTCGGCTCCAAGTTCTCCCAAGCTACGTCCTTGGTGGAGGCATATCATCAGCACCCGAAAGTTGTTTTCTATGTAAGATGAGCTAAAACCTAGTAAAGATACTTGAACAATATATATAAAACTTAACAAAGTCATAAAGTGAATGCATATGCATACCATTTACCAATCATTATGCTTTTTCTTTCAAAATAATGCAATGCCAAAGTTATATACATATCAATTCTTAAAACAACATTTTTTAAATTAGAAAACAGAGTAGTAGATAAAAACACTGGGAATCTCTAGGTACGTGTCTCCCAGTAGGCTATACAAGCACTACCAAAGTTGTTTTACTGGTACTAACCGCAAGAATCGGCACCTAACCACGTGAGTTTCTAGACTTTCACTAAGGACATATAGGTCAACATAATAAACCACAACCACACCCCCTACTCAGATTTACCAAGGCATACACCTATTTTTCTCAAAAAATACATTTTCAATGTTTAAGTATGAAACAATGCTCAATGCAAGATATATGAGAAATGAGTTTCAATTAGCCTAATCCTCATGAGATTTCTATAACAATCAAAGCTATCCCTCACCAATAGCTGAAAACGGATATTTCTACTCAATAGATAATTTTCCAACAACAGATATAATCTCATAAATTTCAAAATGTGAGTGATAATATATATCCAACTCTACACTCATCATCAACATATATCTCATCTCTTCAAATCCAACATCTTTTCCTTTTCTTTCATAAATCAAAAATCAATAATTTTTTAATAAAACATCCTTTACTTTCAAGAAATTACATTTTAGGAAGAAATTCCAATATTTCAACACTACTCAACAATATTCACACTCCTACAACCTTTCTCAAGAATCATTTTGAAAAAAAAAAAAAAAAAACTCTTTTGCATTTCAAAATCAAACCCTAAATTTAAACCCAAAAATTCCCAAATCATTAACCCTTTTTAAAGAACAAATAACCAAGCTAAGAATCATACTAAGGTTGAAGAAATCCCTACCTCAAGAATAGAAGAGAAAGAGAGCAAGAGTAGAAGTATGACAGAGCCGGAAATGAAATCTTCTCTGATTAAAACGAAGCCTTCAACGAGCTTACCTTTTTCCCCAAGGAACTATGGTAGAGAAATCAATAGATTTTGGTGTATTTGAGTTATTTAGGCAAGAACTACAGAGAGAGAGAGAGAGAGAGAGAGAGAGGAAATGAAAAAGTGACAAAACCTTCTTTTTTCCTAAAAAATCTAGAAATCCCCTACATATTGATTTGTGATTATGTATCAATTTTAACGAGTAAACAACAATCCTAATCAAACAATCAAAGACAAATTAACACAACGATTTAACGTGGAAAAACCACAATTGGAGCGCCTCCAATTGTGATAAAAAAATCACGGACAAAAGCCACAAAACAATCCACTAAGAAGACATAAGGAAATTACACAAGTGTACTCTTAATTACCTAACAAATCCATGCCCGAATCGAACTGACCCCTATGTGCCTCTTCTAGCCCCGTCTTCATCTCGAAATTGTCTTGCCCAACGTTGAATCCACAACGCCGATGTCGAATCACGACGATGAGCCACTCCGGAATCCACCAAAGCTTCAGGCCCAAATTCTACGGAATCCACTGAAGAACAACACTCTCTTTTGTATTGAACGAAACAAACAATCCTTTGATGTATACTTTTCAAATCAGATTTGAACTCAAACAAACATCAAAGAAACTAGCAAAGAAGCTCCAGATATAAACCCTAATATCCAAGAACAAGATCTGGAAGCCGTAACCCTAAAATCTGATAGAACTATATATTTAAAGAAAACAGGGCCGCAATAGTAGCTCGAGCGAGGAAACTAAAACGCGTGTTTTCCCAAGAGTCTTCGCTCGAGCCACCAAAGTTTAGCTCGAGCGAGAAAAGCATATTCTCAATATTTTTATAGTCAGTGCAAACTTCTAGGACCAATGATTCTTCGCTCGACCGCAGATTCCTTCGCTTGAGCGAACAAACAACTTCGACTGCATTTTTGTTTTTTCCTTCGGGGGCGCTGCCCCTCGACCCCGCCTGGGAACTGCCCTGGACCCGCCAATGGGCGTTGCCCCCTAGACCCCCATGAACTAACCGGGCAACTTGATCCCCAACATAGTCAGCGAAGTGGAAAACATGAAAGAATTATCTTCTGAAACTTCTCTGCAAGTCACAATTCAGGTTAGATTCACATCTAAATACTCATAATCTCATTGAAATAAAAGAGCGAATAAAAGTACAACTGAAAGGAGTTTTGTCAAACAGGATTGCCAAGAATAAAACCTAACATTCTCAATCTGATATACGCACAGACCGCTTGAGCGAAAAAACCATCTCTTGAGCATCAGACACAATATGTGACACTGCTCGAGCGACAAAAACACCGCTCAGGCGCACAATGACCCTCTCCCAAAAGTTTAGGCCTACAAAAGACCACTCGAGCGAAGATCATCCTGCTCTTAGAAGTTTTACAAACCTAAAAAAATACTGAGAGATGTCAAAGACCGCTCGAGTGAACAAGAAATGAAATGGACAACAACTTTTTTGAAAAACTAACTTCCAACCTATTTTAAACACAACAAATAACTCTAAACAACCAAACTCAACTAACAACAAGATGATAAGGTATAAACAACAATTAAAGGTAAGAAAATCCCAGATTTAAGAGCATGACAAAGGTCGAGTCTAAACCGAAACCGTTATAGTGTGCGAGTGTAGACACAAATTTTGAAATGTGTTGAAAAATGTGAAGTATTTCAACACATTTCAAAACTTATGTTACAAATGTCCACTATTTAGTTTTTGAACTAAACAATCTTGATTATTTGAATAGCAGGTTCCTATTTCTAATATGCATTCCATACCGTTAATTACATATTTTATTTAAATGAAACCTTCGATTAATGGAGAACAAAACAATGAACAAAAGACAAATTAAGGAAAATAAATATTTTATTGAAATTGTAGGGATTTAGAACCCTTAGATACAAAATACAATAGTTGGGTCTGGAACCCTTTACTCAACGCTCGCCATCATTTCAGATGCTTGCAGTGCATTGTAAGCTCTCAACTTCTTTTTCCTTGTAATGATTTCTTTAGCTCTTAATTCTCTCTCTCTCTCTCTCTCTCTCTCTCTCTCTCTCTCTCTAATCTTCTGACTTCTAATTTTCAATCCTCACATCTTGTGTGATAATCCCTCATATTTATAGAGGGCCATCTATGTGACAAGAGTGCCTTATTTTCAATTTGAATTTCAAATTGAATGATAATGTCATTTGAATTTAGGCGTAACCATATCTAATTAATCGTATATCTAATAAAATGTATTAATCCTTTGGATTTCATCTTGTGTAGTGTCCTTGTTGTAGGCTCTACAGGTGTCATCTTTCGTGGGCTCCACGTGTCATTTGAGCATTTGAAATAACATCGCTGAGATACAACGTTATTTTATTTATGTACTTCAACAGATCAAGTTGATCATTTTAAGAAGTGATTACCTACAACAATCTTATCATAGGCTCTATTTGTGTCATTAATTGATTGACCGTACTTGAAACTTGGTTGAAATTTATGTGCCAACAAATGCCCTCTCGTGACTTGCACAAGTGAATTTTCTTACCTGTGTGAGTTACAACAATTTGACACTTCTATCTAGACCCTCTTTAAATCTTGGATGGGATTATTTCTTGGCCTTGGTCCCTTTCGGCCACTTTTCAAGCTTTGTATGTTTTGTTTTGTTGTTATTTTATTTATTTATTTATTTTAACTTTGCTATGTCATACATGGATCCCCCAAATAATTTAATTACTATTTTTTTTTTTTAATGGGTTGTTTACTCTTTATAGTCCATGGGCCTTTAATTTTTTTGTGGCATGGGTCACTTTTTGTGAACTTGATCCCTTTTTTAAAAAAAAAAATTATTTTATTTTATTTTTTATGTAAGATCATGGGTAAGGCCCAAGAATTTAATTGGGCCTTTTCTTTTGTGGCCATCTTTCTCCATTCTATAATGTGGGCCTTTCACCAACTTGCAAGTTGCTACCACTTCTTTTTGCAAGAGCCTTTTTTTTTACAATAAATTTTTCTAGGCCATCATGGATGATGATAGTATTTCAAATCCTACATGAACTTGTTTTTTGGAGTGTTTCCAATCCTATATAAACTCTTTCTTTTTGGGGTGTTTCCAATCCTATATAAACTTTTGTTGTTTGGAGTGTTTAAGGAGATCACTACCGCTTTTTTTAAGCAATACTTTTAGCTTTATATAACACCTATTCATTCACATAGCCAACATATCCTTTTTTTTCTCCTGCAGATTTTGTAGTGCATATTAGGTCTTCATCCTTCTAGCATCTTTCTAGCATGATTTGTTCTTGGAGGACACAAATGATTCCCTTCGAATCCCTTCATGTTTCCAGCAGAAATTGTTCTTCTTATACTTTTAACAAGACACAAAAGAGTCCATTTATATCAGGTATGCTTTCCTTCTTCTTTTGTTTGTCTTTCTTCTTCTTCTTCTTCTTATTTTTTTCCCTGAATTCAATTTTCTGAAAATTGAGTTTTTTTATTTTTCGTATTTTTTTTGTTTTAAAATTTTAAGCAATTTCTTTACTTCTTTTAGATGCATCTTACTTAGATGTATCCAAATAGTAAAATATTTGTGAAAATATATTTAAAAAAATTAATAAATACACAAAAATATGAAAAATGTGCTGAATTTTTTTTTTGTTGTTGGTATTTTTGGTATTTGGTGAATTTTTTAAAGATTTTTATTCCATAAATATTATACTTTTTAAGTGTATTTATGTTAGGTGCATCTAAAAATAAAAAATAAAAAATTGTTAAAATATTAAAAAAATTAAGCGAAAACAAAAAATACTAAAAATGAAAAAGTAAAATTTTCTGAAAAGTGAATTATAGAAACCAAACAGAGTGAATGTTTTTTTTTTTTTTTTTTTTTTATAGAATTTGAAACCTCCTCTTTTAATAGCAAATCTTTTTTTTTTTTTTTTTTTGAAGCTGAGACCTTTTTTTTTTTTTTTTTTTTTTGAAGTTGAAAAAAAAAGCCCTTCAATGGAACCCTTTTTTAACAACTCCCAGCATATATATATATATATATATATATTTACATGAACCATTTTTACATATAACCTGCATGGACCCCCCCCCCCCCCTTTCTTTTTTTTTACCTTCCAGAAGAAATTTCTTCTCCATGAAGTTTTTTTTTTTTTTTTTTTTTTTTTTTTTTTTACATTCAAGCAGAATTTTCTATACATGAACTTTTAGTTTTTTAACATGTATATAGGTGGCGTTTGGTAAAACTTATTTTCAACTTAAATCAGCTTTTGGCTTAAATTAAGATATATTGGTGTGTTTGGTACAGCTTATAAGGATAGATTATGGCTTAATTTAAGCCAAATTTCGGCTTAAATTGAAAGTTGCTCCGCAGGTGCTTAAAAATACAACTTCTGCGCGCAGCTGTTTTGGGAGGGGCAAAATGACTTAAATGCCCCTCACAATTTCAAATAATTACAAGTGTACCATGTATATAAATCAAAAAACTCTCATTTTTGTCTCTTTGATGAAGCTCTGGCGATTTCCGGTGACACCTGGCGATTTCCGGCGACGTGTCCCTCTCTCTTTCTCTCTCTCTCTCTCTGTGTCTTTCTCTCTCTCTCTCTCTCGATGAAGATAAAGATCTGGGTTGCTTGATCTATCATCTCACTCGATCTGATGAAGATTTGGGTTGGCACTCGATCTGCAATCTCACTCTCACTCGATCTCGTCTTTCTCTTTCGATCACACTCGATATCGTCTCTCTCTCTCTCTCTCTCTCTCTCTCTGTTGCAGACCACCGGCTAGGGTTGCAGACCATCGGCTAGGGTCGATCTCGACTAGGGTTGCAGACCACCGGCGAAGGGTCGATCTTGGCTAGGGTTGCAGACCACCGGCAACGGGTCGATCTCGGCTAGGGTTGTGGCGTACGGATTGCTCAGGAAGGAGGAGAAGGGAAAAAAAAGTTAAATAAATTAAACAAAAATAATAATTAAAACAAAATAATAAAAATAACATTGAACAAAATAAATTAAACAAAATAAATTGAAATAAAAATAAAAAAATAAATTAATCAAAATAATAATAAAAATAATTTATTAATATTGAAATAAATTGTGCAATTCATATCCATTAAATAAATTACACAATTTAATTGTAATGAAAAAGAATAATAAATTAAAAAAAGAATTATATTAATATTAAAAAAGAATTATATTAATATTAATTTAATTGTAATGAAAAAGAATAATAAATTAAAAAAAGAATTATATTAAAATTATAATAATTATATTAATATTAAAAGAATTATATTAACATTATAACAATTTAATTGTAATTAGTATTAAAAAGAATTATATTAAAAAATAATAATAATTAGTATCAAATAATATTAATATTATTTGATATTAATTAAATTTATCAAGTGTATCAATTTTTATATTAGTTGATACTAATTAATACTAATTATATTAACTTTATTAATGAAATAATTTTTTAAAATTAAAATTGAAAAAAATGACAAAATTATCATTTTTATATCATATAAGGGCAAAAAAGTCAATTATACAGAAAAAGCTATTTTACAGCTTATTTACCAAACATTATTCTACTACTTAAATATATAATCCCACAGCTATACCAAACAGGTTACCAGCTTATGCTCACAGCTGTAATCTATAATCTGTTAAACTATAATTTATAATCACTTTCCCACAGCTCTACCAAACGGGGCCATAATCTGATGCCCCCTTTTTTTTAGACAATAACCCTAATAAAGAATTTTCTTGCTTGTATGATTGAAAAACTTTCAACCTCGCTTGTTTAGTAGATTTTTGCTAAACCTAATATGGCCCAAATATGTGTTGAAACACTTCATCATTTTTTACAGCACACTACAACAGATTGTATTTTTGGCGATCAAAGTTGGCGACTAAAAAAAATTTAGGCGCCAAAAGTTGTGGAATTAGCAACCAAAAGTTTTATTAGTCGGCAAAAGTATAATATTTAACTACTAATTTTTTTTAGTCGGGATATATTGATTATTGGCGACAAAAAAAAAAATAGTCACTAAAAATGCCACAACTGGCGATTGAAAAAAATCTTTAGTCGCTCTATATCTAGTTTTCGCTACTAAAATTATTTAGTCGCCGAATGAAAAATAAAAATTTACTTTTTATCTTTGGCAACCAAAAGAGTGGTCGCCAAAAAGTTATTTTCAGCGACTAAAAAATATTTTCGTCGCTGTATAGTTTGTTTTGGCTACTAAAAGTATTTAGTCGCCGAATGAAAAACAAAAATGTACTTTTTTCTTTATCAACCAAAAGTTTGGTCTCCAAAAATTTATTTTCAACGACTAAACAATATTTTAGTCGTTGTATAGTTAGTTTTGACTATTAAAATTATTTAGTCGCCAAATGAAAAACAAAAATTTACTTTTTATCTTTGGTCGCCAAAAATTTATTTTCAGTGACTACAAAATTTGATAGTCGTTGTATAGTTGGTTTTGGCTACTAAATTATTTAGTTGCCAAATAACAAACAAAAATTTATTTTTTATATTTTGATCGCCAATTAACTAAAATATTTGGAGGGAGACATTTCAAATTTTGGAGGGATTTATAAAATTGATTAGCAACAAAATGTTTTGTCGCAAATTGTGTAAAATGACCACATATATATATATATATATATATTTTGTTTCCAAACCAATCCCTAAACAAACCAGCGCCTCTCTCTCTCTCTCTCTCTCTCTCTCTCCCTCTTCCTCTCCACTGCTCCTCATACCTCCCTCTCTCACCGCTGCTCCAACAGCCACGGAACAGTTCTCCTCCGCTGCTCATCCTAGCGTTCGCCAGCAACCAGAGTACCGACTCACCTTCTTGTTGGTCACCGTCGCCTGAGATCCATCACACATGAAAGCTCGATCGGTAGGTCCAACCTCACAAAGAGTGGTGAGGCTGCTGGTTTCTTTCCCCCCAACTATCATCATCATCTAAGGTCGTCTCATTGCTGACTGTGCAAGTAAAAACCCAAATTTTGGATAAATTTTGAGTCTTAGTTTCTGGGGTTTTTTTAGTGATATAGTTAATTGGGTGTGAATTAGAATTTAGATTATAGTTTGCATTTGGATTAGAATTTAGAGAAAATTGTGTTGTCTAGGTCTCTTACTATGTATAGATTGTTGGAGATGATTCAATCTTTGTGTTCCTTAGACTTATTTATATCATTCTCCCACATTGGTGGCCATATATAAATATATATATATATTATTTTCTGATTTAATACTTAGCTATATTCGAGTTTAATACGTTAATTTGTTAACGTAAGCATTTTACAACTGTTGATCATGTAATAGAAATCTTCATTTCTAACTTATAATGGAGCACATTTGAATTTGGAGATGCCGCTTTAACCCACCAAGCCACTCTAGTTTTAATTAGATCACAAAGCACATTCATATCAGGTTGCTTACCTAAAAACACAATCTCATTCTTACGCTTCGAAATGGACCATAGAACTGCCAGAGGTATGGCCTTCCAGATTTTCTCTGTTCTAATCTTTTAAAGCTAAAACCAGCCTACCACTGCAACACCCCCGTTTATTAAGTTACACTGTTTAGTAATGCATAATGATTAATGTTATGAATTGGATCTCCTTATTTCTAAGGTGATGATCAGAAAATAGATGCCAACTGTAGTAAAAATTATGTCAAGGTTTTGCAATAATAAATTTGCTAACAAATTGCCACTACTAGAATAGGGGCTTTATGACACGGAACTTTTTGCAATGAGTTAAAAACTGTCACAAATAACAAGTTTTTGCAACGGCAAAAAAATTCGTCACTAAATATAATTTTTTGTGACGAAAATAATTCACAGCAAAAAAGCATAATAAAAAATTATATTTTTAGCGATGGATTTTACAACCATAGCAAAAAGTTTTTCCCCTTCATGTTTTGATATGGATTTTACAACCGTCGCAAAAAGTTGGCCCTAATTTTTTTTCGTTGAGTATTGGCCTTAATTTCATTGCTACCTAGTTCTCTCCTCACTTATTCTCTCTCACGCAACTATCACTCTCTCATAGCAACGCCACAGATGACAACGCCGGCATGGGCAAAACCCCCTTCGGCGTCCAGGTAACCCTCCTTCTCTTCTCTCTCTCGCTTTCTCCGTCTCTCCCTTGATCTCTAGCTTCTTGTGACTCAGCCATGTTATTACCTCAGCTCTACCGTTAGCAAGAACTCTTCCTCTCATCTTCCTTACTCATCTCACTCCCACTCCTTCATTATCAAACCTCCTTTATCTTCTTCATCTACCATCAACAAATAGTTTCCAAGTGTGCTACCCAATTAATCAATTTGGCACACTATTATTCGCGTTCTCCTCTTCTAAATCCGCTACTTATCTGTAGACTGCCCTGATTCAACCCTAAAACCCCTATTTTGAAACCCCTCTATTCCGCCAGAAAACCTAGAACCACCATCACCATCCTTTTCAAATTTCCTCTCTACTACACCATTACTAGTGAAGGTTTAATTGCTAATGATTAATATGAATAGAGAAAAGTTAGGGATCATGAAAAAAATTTCATGAAAATAATCATGAAAGATTTATGACCTTTGAATTACCTTGATTAATGTGTGGTGTTTTATTCTAAGTGTAATCCAAGGGTCACAAAACTTTCATGATTATTTTCATGAAAGGTTTTTCATGATATCTAGCATTGCTGATATGAATACCATTCTGTACTACAAGAAGATGAATTTCACAAGATTTGGATCCTATTGGTTTATTTGTGACTTAAAAATTCTGACTTTGGTATTCTAATTCATACCAAATTTGGATCTAGGTTTTCAATTTTGATTTATTATCGTATTTACTTTAGATCTATTGTTATGACTATAGCGTGTTTGGATCTAAGGTTTTGGTTTTGGTTGGAAATTGAACTCATGCTTCCCAGATCAAAATCATTCGACATTTTTACCCATTTATGGTTTTTTATGAGATTAAAATACAAAATTTTGTAATTACTAATTTCTTTCTTCATTTTGTAATATTTTAAAGAATTGAAAGTCCTATTTATTGTAAATTATTTATTTCTTAGGATTTCCTTGTTGCCATGTATGCAAATTTTTGTTTCTTGTTATTTATTTGGCAGCATAAACTTGTATGCTGGGCCTTAAATATATATATATATATATATATAAGAATGGAAGGTGTTATGAATCTAACGTAGCAAATTCTCTAATTTGCCCTACTTTTTCTATCATAATTCTAGGTTAACCAACTGAGGTTGAAGCCTAGATCTCTATCTTGCAAAGCGGTGGACTAATAGAGCTTGCAGCCTATATCTGTGTCTTGCAAAGCAGTGGACTCTAGCTTTAATTTGGAATCATATACATGTCTACAATTTGGAATTCATGGTGTCTAAGAGATCAACTCCCAAACCTTGTTTCCAATTTGGAATTCACAGTGCACAATCTCGTATGTTCTTGTCATAAACCTTGTTTTTTTTTTTTTGGAGGGGGAGAGGGGGGGGGGAACATGATGTCAGCATTATTCATGGTTTTCAACTTCCTTGGTTTGCAGATGTTTGTGTTGATTTTATATGGTATTCACGTGGTGTTTGTTAGAATATAACTTGTGCACCATATGCTTGACAATATGCCCATGAGAGAACTTATTTTCAACATGAGCCCAAAGAATATGTTACCCATGATTTGCTCCAAATATCTTCTGAAGTCTTTTATTGTGTTAGTCAAAAATTAATGGTTAGTTAATAATTTAAGAACTTGGTTTCATAGAAATATTGTTGAAATTAAGAGTTGATAAGAATTAGGTAAAGAATAAATTGCTGCAGGTGGTATGTGGGCATAAATGGTTGCAAGTGTTTGTATTATGTTTCTTCATGATGTTTCTAAATAGACAAATATGCATTTTAATAGTAGCTTATATTTACTATAAATGCTACACAAATCGTAGTTAAAATGAATTTTGTACTTTACTTTTCAACCAGTCACAATTAAGATGGCAAATAACTAGACACAAACTTGAGCTAGAGAAAATGTATCCTTGGAACTCAAATGAATCCCTGCACTACAAGAACAAGAAGCATTTAACACAGAAAAACATCATCACACAAATTTAATTTGAATTAGAGAAATAGGTATCAAAATAAGGAACCGAAATTATCTAAGCAAAGATAGCTAGCACGACCACTGGCAAGCAATAACAGATATAGCATTTATTTATTAATTGAATCATTAACTCCTTCACAATTGTTAACAAAGAGAAGGATTTAAGTCAATCACATTCTTCATTAATATATATATATATATGTACACAACTAGAAGATAATATAAAAATAGAAAAGTTTCCAAAAAGTCTAACTATCAACTAAATCGTATTTGAATAATGCAAAATTTGTATTTCACAAATAATGAGGGGCGAAAATTAAAATAATTTGCAATTTAGAAGAAAAAAATGTTGATGAAATTTTAAAATGGTGAAGTGATTTTAATTTTGCTCCTCTATCTATTAGCACACAATAGACTTGGATGAGATTCAAATATAACATAAAATAGAAGTGAAGACAGTGAATGAATCTTTTCCTTGGCTAATGCGTACTAGTCATTTTCAAAGAGCTTGCAAGCTAAATCAGCAAGCACATCTTTAGTTCATTAGGATTTAATTTTTTTTTTTTTTTTTTTTTTTGTCTTTCCAAGATAAATAAATAAATAAATAAAAATACAATGACAGGATTGAAAGAGAAGAAAGGAAATAAAACAAGCTCCTTCATATTGATTGTGTTGGCATCAAAACACCACTTTTTCCACATAGTTCTTGAAATAGTAACAAAAACAGATATTTCTTTAGAAAGCAATAAAAAGAAGCCTTATTTGAGTAAAGACCACAGATGAAAAACTCCAGGGATGAGGTCAATGAGGTTGGTATTAAAAGTAGACGACAAACAACATTGGAAATGATCATATTGATAGAATTGTAATGTTAGCTTGATATATACATATGAATGCTATTGTTTTATTTATAAACTGGTATTGAAATTTCAATAATTGGTTCTTGTTACCTTTATTGAAATTGAAATTGAAATTTTTTTCATTTTTTGTCCAATTTTCCAATCATTTGATGTGCAAATTTTTCATAAAAAAAGTACCTGACATTATTTCTCTTTTTATTATGAACTCGTGCATGAAGCTGAATTGTACAGGATTAGTTGGCACTTGTTACATTTTTTGAAGAATTGAATATTTTTGGATAGATGTTTTGGTGGAACATATTTGGGTAGAATAGTAGTTATATTTTTGGATGGATGTGTATGGAAAATATTTGGGTGGAATACAAGTTATATTTTTTGATAGATGCGCATGGATAAAATTTAAAACATAATAACAAGTACTTTGTTATGTTTTAAATATGATGGGTTTCGACCTTTTTCCTTTAGAAGGGACCATGATCTTATTGTATTTCTCCACATATATGCATTCCGTCTTCCTTAATGGCAACGTGAACTCACCCTTTAGATCTAAAATTGGATTTATTGGGGCTAGAGCCTTTGTCCCCGGTCTCCTTTCGGACTTTGACACCTATTGAAAAGTTTTTTTTTTTTTTTTTTGAAACTAGAGTAGGCTCTAGAGCATCTTTAGATTCTTTGACATCTAGAGTGTCTTCAGACTTTTTCACATCTTTTTCCTTTTTTGTATAGTCCTTGTATAGAAGCGAGCATCAGAATAATAGGCCTCTACTTCTCTAAATGGATCACTATCAGCCACAATTATCCCCTCTTTTCTGGGTGAAGGCAACGGGTACTTGATACATTGGCGAAAAGTTGATGGTACTGCATGATGATTATGCATCCACGGTCTCCCAAGCAAAGCATTGTAAGAGGTGTCTACATCAATGACCAAAAACTCAATGCTTTCTTCAATATCCGCGAACTTGGTTCATAATTCAATCTTCCCCATGGAACGTTGTTCATTCTGATTGAATCCTTGAATGACCACACAACTTGGGCTAAGTTGTGAAAGTTGAACCCCTGATAGGTTTAAGGCCCTTCGAGGCAAGAGGTTTACAGTAGACCCTCTATCAACCATAATTCGAGAAATTTTCACATCATGGATAAGCCCAGTGATAAACAAAGGACGATTATGGTCCACCATTTCAGCACACATTTCATTGTCACTAAATGTTACCATAGCCATGCATGTAGTTGTCTTATCGTGATTTCTACCTTCGATTTCCTTATGGAAGTCCCCTAGCTTGGACAGGGCATATATTAAAGACTTCCGAAGCTTTTGAGACATCTTTAGTGCATCATATACGCTCAACAATGTTGGAATTTTCTTGAGATGAGCTACTATATCATATTTCACTTGCTCTTTCTCTGGTAGGGCAAGTAAGTCTGGCATACTTTAGCAACAGCCTTTTCATTGACCTCAACTTCTTTTGTTCCATCACTTATTTGGACTATGTTAATTGGTCTAGCTGTAGAGTGATCATCATTAGTCACTTCTCCATCTTCCTAGAACTATATTCTTCTCCCATTTCTTAGGTACCGAGAGCCATACCTACAAAAGCATTGGGATTCTACAAAACCATTTTTCATGGCTTCCTCACTAGGCACAACAAACTTTTCGAGGGAGCAATACCAACCAAAAGCAATTCCATCCAAAGAAATAGGGAATTGTCTTAGGCAAAGTGCTTAATTTTGAGTAGTTTCCCTACACTGTTTCAAACAACGCCTTATATTTTTTTAAGGATCTCCATACCCCTAGTATAGGACAAAATTTGGAAGTTCGCATCCCTCGGGAAATGGTGTTTGCTCTGCCCATGGAGGGAACAAAGCCCTTGGGCGATAAGTGTCCATCTCTCAAAGATCAAGGGTAGTTTCAATCTTCTCCTCAATTGTGCCTTATATGAGATCATATATTTGAGCAGATGTACCATTATCCTCCAAAGGTTCTGACATCTCAATTTCTATTGGCCATGGTTTATAAAATGTCCTATAGAAACGATTAGCCATGGTGTCCCAATCAGGGATTGAAATAGGTGGCAGGCTAAATTACCAATCTACTGCCCACCCATCCAAAGAAAGAACGAACTGTTGTAGAAAGTAATGCTTGCCTTTTTACTGTGTTTCCACATTGTGCAAGGAAATGAACCAAATGGCATCTTAGACAACCTATCCCATTATATAAGGAAAAATGAGGTACTGTATATCCTCATGGAAACATGACCTATTCGACCTAATTAGGGAAAGTGTATCCAGAAATTTGATTTCTTTCAATAATCAGATTTTGATGGGCTTCAAAACCCTCATCTTTTGAAGAAACTATTACCATTGTCTGATGTTCTACTTCCCTTCTAGCTTTAATTCTTGCTTTCTCACCATCACCTGGATTGCGAATGATATGTATTTCTCGCTCTTCAAAATTTACGTCCACAGTGATGACATTACAGGGAAAGTCAAAGTGGTCACTTGATATACTTTCTCCATTATATGTTCTAGCCAGAGATGTGTATGGCGAACTATTAGGAGAAAAATCAAGTTTCCAATCTTCATTAGGATCTTCAATTTGATATGACTTTGCCTGTTTATTTGAATGCTTCCATACTTCATCATCTAACCTACACTTGTGATTCACCTCATCATCTTCGAAGTACAATCATTTTCTTGCCTTTTTCACAAGCTCAGAGTCAGACCTACACCCAATATCTCCTTGTTCTGTTCCCCTTAAATATTCTAGTGTGTTTTGATAGTACATTGGTGGTAGTGGAGAATATTCTGAAGAAAAGGCTTCTGAAGTGTATATTGGTAAAGCTAGTGTGTACTTTGGTGAGTCAAGTATACAAATAAGAGATGTGATACAATCTCCTTTCCTAATTTTTGAACAAACTTCATCCTTATGTTCATCGTCATCACTGAAAACAATAATTGTTAGGTAAGGGGGCAAAGTAAATTTTTCTTCCCTTCTCTTATCAAAGTATGTCTGCAACTCTAGAGGTTGAAATTCTGAAGGCAAGAATTCCTCCAATGTGACTGGGACAAGGGACATTGTACTATTTGTTCAGCAAGAACTAATTTCTCCATTTTTAATTATTTGGGTCCTTCTTTCCTTTTCTCTTACTTACTTTAGCATTTTTCTGTTTCTTGGAAATTTTTGGCCCTTGTTGTGTTGTAGAAGCAACCACATTTCTAGCTTTCACTGTGGCATTTCTCTTTTTCCTCATGCTTTTCGACTAATAAACGACCCATTCACTTTCATAATCATTGTCGATGGTGATTGGATTAGCAGATGATTTCTCTTGAGGAGAGAGCTCAATAATCTTAGAGTCCAGAAGTTCCTAAATTTTATCATTCAAAACAAAGCCCTCCTTTATCAGACGGCTAATCAAGCAATTGTAGGGAAAATATTTTGGACTGTTCGTTTTTCCCACCTCATGTAGTCTTTCACCTCAGGGAGAGCAATCAACTTTTGCTCCAACAAATCTTCAAATAAGTCCTTGACCAGATCATCCGTGAAAGAATATTTATTCTCCAATCTTTCTTTCATAGTCACCTTTTTAAATTCCTTAGGCTTTTTAGCCCCAACTACAACAGGACCCTTCTTTCTGGTTTCAACTATAGCTGCGGTTGAGGACTCATCCTTTTCAACTACTCTAGACCTCCTTCATTTAGCTAGATGTAGCTCCATATCATGAGCTTTAATGCATAAATCATTGAACCCCTCAAAAGTTTGATCCATAAGAGCCGTAAAGAGCTCATATCGAAAGTTGTTAAGGCACATCCGAATTAATTCTAATTGCGTGAACTTTTGAGGGTAGGAAAATGTCAAATCTCGCCACCTTGTAATGAAATTTGTAACAGGTTCATTGTCACGTTGCTTGGTTTCAATCAGTTTTGGCACTCTGACTCGCCTTTACGTGTTGCAGATCTGTTTAAGGAACTCCTTCACCATTGAATCCCAATTTGAGATTGGTCCTTTAGGAAGGTTAGCATACCATGTAAATGCAGAACTTTCAAGTGATTAGACAAATCACTGTAGGCAAAGGGCCTCATTTTGGGCTAGTAGTCCGCATCTTGAAAGAAAATGAGTCACATGTTGTCTTGGATCTCCTGTTCTATCATATATTTTGAAATCTAGTTAGGAAAAACTAGAAAGAAACGGAACAACATCTACCCATGCTGGGTAAGGCTTTGTAATTACTCGAAAGTTCTCATCATCTTTCTCCTTGACTTTCTTTACTTGTTTCCTTACCATATCATCAATCATGGCCATGAACATTGTATTTACACCACTAGTTAGATCAGAGTAACAATGACCATTGCCTCCTGGGGCTAGGGTGCTTTGTATGCCTACGGATGTCCCCACTACAATTTGTGCCATTTGTTTGGGTGCACTTCATGTTCCTGTCATTTGGGCCTACAACTGTTGCACTTGTTCCAACATAGAAGTCATTTCCCGTTCTCTTCTCTCAAGTTTTTCTTGCACGACCACCACTTTTTCCTTGAGACCACATTGGTCCTGTTGGATCTTTGAATTTTTTCCTTCCTTTTGAACATCAGTCATCAGAACTACAACGGCTTTGTTGACATCTCTTAAATCATATTCATTGAAGTAGATGAGTTAGATGAGACAGAATCATCTTGTTCATATAAAGGATTATCAATCCTACAACATTACTTACATTTGAAGCATCTGATTGCGATGCTTTGTTCTAAGCCTCACGAGTCATAGACCGTGTTATCTTGTTCCCTCCATAGATAGTTAGATCAAGGTAGAAATATTTTCCAAGGGTTGTTTACCCTCTGCCTTTGAGAGGCTTGACTTTCCAGTCGAGTCCGATTCCATAGTTCTTCATAGTATGAAGATAGGACTTTCAATTTGTTTTTGGCATTCATCTCTTGAGAGAGCCTTTTCAATAACTCTTATAACATTTGTCGCCATTGTTCTTCGTTCTAGTTTCCTTAAGGCCTTATTCTTCTTTTGCCTTAACCTTTTCGAAATTGGACCATCTGATGACATATCAGGTCGAGCCCCTAGGGGCATAGAAGAAGTTGTTTGTGTTTTTGCAAATTTCTCCAGTTGATGTTGATTCGAACCCCGTTGGGCCAAGGGTGGTCCTTTTTTTTATTTGGCCCCTCAGTAATGATTGGGTTAATAGGCAAATTTTGCGCTTTGAACAGAATTGTCGGTTCATAGGCCGCAGTTGTTTTTTTATTTTTTATTTTTATTTTTTATCAACAGAGGCGGTTGTTTTTCCATCAACATAAGTTTTTAGCAAAAGCCCTTCTCTGGGTACACTCTACCATTTTGACGTCGTCTAATATCCTTATGAGTAGTTGGGCCACAACATTTTTGTGTTGCAGCTGCTAAAGTTGCAACTCAATTAGTCTCCCTTGCCTGGATTAGAAAGCTCTTCTTTCTGGCTATGGCCCTCTGTAGACACCCCATTTTTTACCGTCCTCAAGACTTGGACGTCATCGTTTGAACACCCGATGATCTTCCTTGTTTGTGTTTGTTTTGAGTTCCCAAAGGACTTGGCTGCGGGCTATGCCTTGAGATCTCTCAACTTGACTATTTTGCGCTTGGTCGTGGACCAAGGACTTGTGTTTTGTGCTTCTAAGGGTAGGAGGTGGCTTGTCAGCCATCCCTTAAACCCACCAGCCGTGGCATGAGGCCACCGGCCTTTCTTTCTCTCTACCGACCATTTGTTTGGCCGGTCGGCTCAAACTTTTGGCCGGTCGGCCATTTAGTTGGCCGATGGTCTCCTTCTCTGGCCGGTGCCCCCTTTTTGCCTTTTTTAGGCATTGTACATGCCAACTGTGCCAGCTGGAGTGCACGGACTTGTCCTCCATACACGTGTATGGAGGAATTGCACCCTTTGCACCTTTTTGCTCAAGCTTCTTGGAGAAGCTTGCACCCTTTGCTCAAGCTTCTTGAGGAAGCTTGACCCTTTGTCTTAGCTTCCTCAAGAAGCTCAGACCCTTTGCCTTAGCTTCTCTTAGAAGCTTGACCCCCTTGACCCTTTTGTTTAGCTTCCCTTAGAAGCTTCAAGCCTTCATCTTGCTCTATATAAGGAGACCCTCCCTCTCCTTTGAAGAGGTTCAGCAAATCAGAGTTATATAGCATATATACACCACTCTCTCTCTATATCTCCCTCTCTCTCTTCATTTGTGTGTGTTAGAGGGCTCAAAAGTGTGTTTTGTTCTTAGTATTGCACTAAGACACCTAGTGTTACACCATACTTGGATTATTGAGGTCCTGAGGGTTTGTTCTTGGAGTTTAGAGCTGGTTTTGATCAGAAGAGGGGGGCTGGACTTGCTGCTCTTCAAGTGTTCTTCAAGGGTGAGACTATTGCTTTATATTCCCCAATCTTGCACTAGCTTTTAACCTACTTTGCATGCTGTTTTGAGCTTTGTGTATAACTGATAAAAACTCTGATTTTTCATGCTTAAGATGTTTCATTAAGGTCTCTTTTGTGTTTGGGGTCGACCTGCCCCTCTAGGGCCTTGTTTGGCCCCTCTTGTGCCTTCTTTGGTTGAGCTTTGAATACTTTTATGCATTGGCCTTCTCACCACTGAAATCTAGAGGATTTTCAGTGGTGAAAAAGAGGTTTTGAGGTCTTGCATAGAGGAGGGACACCCCTCTCCCTTTGTGTCTTATTTGTTCATGTTTTTGGCTCATAAGGGTAGCATGCATGCTTAGTTGTTTTTGGCTCCATTTCAGAGGTTTTTGGGGGTTATTTGGTCATATTATACCTCTGTTTTTGGTCGGATTAATGGCCCCTTGCATGCATAATATACTTGCCTTGTATTCCTCTATTTTGCCTAGAAATGCATCTTGCCATTAGACCATCATGCTTGAATGTTTTTGCCTTGCTTTGTGAAGCTTTTGGTCATATTTCATCATGCTTGAGGTTTGTTGGGTACTGATTTAATCATGTTTACCATGTTTGGTATAGCCTCTTTGCATTTTAGCTTGTGAACCTTGAGTGTGTGAGTCATGAGCATGCTTTAGTTGGGTTGTTTCAATGATTTGGAATCACGTCTCATGCTATTTCAGTCCATAATCCATGCTTGTATGCTTGCATTCATCATCCCTTTCATGCCTTGAAGAGTTTGTTCTTTTATGCCTTGAAATGGGTCCTAGTGTATGCCTTTTGTTTTAGGCATTTGGGTTGCCATATCAGTGGGTTTTGGGGCATATTTTGATGCATTGAAACTCTGTTTTCAGTTGCTTAGTCCATGCCATGAGTGGTTGGGCTGGTTGTAATAGAGTGCCCTCTTGGTGGCCTTAAATCCCCCTTGTTTTGCATCCATTTCTTGGGCATGTTTTGACTATGATCTATGGATGCTTTGGACTTGTTTTGGAGTCCCCTATGACTGTTTTAAGTCATTTTAGTCCTTTGGGGTTTGGTTGACATAATCATGGTTTGAACCTCTTTGTTAAGCCTCAAGGTTTTGGGCCCTATTGCATGCCTCACTTGCATGTTTTGCTTAATTTGGCATTATTCTTCATGTGATTTCAGAGCCTATTGTAATGCCATGCCCTCATGATTACTCCATTTTGCTCATGCTTGAATGTTGTGCATAGTGGTCTAGCTTATGGACCAATATTATGTGTGTATTTGTCTCCCCTTTTGGCCCCTTAATTTGGGTGCTTTGGCCACTGTTTTGGGATATGGCTGAGGCCTCCCATCTCAATGTAAGTCCATCCTTGTACATAGTTGCATATTTGACATGTTGCCTCTCGTTACATGCTTGCATTATACCATGTTTGCATTACATGTTAGGTTGCGTTGCATTGCATCTTGCATGCTAAACACATTGTACATTTGCATGCTTAGTTTGCATTGCATTTGGCATGCCTTGTTAACTTAGCCTCATGTTGCATATTTGACCCATGTTGCATACTTGAGGCACATTGCATACATGCATTACATTTTGCTTAGTTTGGGGTGTCAAACCAAGCATGAGGAATGAGGTGCGTTCGTACTCAAAGTGACGAAACACGTCTCAATCCTCGGTCGCCAATGCCCTTGATCTCAACATGATAGGGCGTAAGGCACTCATTTGTTTGTTGCATGCATTTACATTGATTTGCAAACTTGGTGCCTTTGGCCATCATGCATCGGGATACGTGGTTGGTGGCCCGAGGATCAAGGGCCACACTCCCTTGAGTCAATAACATGATAGGGAGAGTGGGCATGCACACATTTGCTTGAAAATTCCATGCTATGCCTTGTCTGTCCTCTGCTGCTGTCGAAACAGGATTCTGCAGGAACATTTGGCCGACCGACTACATATTGTGCCGACCGACCATAGATAATTAGCCGATGGCTTAACAAATGGTCGATGAATATTTATCAATGGCCGGTGATTTCATACCTTGGCCGGTGGCATTCCAAAATGATCAGAGAGCAATTCAGAGACATCCCCAGGATTTTCACAGTCCTCAGAGGTGTAGGACAGTGCAAACAGAGGCAATAGTGGCATGGCAATGGATTTCCGGGCTAAACCAATCCGAGCTTGCATGCATCCCTCTTCCTGAGGCCATTTTATTGCTCTAAATAGTTTAATTTGTTAATTAGTTAAGGGTTTGTAATATTTAATTAGCTAGAGTAGTTAATTATTCATTCGGTCTGTATTATTCTTTCGGACCCTCCGGGCGAGGGCAATTGTGTAATAAGTGTGCGTGAGTGTGTGTATGTCTTCCAACCCCACGTCTTTCTCCCTTTTATTTACTAGCTTATGATGGTTAGATTAGGGCATGTTTTATTTAGCATATTTATGATAACATGTTTGCACACATTCATTCGTATTGCATGCACCGGGCTCAGCGCATCATACTAACTGCATTGTATTTTCAATTCCAAATTGAATACATGCTATCTATTGCATTTCACATGCCATTTTAGAATAGCCGAGCCTATTGTAGTTGCATTTTTGCATGTGTTGCATTAGGCATTTCTGTATAGTTAGGATCATGCATGGATTTCTAACATAGCTTTTGTTTTGGCTTGGAGTACTCGGTAAGTGTTTATGCTTTAGCATCCTTGCATGCGTGTGAGTGACTGCCATGATAGCATGCTTACCATGAGGCTACATGCTTATGTGATATAACTGCCTGAATGCCTGTGGGTGAAGGTTGGATTATCTGAATTGGAATAATGCATTGACTGTGAGTTTTAAGCCCACTTGAGAGTGGCAAATCATCATGTTTTCTAAGCCCACCTGAGGGTGGCAAATCCACATTTTAGCCTACTTGTGAGTAGTAGACCGTTTTCAAAACAAACATGAGATGTTTTGTTCCAATTTAGGCGATCCAGTCTATACTTATATGCTGTACGCATCACATAGTAAATCTAGGCTAATAACCGGAATAAGAACACATAATGTTTTCAAAACTTGATGTCATGGTTAGTAGAGGCCAATCTTCGGATCAGGCGAGAGGGGGTGCTCATAGTTGACCTTCCCCAATCGTACCCAAGTTCCCGAGCCGAGGCAACTTTGGTGATGACGGACACGTGGCCTTAGGCAACGAGTCAGGGTTTCCTAAATTCCCCCAAAATAAAATATTTAGGTGGCGACTCTGTATCTGGCAAAGCAGTCCATGTTTGGCACTTCTTTCAAAAAAAATCTGTTTTCCAAAACGATTTGCCGGATTTGGACTCTTTGGTGATTTATCAGTCTTGCATTGCACATTGCGAGATCAGATTAAGAACCGACACAAATCGAGTCCGAACTGTAGTGAGGCCCACGAGGGCGTGTCTACAGTTTCTGGCGACTTTGCTGGGGAGTTTGGAGAACTTGACTCGAACTCATGATATTTGTTTTGACTACACTTATGTGTTTCTTTGCATTGCATGTGCATTGGTGCGCCTAGGACACCGTGTTTGCCATATGCTATTCCTGAGCGGTTTGCCAGTGGCTGCGTACCATAAGGCTTACCGGTTACGGGCTCTGCCAGTATGGGAACACAAACCTCGATTTTACCGGGGCACCCTTTTTGACCATTCGACCTAGTGCATATTCAGAATTCGTAGTGACCATTCCAAGCTACGACAGGTTGCTTACCCGATTATAGGTTGTTTGAAACCGCTGTATGTGTAGTGAAACCCTAGCTCCTGACAAAATAGGATAGGGAAACCCTACCCCAACATAGGGGTGTTTTGGCTCTCACTTATCTGTTATGTGCTTTTAGAGTGCGTCTCTACAGGGAATGCATGTATCAGTTTGCGAGTTTGAGAATCAGGCCTGCGGGCACCAGTTCAGTGTTTGAGAATCAGTTATTTGCGGGTATCAGACTCAGTTTTCGGGGCCAGTGATTCGGGACAACAATCAGTGTTTGAGAACGGTGTATTCGGCTTATCAACTGTGTGTTATTATGCCCAACTGTGTGTTGTGTGTTTATTTACACTGTTATGTTGTCCGTTGGTCTGATTGTGTATTTCCTTATTATTGCTTTATTTATCTTTTTGCTATGGTAGTTTAGCACAATTGCTTCAGACCAAGCAGATATTCCCCGAGCACTCTGGACAAGAGGTCGTCGACTCCATCGATCTGAGGATCTGGTAGACGGACAACCAATGTATCATTCTTTACCCCCGGTTACCAGATGGAGGGTAGTTAGGCAGAGGATATCAGTTCGACAGTCAGTTCAGAGGGCTTCGTCCACCCCGCCTAGGTATAGTAGGGATCAGAGTCCTGTTTCTCCCGCAGAGAGAGAACATATACCGGTAGCACAGCTAGATCAGAGCAGTATGGCAGGGATCGAAGAAATGATGCGCCAGCTCCAGGAGAGCATGAAAACCATGCAGCAGGACGCTGTTCGTCGAGATGAATTTGCCAAACAACAGGCCGAAATCATGGCCCAAGAGGCAGAGTTAATTGCCAGACTGCAACAACAGACCGGAGCGTCTGCTTCACACCAGGTTCCTCCCCCACCAAGAGTTCCAGCACCCGGGGAGGCACCAAATGCCCAGAATGCCCAAGAGGATACAGACATCCCAACGAGGCCACCTCCGCCCCCGATTCTACCCCAACTATCCAAGGCACCTACGCCTATCAATCAACCGGACTCTCCCTTTGAGTTCGAGGTGGACCCTACAGCGTTGAAGTTGAGCAAGCTTGAGAAGTTGTTCAAGAAATCCCAAGGGGTAAAGTCCATCCCACACATTGAGGACAGGTATACCGACGTGGCTGTGATGCTGCCAGACCGGTTCAAGATGCCACAGATCGACCGCTTCGACGGGTCTGGGGATCCCATGGTGCATCTACGTCTGTTTTCAGACATACTAAGGCCGATGGGCCTCACCCGACTACAGAAGCTTTCATTATTTGGCCGGTCCTTGTCAGGTGTGGCGGCCATCTGGTACGCAAAATTGGAAGACGATGTCAAGCGGAACTGGGATGGGATGGCCGAGGCTTTCATCGCACAGTACTCCTATAACACGCAAATCGAGATTACAACCCGTGATCTTGAGACGACAAGGCAGGAGCCTAAAGAGAGCTTTTCTGAGTTCGTAACCAGATGGAGGGCCAAGGCCTCAATGATGACCACTAGGCCCACTGACAAGGATCAGATTCGGATGATTGTGCACAATCTCCAACCCAAACTGATGCAGAAAATGATCGTGCTCCCTTTCCCCACCTTTTCGGATTTACATGAGATGGGGGTACAAATTGAGGATGCGATGAAACAGGGTTTGATCGACCAAGACAGAGAGCAACCCAGGAGAACCTTCAACCGCAACACCAATGCAGGCCCGAGCGGCACTGCCACTGCAAGAGCCCCATAAGTGAGCATGGTCACCACCAACCTCCCTCCAAGAACCATGGCAGCTACGCCATTCTCCGATGCGTCCGGAAGCAACACACAAACAACCAAATACCAACCCAAAAGCCAAAGAACCTTTGCTCCACTATATATGCCCCTGTCCAAAGCTCTGGGGGTTTTAATCAGAAAAGGGCACTTGAAGCCCCTAGAGCCGCGGCCATTGCCGGAAAAACTTCCCCCTTCCCACAACCCAGCCAAATATTGCGCATTTCACCAACAGCACGGTCATGACACCGACCAATGCTTCCGATTACGTCATGAGATTCAAGATCTCATTGATAATGGGGTGATTGTGCCTCCAGAAAAACCCAATGTCACAACCAACCCTCTCCCTCCACACAACCAAGCTCCACCTCCCAAAAGAATTAACTTTATCCAGACTGGGGTCATGTCTTACGATCCTAGCATATATATCACCCCATCCCACCTACCCAAGCCGGAGGTGCTCCTTCCTGACTGCACTGACTTGTGCATGTTGGACATTTCCAGAACCCAACCCGAACCAATGGTGGTGACTGTCGAGGACAGAACAGGGGAGATTTCAGAGGAGAATAGGATTGTTGAGTCAGAATCTGAGGAATCTGGGAGTTTTGCTGAGAAGGTATACAGTCCGAGTGACTACATTCTGTCAGTAGGCCAGGTTAGGCCAAGTGTGGAGTTGCCAGAAAGGGCAGAGCTTTGTATGGTACAGAGGGATGGATTTGATCAAGGGTCAGATGACTTAGCAGCTTTGGAAGGGGACTTCGCTAACCTCCAGTTTTTCAGTGAACAAGATCCAGCGGACATGGCAGTCAATTGGTCGAATCTCGAGGAATCGGCAGAGGTTACCGGGTGGCTGGATGATCAACCAGATGTTATGGAAGAATACCAACCAGAACAGGGCCCGTCAGGGGCGAGGACATCAGTTGTGGCCAGAAGGGTCGAGAATCGGAGTGCGTCGCCGGAGAACGCCGGTGCTAAGAATTTCGCTCAGGACTTGGGCATTGTGAATACGGGAAATGTTGAACAGCCAGCTGTACTGACGCGATTGGAACAAGAAAGGTTTGGGGATTCTGAGAGAATCAGGAAAGCTAAGGCCCCTGAGGGGACTGAAAGTGCTGTGTGCACGAGGATAGAGAGTGCCGCGAGCATGTGGACGGGAAGTACTGCGAGTACAATTGTACCGAAGCCGGACAGGTGTCTGTCGGCTGCCGACGGAATGTGGTGGGAAGACGATGATCTTTGTCTTGCCCACACGGATGAGGATTGGGGGAGCAACCAGCCAGACGATACCTAGTACATCGGCGAAGTCGATCGTATGACTAGAAGCGGGCGGTATTTCAAGCCCCCACATCTAGATCAGCCAGAGGTGTCTGGGAAAGATAAGGAGGCGGAGAAACAGAAAGAGAAGCAACTCGAGGAAGAGGCTGTACTGAAGCAGTTGAAAAAGATACAGGCAGACATCTCCATCTGGGGACTGCTTATGGCATCGCGAGTGCATCGACAAGCTGTCTTATCGGCCATGGACAAGGCCAAGCTCTCAATAGACACCACGCCCGAACAACTGGTGGGCTTAGTTTTTCCGGGAGGGGCTACCCCGATGTTGACTTTCTCCGACAAAGAATTGCCACCTGAGGGTGCGAACCATAACAAGCCACTCTACATCTCTGTGGAGTGCAGGAACAAATGGATACCTGTGGTGCTTGTCGACACAGGGTCCGCCATTAATGTGTGCCCGACAAGAACTGCATATGCAATTGGTTTAAAGACCGCGGACTTTGTGCCGACAGCCCAGGTGATTCGGGCATATGATAACACAAGCAGAGAAGTAATGGGGGACAGTGAAAATTCAGACCAAGGTTGGGCCGGGACAGCATGAAGTAGACTTTCAGGTCTTAGAAGTTCCTGCGACCTTCAATCTACTTTTGGGCGGCCGTGGTTGCACCAGGTAAAGGCAGTATCATCCACCTTGCATCAGATGGTGAAATACCCCATGGGAAGGGAGTAGCCATCGTTTTTGGAAATTCGTCGATCCATCCACCGCCAGAAGTATCTACGCCAGTTTTGGAAATTGAGCACGGTATGGAGGATGTGTTCATGTCGGGTTTTACCCTGGCTGAGGCCCGGGTTGTGCAGAATATCTTAGCTGTTAATGAGGGGGTGTATGTTAGCGCACAATCAGTATACCTCATGAACAAGCTTCAACACATCCCCGGGATGGGATTGGGAAAGAGCGGCCGGAAGGGCGTTTCAGCGTTGGCCGAAGTGCCACACAACCTACACACCTTTGGCTTGGGTTATCTGCCCACCAAAGAGGATTGGATAAGGAAAGGTAAGGAGATGGCTGGGAGAGCCAGAGCGAAGCAGGCGGGGAAGCCTTTTGAGCTAATGCACCGACCCATCCAGGGTACCCTAAACGGACGCTTTGTCCTGGAGGGGGAGGACTTTCCATTTTGTGGCTTCCCAGAGCCATGGCTGAACGCGGAGAGGAAGCGCGTGCCAGGTTTTGAGATTTTCTTTGACCTACAGTTATCCGGGGATGACGTTGCCGAAGAGCGGACGGACCCATTAGCTGAGGCTGAGCAGAGCAAGAAGGTGGAGTTTAAGGACGTTGAAAGTGAAATGGGGTAAGCGCTGGCGTGTCTACTTTCAAATCCTCCGATCGAACAGAAGTGCTTGGGGGATAACTTCTCAGCATGCGTGATCGGGATTGAAACAGCTGCGGGCCTACCAGCAAACATTTTGGATGCATCTATCGCACCCTCTCTCATTTGGCAGTATGAAGATGGATTTTTGTCAAGCAGCACCGGGTCAGGTAGTGAACCGGAATCTGATTCCTCCGAATTTGTTGAGTCGAAATTAGGTTCCAGCTCGACTGAGTCTGAGTCCGGTATTCCAGGGGGTGATAACCTGGATACCACAGTCCTGTCCAGGTCGTCTTTTCCTTTCTCTTTTGAGTCTGTTGTAACCGAAGAATCGGACGATTTGGATGTGCTTAATGAGAATGATGTGCATGTGGTTTCTGAGTACTTTTCTGTGCCTTTGATTTATTACTTGAATCAGGACTTTCAAAATTTTGATAAAAACGACAAGGAAGAAATTCCTCCGGTTTTGCAACGATTAATTGATCAAGAGCAGGAGAGATTTGTTAAACCCTTAATTGATGAAATCACTACTGTGAATATTGGTACTGAGGAGGACCCGCGGCTGGTCCAGATCGGGTCCACGTTGTCTTCGGAGGAACGCGAGCGCTTAGTCGCTTTATTAAAAGATTTCAAAGATGTTTTCGCGTGGTCCTACGAAGACATGCCTGGAATCGATCCTGAGATTGTACAGCATCGGATCCCTCTTGACCCCGAGGCCCAACCCGTTAAACAAAAACTCAGAAGGATCCGCCCGGACTGGGCCCTCAAGATTAAAGAAGAGGTCACCAAGCAAATTGATGCAGGGTTCCTGTTGGTATCCGAATACCTGACTTGGTTGGCCAACATTGTTCCAGTGCCGAAGAAGAATGGCAGGATCCGGGTATGTGTGGATTTCAGGGATTTGAACAGAGCCAGTCCGAAGGATGACTTTCCCTTGCCGCATATTGATGAGTTAGTGGACTTCACAGCGGGGCATGCTTTGCTTTCGTTCATGGATGGCTTTTCGGGCTACAATCAGATAGTGATGGCACCCGAAGACCGGGAGAAGACTGCTTTCACCACCCCGTGGGGGACATATTGCTACAGGGTGATGCCATTTGGGTTGAAGAATGCTGGAGCTACATATCAACGGGCCGCGACCACAATATTGCACGACATGATCCACAAAGAGGTTGAGGTGTACGTAGACGACATGATTGTCAAGTCCAAAGAAAGAAAGGGCCACTACACCGCCTTACAAAAGTTCTTTCAAAGGATCAGAGAATTTCGGTTGCGGTTGAATCCTCAGAAGTGTACGTTCGGTGTTACAGCAGGGAAAATGCTGGGGTTTCTGATTACACAGAGAGGTATCGAAGTCGACCCTTCCAAAATCAAGGCCATCTTAGAAATGCCACCACCAAGGACTGAAAAGGAGGTGCGAGGCTTTCTGGGTAAAGTGCAATTCATAAGACGGTTTATCTCAAAATTAACCTTGACTTGTGAACCACTTTTTGGTCTCCTGAAGAAAGGAAAGAAATTCCAATGGGACGGCCGATGCCAAGCTGCTTTTGAACAGATCAAGGAATACTTACAGAACCCACACGTGTTGTCACCGCCTGAACCGGGGAAGCCGTTGATATTGTACTTTTCGGTAACTCAGACTACAATGGGCTGCATGCTCGCGCAAGAATCAGAGGACAAGGTGGAGAGAGCCATCTACTATCTGAGCAAGAAGATGCTAGAGTATGAGACTCGCTACACACTGTTGGAAAAGGCTTGTTTAGCCTTGGTATGGGCTACCAGGAAGCTGCGGCACTACCTGTTAGCTCACTCTGTAATGTTGGTTTCGAGATTAGATCCCATCAAATATCTATTCGAGAAACCGGCGCTTACGGGTAGGCTAGCTCGTTGGTTGCTGTTGTTTTCTGAATTCGATCTGAAATATGTGACGCGCAAGTCAGTCAAGGGAAGAGCAGTAGCAGAATTCTTAGCCGATCATCCCGTGGAAGGGGGTGAAGCAGTTGAGTACTTATTCCCAGATGAGGCCATTTTGCATATCGATGATGAAACTTGGACGATGTACTTTGACGGAGCGTCAAACCAATATGGGTATGGAATAGGGGTGTTGCTGATAGCACCCGACAATTCCCGTATCCCTCTAGCCTTCAAACGCCGGTTCAAAGTCTCGAACAATGAAGCAGAATATGAGACATGCATTGCCGGTCTAGAAGCAGCCCTGGAACTAGGGGAAAAACGGTTGGACGTCATTGGGGACTCGAACCTTGTTGTATCTCAAGCGAAAGGAGATTGGAAAGTCAAAGAAGAAAAGATGATTATGTACCACCAGACCTTGGACTTGTTAATTCCTCGATTTGAGAAGTTAAACTTTGCTTATCTATTAAGGGAGAACAACAGGTTCACAGATTCACTAGCAACTCTATCTTCCATGATAGACATCCCGTTTGGAGTCCGGATGCGTCCAGTCATTATTGACCAAAAATTTGTGCTGGCCTACGAGTCGATTGCTGCTATAGATAGGTTCAAGATGAGAACCCCTGGTATTACGATATTTGGAATTTCTTGGAGAAGGAAGCATATCCACCAGGGGTCAATGCCAAGGATAAAAGGGCAATCAGAAGAATAGTCGTTCAGTTCATCATCTGCGGAGGTAAATTGTATAAGAGAGGCCATCTGGGAATGCATAAGCTGTGCGTTGAAGCTGAAGAATCAAAACGCCTGATGGAGGCCATCCATGGAGGGGAATGCAGTGCGCATATGAACGGGGTAATGCTAACGCGGAAGATCCTCAGACAAGGTTATTATTGGTCCACCATGGAGGAGGATTGTATCGGCTTTGTTCGGCAATGCCACAAATGTCAGATCCATGCAAACCGCATGAACATCCCGCCGTCGAAGCTATACAACATGACTTCACCATGGCCATTTTCAGTTTGGGGAATTGATGTGATCGGGGCTGTCACTCCAAAGGGGTCGAATGGGCATGAGTTCATCCTGGTTACGATAGATTACTTTACAAAGTGGGTTAAGGCCCAATCTTATGCGGTATTGAAGGCTTCACATATTGCGAAGTTCATCAGGAATAACATCATCTGTCGCTATGGGGTCCCGAACGAGATCATTCCAGACAATGGTTCCCACTTCAAGAAGGAAGTGATTGACCTGTTGGAGAAATACAATGTGGCTTTGCATAAATCATCCACATACCGGCCGCAAACCAACGGAGCAGTTGAGGCCGCCAACAAGAATATCAAACACATACTGCAGAAGATGGTGGAAACCTATCGGGACTGGCCAGAGAAGCTGCCGTTTGCTCTGTGGGGCTACCGGACTTCAATTAGAACTTCTACTGGGGCGACTCCGTATTCATTGGTTTATGGGATGGAGGCCGTTCTACCTATCGAAATTGAGGTCCTGTCATTGCGAGTACTGGCTGAGTATCAGATAGCCGAGGCAGATTGGCAGCAGAGCAGATTCGAAGAACTCATGCTCTTTGATGAGAGAAGACTGAAAGCACTGTACCATGTTCAGGGTTATCAGCGCAGAATTGCTAGGGCATTCAACAAGAAGGTTAAGTCCAGGAATCTAAAAGAAGGAGATTTGGTGCTCAAGGATAACCGAGCTCCCATCCACGACCCTAGGGGCAAGTTCAGACCCAATTGGACTGGTCCTTACATCATCAAATCTATATGGTCAGGTTGGGATGGTTGTAATAGAGTGCTCTCTTAGTGGCCTTAAATCCCCCTTGTTTTGCATCCATTTCTTGGGCATGTTTTGACTATGATCTATGCATGCTTTGGACTTGTTTTGGAGTCCCCTATGACTGTTTTAAGTCATTTTAGTCGTTTGGGGTTTGGTTGACATAATCATGGTTTGAACATCTTTGTTAAGCCTCAAGGTTTTGGGCCCTATTGCATGCCTCGCTTGCATGTTTTGCTTAATTTGGCATTATTCTTCATGTGATTTCAGAGCCTATTATAATGTCATGCCCTCATGATTACTCCATTTTGCTCATGCTTGAATGTTGTGCATAGTGGTCTAGCTTATGGACCAATATTATGTGTGTATTTGCCTTCCCTTTTGGCCCCTTAATTTGGGTGCTTTGGCCACTGTTTTGGGATATGGCTGAGGCCTCCCATCTCAATGTAAGTCCATCCTTGTACATAGTTGCATATTTGACATGTTGCCTCTCGTTACATGCTTGCATTATACCATGTTTGCATTACATGTTAGGTTGCATTGCATTGCATCTTGCATGCTAAACACATTGTACATTTGCATGCTTAGTTTGCATTGCATTTGGCATGCCTTGTTAACTTAGCCTCATGTTGCATATTTGACCCATGTTGCATACTTGAGGCACATTGCATACATGCATTACATTTTGCTTAGTTTGGGGTGTCAAACCAAGCATGAGGAATGAGGTGCGTTCGTACTCAAAGTGACGAAACACGTCTCAATCCTCGGTCGCCAATGCCCTTGATCTCAACATGATAGGGCGTAAGGCACTCATTTGTTTGTTGCATGCATTTACATTGATTTGCAAACTTGGTGCCTTTGGCCATCATGCATCGGGATACGTGGTTGGTGGCCCGAGGATCAAGGGCCACACTCCCTTGAGTCAATAACATGATAGGGAGAGTGGGCATGCACACATTTTCTTGAAAATTCCATGCCATGCCTTGTTTGTCCTCTGCTGCTGCCGAAACAGGATTCTGCAGGAACATTTGGCCGACCGACTACATATTGTGCCGACCGACCATAGATAATTAGCCGATGGCTTAACAAATGGTCGATGAATATTTATCAATGGCCGGTGATTTCATACCTTGGCCGGTGGCATTCCAAAATGATTAGAGAGCAATTCAGAGACATCCCCAGGATTTTCACAGTCCTCAGAGGTGTAGGACAGTGCAAACAGAGGCAATAGTGGCATGGCAATGGATTTCCGGGTGAAACCAATCCGAGCTTGCATGCATCCCTCTTCCTGAGGCCATTTTATTGCTCTAAATAGTTTAATTAATTTGTTAATTAGTTAAGGGTTTGTAATATTTAATTAGCTAGAGTAGTTAATTATTCATTCGGTCTGTATTATTCTTTCGGACCCTCCGGGCGAGGGCAATTGTGTAATAAGTGTGCGTGAGTGTGTGTATGTCTTCCAACCCCACGTCTTTCTCCCTTTTATTTACTAGCTTATGATGGTTAGATTAGGGCATGTTTTATTTAGCATATTTATGATAACATGTTTGCACACATTCATTCGTATTGCATGCACCGGGCTCAGCGCATCATACTAACTGCATTGTATTTTCAATTCCAAATTGAATACATGCTATCTGTTGCATTTCACATGCCATTTTAGAATAGCCGAGCCTATTGTAGTTGCATTTTTGCATGTGTTGTATTAGGCATTTCTGTATAGTTAGGATCATGCATGGATTTCTAACATAGCTTTTGTTTTGGCTTGGAGTACTCGGTAAGTGTTTATGCTTTAGCATCCTTGCATGCGTGTGAGTGACTGCCATGATAGCATGCTTACCATGAGGCTACGTGCTTATGTGATATAACTGCCTGAATACATGTGGGTGAAGGTTGGATTATCTGAATTGGAATAATGCATTGACTGTGAGTTTTAAGCCCACTTGAGAGTGGCAAATCATCATGTTTTCTAAGCCCACCTGAGGGTGGCAAATCCACATTTTAGCCTACTTGTGAGTAGCAGACCGTTTTCAAAACAAACATGAGATGTTTTGTTCCAATTCAGGCGATCCAGTCTATACTTGTATGCTGTGTGCATCACAGAGTAAATCTAGGCTAATAACCGGAATAAGAACACATAATGTTTTCAAAACTTGATATCATGGTTAGTAGAGGCCGATCTTCGGATCGGGCGAGAGGGGGTGCTCATAGCTGACCTTCCCTAATCGTACCCAAGTTCCCGAGTCGAGGCAACTTTGGTGATGACGGACACGTGGCCTTAGGCAACTTGTCAGGGTTTCCTAAATTCCCCCAAAATAAAATATTTAGGTGGCGACTCTATATCTGGCAAAGCAGTCCATGTTTGGCACTTCTTTCAAAAAAAGTCTGTTTTCCAAAACGATTTACCGGATTTGGACTCTTTGGTGATTTATCAGTCTTGCATTGCACATTGCGAGATCAGATTAAGAACCGACACAAATCGAGTCCGAACTGTAGCGAGGCCCATGAGGGCGCGTCTACACCCTCACCATTGCATACTGCTTCGCTTTCTTCACATAATATTTAGCAATCTTTCTCAAATCTTCAGCTTTCTGGAGAAGTGTTACCTTCTTTTTGACACTAGTTGGCTTTAGGACAACCAAGAGCATTCGTTCCAGAGCCCCTTGGGCAATAGGTGCTGGGGAAAGAAGTGCATCTTTCCAAGATTTTGCTAGTTTTACATTCGAGACAACAAAGAGCATTCGCTTTGAAGCCCCTCAAGTGATAGGCGCTAGCTCTATCCCTCGTGATTTTAGAACCACCACAGTGTATGTTAGCCTCTTAACAGTTACTTCAGCATTCCTATAACAAAAGAATACGTCAGTAAGTTTCAAATATATATATATATATTGTTCTTCAAAAGATTGGAGAATAAATAAGTTCCACTAGGTATGCAAGAATTTGTAGACATAAATTCTGAAAAGTGAAGTGTTTCAACACATTTCAAAATCCATGTTACAAATGTCCACTATTTAGTTTTTGGACTAAACAGTGTTAATTATTTGAATAGTACGTTCCTATTTTTGATCTGTATTCCAAATCGTTAATTACATATTTTATTTAAATGAAACCTCTGATTAATAAGGAAAAAAAAATGAACAAAAGACAAATTAAGGAAAAGAAATATTTTATTGAAATTGTAAGGATTTAGAACCCTTAGACACAAAATACAATAATTGGGTTTGAAACGCTTTGCCTAGCGCTCGTTATCGTATCAGATACTTATAGTGTAGTGTAAGCTTTCGACTTCTTATTTCTTATAACGACTTCTTTAACTCTATAATTTGTTTCTCTCTCTCTCTCTCTCTCTCTGATCTTCTAACTTCTGACTTTTTATCCTCCCCATCTTGTGTGATGACCCCTTATATTTATAAAGGGTCATCCATGTGATAAGAGTGCCTCATCTTTGATTTGAATCTCAAATTGAATGATAAGGTCATTTGAATTTCAAATCGAATGATAACGCCATTTGAATTTAGGTATAACCATATTTGATTAATCTTGTTGTAGGCTCTATAGGTGTTATCTTTTGTAGGCTCCACGTGTCATTTGAGTATCTTAAATAACGTCGCTGAGATACGATGTTGTTTTATTTATGCACGTAAACGGATTAAGTTAATTATTTTAGGAAGTGATTACCTACAACAATCCTATCTTCGGCTTTATATGTGCCATTAATCGATTGGTCGTATTTGAAACTTGGTTGAAATTTGTGTGCCAGCAGTGAGGTTTATATCATATGCATCTCTATCACGAAATGTGTAATTTTATTACTCCCTCCGTCCTAAAATATTAGTCAATTATTCCATTTTTCATTATTCCAAAATATTAGTCCCTCTTCAAAAATCAAGTACAAAAATAATATAAATTTCCTATTTTTCCATTCTTTTAAATTAATAAACAATATAAAAAGTACAATTATGACATTGATATTCCCAAAAAATATACTATTAAAAGGGTAATTTTGAAAAATTAACTTTTTTTAAATGCAATAATTGTACTACCAAAAAAAGTTGAATTCCCCAAAAGGGACCATTATTTTGAGACAAAGGGAGTATAAAATTTTGTAACATTAACTATAAAATGAGTAATCTTGTCATAAATTAACGTAATAAAAAATGTTATAATCAAATCATAAATTTTTATAATATAAATCATGAAATTTTAAATATTTTATTACGTCAATTTATAATAAATTTACATATTATATAATTAATATTATAAAATTTTATAATAAAATTTGGCGCACATCATAGCATTTTTCAGCATAGCATTTTCCAACATGTTGACATTTCTTCAGAGCTTAAAAGCCTCAAATCAACTTTTGAGATAGTGCCGACCAGGAATCGTTTCAATGCATCCGAACTAAAAGTACTAATCAATAACTTTAAGTCTATTAAAAGAGAAAAAGAACACAAAATCAGACACATAAAGGCCTCTTTTGGCAACATGATAATAATCTGATTTTCAGATTATTATCAACCTCTTCTCTCACAGAAAATCTGATTATAATCTGCTTATAATCAGCTTTTCACCAAAAATCAGATTATAACCATCTTCCCAAAACACCCCAAAATATATAAATGAATAAAATTTTTAAAAAATTGTTACTAAGACTTACTTTTGAAAAATCTTATGCATTTATATATTTTTTGTATTTATTTCCTGGATAAATTACACTTTTTACATTTATTTAATGTAAATTTTATTTTGATTATTATTATTTTAATTTGGTCTATACATTTTAAAATTTTCAATTTAATTATTCCATCTAAATATTCGTTAACTTTTTCTATGTGTACACCTCAAATATTAACAAATGTCCAAAAATTGATAATTTCAACATGAAACTTGAATGGAAGAACTAAAGTCAAACTATATTTAAAGTACAATGACTAAAATTATTCAATTTAAACAATAGATACCAAAATAAAATTTAAATTAAGATATAAGGATTAAAAGTCACTACAAAAGATTAAGATTTTAAAAATTAAAATTATTTTTAAGGAACTAAATATTTTTGTTGTGAAAAGTGTCGTCATTATATTTTTAACAATAAAAATTGGACATTAATAATTAATTATTATTCTTTTGGGATCAAATTTTTTGTCTAAAAAAATAAACTATTTTGAGACCAATTTATTTTGTCCTTAAAAATCTATTTATTAGTGATATTTTTAAAATTTTATCGCTAAAAGTTTTATTTTTGACTTTTTAAAATAATCTTTTAGTGACTATTCTCATGATAATGAAAATTAATCCTTTAATATTTTTTTAAAAATTAAAAAATTAAAAACAATATTTTTTTAAAAAATTAAGCCTTTACTTTTAAAAATTAAAATATTTAATTTTTAAAACTTTTATAGATTGTTGTGAGGGCAATTTACCTATGATTCTAGATTTATATAATTAACAAAGGCATGTGATAGGAGTGGTTCAGTCAATCAATTCAATGAAACATCTTTTGGTACAGCTGCTCCACCATGCCATCCTTGAGAAAGATTAGGTTAATAATTGATCAGACTCACTTTCATTTTGCTTTTATGCCCTTGTTTTCTTTCCCTTTGCATCTCATTTTTCAAAGCCATTCTACTTTTTTTTGATTTTTGGAGAATCTTCTTGTGGGCCATCTAATGTTGAAGGATGTCCTCCAGCTACCTATTTGCCCAAACCATTCTCAATTTCTCAGTCTGCTCTTTCACATCACTACCTAACCATTACTTTTTTGCTTTCTTATCTCCAAATTGCAAAATTCAATTTCTCAGTTTCCATTTTTAACTTCAATAAAATATTAGTTGTAACGTCCAAATAATAACAATACATATATTCATAACACTCAAAAGATACCCTTGTACTACCCCATAGATAGACAGAAACACATGAGATTTAATTATTTATTAAAGACAATATTATTAGAACATTATCTCTTTCATTAATACATTCATTAATCATAAGTTATGAATCTATAGTATGTGATGAATATACATAGAACAAAAAAAGAAAAGAGAAATTCATACCTTAATGGTTATATATTACCAAGACGATACATGGTTAAAACAACAGTGGGTCTAGCCTAATACAAATAAAATCCCTAGGTTTGTATAAAAGTATTTATAACACAAAAATAAATGAGCATTCAACTCCAAGATCCTCCCAAGCTAAGTCCTTGATGGAAGTATGCCATTAGCACCTAAAAGTTGATTTCCACATAGGGTGAGCTAAAACCTGATAGAGATTTGTTTAATATACAGTATGATGCTTAACAAAGTCAAGTAGTGAATGCACATGAATGCTATTTATCAAAACGATTCTTTTTCTCTTTCAAACAATGCAATGTCATGTTTATAAATCAATTCATAAATCGATATATTTTTAAAATAGAAATAGGGCAGTGGATACACAACACTAGGAATTTCTAGGTATATGTCTGCAAGTTAGGCTATCCAAGCACTACCAAGGCCAATTTATCAATCCTAACCATAAGAATCGGCACCTAGCAACGCGGGTTTCTGACTTTCACCAAGAACATGCAAGCCAACATAAATATAGCCACAACCACACACCCTAACCAGATTCACCAAGGTATTCACCCATTTTTTTTCATAACGATACATTTTCAATGTATAAATATAAAACAATGTTTGAATGAAAAATGTATGAGTGAAAGGTTTTAATTTAACCTAGTCCTTATGTGATTTCTAAAACAATCAAAACTATCTTCCACCGATAACCCAAAACAGATATCTTTATATAAGAAATAAATTCAAGAGATACGCATAAATATAAAGTTTCAATACTTGAACTAACAATACATGTTCAACTCCACTTTTCAAGCCAACAGATATTCTTTCCCAAAATTCACATTTTGAATGCAATTTTTCATAATCCTCAATACCAATACCTTTCCCATATCATTTCCAAGAAAATAATTCAAAACCCCTCATTTATCCTCCAAAATCAAACCAAAACCAAATCCGAAATCAACCCAAGATACTATTCTATTCAAGAGCAAATATAACGATTCTGGTTTAGACCCGACCTGTTTATTGTTTTGGATCCGGGATTATTTGTCTTGATAGTTGTTCATGTTCTTAATCATCTTATTCCGTATTGAATTGGGTTGTGTGAGTATTGTGGTTATGTTTGAAACAGGTTGGGAGTTCATTTTTCAAAGGAGTCTTTGCTTAGAATTTTGCTTGTTCACTCGAGCGAAACTTCTTGCGCTCAAGCAATCTTTTACAGTCTGCAAAACTACTGAGAGTTTGATATCTGCGCTCAAGCGATGCCTCTTGCGCTCAAGCAAACTTTTACAGGTCTGAACTATTAAGAGGGGTGCATTGTGTGCTCAAGTGACCATTTCTACGCTTGAACGGTCTGCTCGTATATCAGTCCGAGAAACACACTTTTTGAGTCATTTTCTCACCTCTCTCTCTCTCTCTCTCTCTCTCTCTCTCTCTAAACATTCCAAAACCTAGATCTTCTTTTTTCTGTCTCTAAAAACCATTTCTAAAACCTCAAATACACCTTGATCCGTGGATTTATATACCATTGTCCTTTGGAAAAAAAGAGTAGAGCTTGCCTAGAGCTTCCTTTGGATCAAAGCAAAGTTAATTTTTAGCTTCATCAAAGTTTCTCTCTCTCTCTCTCTCTCTCTCTCTCTCTCTCTCTCTCTCTCCCCCTTGTCTTCTAGCTTTGAGGTAGAGATTTCTCCACACTTTTGTATGGTTTTTAACTTAATTATTTGCTTTTCTAAACAATATTGTGATTTGGAAATTTTTGGATAAACGTAAGGTTTTGGCTTTGAAATCAAAATAGGGGTTTTAAAAATGATTTCTTGGAAATGATCGTGAGTTTATAAATGTGGTTGAGTTGTAGTAAAATGTTATATTTTTATCCTTGTAATTGATTTATTAAGAAAATGAGGTTTTGCCCTAAAATATGAATATTTGATTTTGTAAAGAAGAAATGAAAATGATGTTGGGTTTTATGAAATTGGAATGATAATGATGATGGTGGTGGAGTTGGAGTTGGATATGCATTATCACTCTCACATTGGACTTTTTGAAAGGTTATCTTTATTAAAAATTATCTATCTGTTTAGAGATATCTGTTTTGGGCTATCGGTGGAAGATATCTATGATTGTTGTAGAAATTGCAAGAGAATTAGGAGAACTGAAACTAATTTTCCATCCATTTGCATTAAGCATTGTTGCATACTTAACACATTTCAAATGTATATTGTTTTGAGAATAAATGGTGAATATTTGGTGAATCTAGATAGGGGGTGTGGTTGTGGTATTATTGTTGGCCAGTGTGTCCTTGGTAAAAGTCCATAAACCCGTGCGGTTAGGTGTCGAGCCTTCTGGTTAGTACTAATAAAAATAGCAATTGGTAGTGTTTATGGAGCTTACTTGCAAGAAATGATTTCATGAATTGTGATATAATCTGGCATTGCATGATTTTGGAAAGAGATATAAAACGTTTTGACACGAGCATTACATATGCATTCACCTTATGGCTTTGTTAAGATTCATATATTTTGTTAGAGTATCTGTACTAGGCTTTGGCTCACCCTATGTAAAAAATCGTTTTCAGGTGCTGATAATATGCCTCCGCCAATGCCGTAGTTTGGAAAGACTTAGAGTCAAGAGCTTTCTTTTATTATTTTTGTAATTATTTTTTTATTTTTATTTTTATTTTTATTTATTTTTGTATAAACCTAGGGTTTAAACTGTACTGAGTTAAAACTCACTTTTTTTATAACCAAATATTATCTTGGAAAGTTGTAGTCATTAGGGCATTTAATTGTCTGTTTAGCTTTTCTTTCATATTATTAATTAGTGGCATATGCTATAGCTAGCCCAGCCCGGCTTGGCCCACTCGAGCTCGAGCCTAGCCCGGCCCATACCGAGCCTTGCGGGCTCTCGCCAAAATTCGGACCAGGCCGAGCTGGCCCACAGGCCAAAAAATTAGGCCCAGGCCCAACCCTAAGCCTAGGGGTATTCGGACCTTGGACGGGCCGGTGGGCTGGGCCTCAGGCTGACCAAGTTTTTTTATTTTTTTTTAATTTTTTCTACCAAAATTTTATTATTTTCTACTAAAAATGACACTGGGCCTCAAGCGGACCAGGCCTTGAGTGGGCTTTAAGCGAGTCAATGGACTGGGCCACAGGCCGAGCAAGACGGGCCAGGCCAGGCCAGACTTCAAAAATAATGGCTTGGGCTAGGCTTGGGCTCGGGCCCATCTCGAGTGGCGGGCGGGCTTCAGGTCACTCATGTGCCGCGGCCAATTTTTACACTCCTAATTATAAATTTAGGGTTAGGACTTATAAATGTATAACTATATATGTTACCTTTTGTACAATTGAATCATATGAATGGAAAGATATTATATTCAGAACTGCATTGTTATTTAATGATTGTCATGTGATGAATTATGATTATTATTTCAGGACATTAAAACTTGATATCAGAGCTACCGAATTTGAACGCTTTGAGATCGTGGGATGTACTTTTTACCACAATAAGTTATCTCACTAGTTAAAATTAGAAGTAATCATAGTATGTTGTGTGATAAGATACTTATGTGACTAAATGAATATGTCAAACTCAAAAATTTTCTTCACCATTTTTTTTTTTTTTATACAATTAAAAGATTCATTTCCAAATACAATAATTTTTCTTATATCTTAAAATAGTCAAAAAGCCATTCAAAATGTTAATTTCAAACAACTACTTAATTAAACTAGTTACAATTCACTTATCTACATTTTAAAATTATTTTTAATTAATTAAAAAATAAATTTATTTATTTATTTATCATTACTTAATCCTATATATAGCGCGAATTCTACGCTAGTTGAATAAGGAAGAAAGGGCAAGTAAAAGATTTCCTCGTACTACACATACATCAAAATAAAACAAAAGCTCCAAAAAAATGAGACCCTCAAATTTACAATGAGCTAAAAAAACAAAAAAGGGCCCCACTTACATTACCCCCTGGTGTTTGTCAACTAGCTTCACGTGAACCCAACCCCGACAACACATAACAAAAAAAGCATGGATTGTGAAAAGATGCTAAAAGCACCACCAGAGAGAAGACGAAGAAGCAGCCAAACTGAGTCTGAGTATTTACACAGACGACCATACCAGAGACACAATAATAATGATTAGGGGCAAAATTGGAAACCAAAGACTGGTCATCAACGACGATGACGAGGACGAATCGGAGTATTGGAACTGCAGAGAATCGACGGCGAGAGGCATGTTCTCCTGGTCGGGGCTGCACTTGGATTCCTGGGGTGGGTGCGCACTGTACATGATAGCGCGCAGAACAGCCGACACAGTAGGTATGTACGCCGTCTTGTTGCGGGCTAGTAGCCACGTCAGCCCCATTAGCTGGCAGTCTCTGTTGAGCATCTTGCTTGCTCTATTGTCACCTTCTTCTTCTTCACTTACGTTTTTGCCCTCGCCCTTTAACTGCAATCACACAGCATATACAAGGGCATTTTAGACTATACACGTCAATCCATTCAAAACAACGCAAATGAGACGATGGTTTTAATCTTGGTTTAAAACATAAAATGATAGATTAATATAACGGCTGTGCTGCAGACCTCTAATTGGAGGTGCTGCAGTATAGCACTAGTGACCTGTCAAGGTATAAAATAAAAATAAAAAATAAAAACAGTGAAGTAAAGATAAAAAAAAAGACAAAAAAAGACAAATTAGAGGTGTTTTAGTGGTCATTTTTTAGAGGTATGAATCATTTTTGTTAATCTAAATCATATTTAGGCTCCGTTTAGTTTTAGTTTTTTTTTCTTTTTAAAATTTTTTAAAAAAAAAATTATTAACTTTTTAGCTAATTAGGCATCGTTTGGGAACAAATTTTTTTAATAACTTTTTGATTTTTTAGCTAAAATATAATTTTTTAATAAAAATAGTATGTTTGGGATTAATTTTTGATTTTTTATGAAAAGATGTACAAAAAATAAATAAATAAATGAATCTTTAATTTTTTGGTATAAATTGTTAACTTTTGATTTTTTTAATAATTTTTTGACTTTTAAACTAAAAAGTAAAATGTTGCCAAACAAGACTTTAAGGTTTAAATAAATAAATTAAAAAATGATAAAAACTAGAGGTTATTTGAGATGATCTAAATAAGTACAATTTTTAACTTTTTATAAAATATGGATTGGATTTGATGTGATGTGGTAGAGAGGTGATGTGACTTAAATAAGATGATATAACTTAAATAGGATAGTGATTTTTTGACTTTTTAACTTTTTTAAGTTATGCCAAACTTTAGCCTAACAATGAAAGGAAAAAAATCCGCCCAAGGTGAAAAAGAAAATGTAACTTTTCACCATCTTAGACCATCTCCAACGGTTCATCAAACCTGATATCAAATTCAAAATTTGGTGAAAAAGTCACTTTTTTGAGCTCCAACGGTTTCACCAAATCGATATCAAATTGAGAATTCACCAAACATTTCACCAAAATGAGAACATGCGAAGCATTTCACAAAATCATTGTTCCTGACCGTTGGGGTAGACCAACCGGTCGTCCTGGAAAGAGTTCAAACAGTTCAACATTTCTGGTTCAAACCGTTCAAAAAAAAAAAAAAAAAATTTCGCCTAACCGGTCGACCAACCGGTTGTCCCGGAAAAAGTTCAGAAAGTTCAACAAAAAAGGTTCAATTCGTTCAAAAAAAAAAAAAAAAATTCCCGTCACCAGTCGGCCAGCCAGTCGACCAACCGGTTGTCCCGAGCAGATTTGCTATTTGGTAAACCATTGGAGCCTCTGGTATCAAATTGGGGAAAGAGTGATTTTTTTACTCAAATTTGGTGAAACGTTTGATGAACTGTTGGAGATGCTCTTACCCCAAACACATCAAAAAAAGGCTTGATCATAAAAAAATTATTACCAAACCAACCCTTAAGAAGATGTTGATTACGAGTTTTTTTGTACGAGTCTGATTAATAGGGTTATCAAATTATGAAATCAGAATTAATTATATATTATCATATTTGATTATATTTAAAAATGATGTTAATTACAACATATCGTAGTGATGTTGATTATGACTAACGTTATCTATAATTATGTTTGAAAGTGAAGTTAATTACCGCCAAATATAATTATAATTAATGACTTAAATCTACTTTCTAAAATTTAACCATTGAAAAATAATAGTGCATATGTAATTCTTAAAAAGTAAAAATAAAAATGTGTGTAGTAGAAGTAAATAATTGATATAATTATGATACTTATCATATAATGATATCATCAATTAATAAGAAATCTTATATTGTAATAATATAAACAATATTATTTGGTTTGTGAGGTTTGTGGAGGTGATATCCACTAAATCATAAAACAGTGTAGTGAAAATTACTTGATCATGAAAATTACATGATTGAATTTGAATGAAAAATAAAAAGATATTTGCTTAATTCTATTTATAATATTTTATTAATTTTAGTTGCAACATCACCCAAAAGAGTATCATCATTACATGTAATATTGTTTTAAAGCATTGCTATTGAAATTTCAAAAAATAACAATGATTAGTGGATTCTGAGAGTGCAGCCACGTAATATTTTATGATATTATAATTAATTAAAAATATTAAATATTATAATTTTATATTGAATAATTAAGAAACGTGATAAAATATAGATTTGTTTTGAAAAGTAATATAAAATTAAAAAATTAACAAAAAAATTAAGAATAAATTACAAATAAATCTTTTAAAATTTATTTAACATATGATTTGCTATTGTGATTACATCTCACTTTGAAATTTTTAATTTTACATATTTTATTAATAAATTATCAAATTAATTACAGTTTTTAAAAATATTAAAAATTTATTTCAATTAATAGTTCAAAATAAATTAGAAAAAATTACAAATTAGTAATCCTTTTACAATATGTTTACAAATTAATGAAAAAATTTAGGAAAAATTACAACAAAAAAAATCAACATTTAAGTCTTGTAATAAAATAAATTTAAATTTTCAATATTATCAAATTAAATCTTAATATTTTAATTTATTTTTAATTTAAATTATTTACATATTTTTGTTAAGTAAAATTAAAAGAGAAAAAATATATTTTAATCATTGAACACAACGTAGATATACATAAAATATCTAAGATATACTTTTCATTGAATTTAATAACTACAATATTCATTTTTTTATTATGAAAATTGACAAATAAGTTAAATTAAAAATTTATTTTGTTACAAAACTTAAATCCTAAAATTTTCTTTTGATAATTGTCCCAAAAAGTTATAAAAATTGAAAAAATTTACCACATACTTTCTTTTTCTTTTTCTTTTTCTTTTTTTTCTTTTTTTAAATCCTAAAAACAAAAACAAAGAGCGTTTTCGAAAAACCAGTTAAAATTTCAAGTTTTTGATTCCATACGATATGATTCCGAATCAGAAAACATACCTTTTGTAGAGCTCCAAGGCACTTAGTGCAACCAGCGTACGACGAATTCCGGCAATTACGCTCCAGATTCTTCACGGCGGCTGTCGGCGTCGCATTCCTACCGGCGGTAACATTGAAGGCCGCCGGACAACTAAGCGACGTGATCTGGTGGAGCCGAATTCCACAAAAACAGAGCACAGCGTCACACGAAGCGTTAGGCTGAGGAATATGAATATTGCGGCTCTGCAACGAGCTCTGGAGCGAGATAACACACTTCTGTGAGTCGTCCGGCATCATCGGAAGGTCAGACGACGTCGTCGGAGCCTCCGCAGCCGTAGGAACTTGCAGCGCCGAGCGAGCGTGAGCTGCGAAAAGCCACGCCGCCAGCACGGGGCAGCACCGGCTCCGATCTAGGTTCCGACCGCACGCGGCGTTCACGCCGCCGAAGAGCTCAGCCGAGAGGTCGAGCTGGCAGATAGGTGTCTCGGTCTGGACCGGAAACGCTGGGACTGTGTTCGGAGCAGAGTAGTCCCCCGGTTTGAGAGGTTGAACCGGTTGGGCGAGCAAACCGGCGAGTGATCGATCAAAGTGTAATAATAAGAAGGCGAAAAGGACTATGTAGACGGTTAATTTCTCCATTGTTGTGTGTGTGAGAGAATTCGAAATCATTGGATTTTGGTGTTTGGTTTAGAGTCGATTGAGTACAACTTTCATTTCTGACAGTAATGGAGAGGTTTTGAGGAGGAAAAAGAAGGAAAATGAGTGGGAAAATTACTTGGAAATTGGAGAGAGGAAAAAGAAGAGTCCTTTGAGTCTGCTTTTTTTTTCTCCCTGTCTAAATAAGCTTTTTGTTGGTTTTTACAGACTACTTTCCATGTTTTGAGCCAAAAGAAAGGGATTCAGGAGATATTCGGGTTGTTTTAGAAAATATGTTAAATGTTAATTTTTTAATTTAAAAAAAAAATTCAAAAAAAATAATGTAATTAAAAATAAGTTAAAAATTAAAAAATCACTTTTAACCTTTTATCCAAAATAAGCTTTCATCAAAGGAGAATCAAATTCAGTTTCAAATCCTAAATGGGGAGGAAGAAGTGGTTCTCTCTCTAAAATGGACTGAGAAATGTTGCAGAGGGGAGAGAGAGAGAGACAGAGAGGAATTGGTGAAGGATCTCTCTAGGGTTATGGGTGATAATGGGTGACGCCCCAAGTGGACAAAACAAATAACGTCTGTTTCTTTCTTTTGTTATCTTCTTTGTTTATAAATTTTTGTAAATGGTATATAAAAACTTAGTTTTTTTTTTATCTATTTTTATTTTTGAAAATTTGTAAATAATTTATAAAATTTATTAAATTTTTATAACTAAAAAAAAAACTTAATTTTATTTGTTTAAAGAAAAAAAAATCATATCTCCTCTTATTCTCTTAAACAGTTGTGATTCAGAGCTCGAATGAGTTGCCCCGAAACGAAAACGACGTCGTTTTCGTCGTTTTTTTTTTTTTTTTTTTTTTTTTTTCAGAAGAGGGGAGGAAGAAAATCAGAGGAGGAAGAGAGGAGGAGGAGAAGGAGGAGGGAGGAGAGGAGGGGAGGGGAGGGGAGGGGAGGAGGCCTAATTATTAGGGCTGGAGGCGGAGGCGGAGGCGGGGGGCCGGAGGCACGATCGGGCGAGCGGAGGCGACGATCTGCGGGCTGCGACGGCGGGCGGAGGTGACGAATGAGCTGCGACGAGGACGGCGGGCGGAGGCGGCGGAGGCGATGAGCTCCTCTTCCCTCTCTTCTCTTTCTCTCCCTCTCCCTCTCCCTCTCCCTCTCCCTCCTCTGCAACTCAGAGGTCGAAAATGGAGGTCGAAAATGGCAGAAAAAAAGAAAAAAAAAAAATAGCCTAATGCCCAAAACGACGTTGTTTTGGGCATTAAGAGCATTCGGGGCACGAAAAATTCGAGGCACAAATTTTTATTCGTCTCTTAAATTACCATCCACTATTCATCTTTACAACTGACCACCCTAACTCTCTAGTCATCGATGCCATTTCCATCTCCAACTAATACATCTTCCAGAAATCAACTTTGGCTACCACTTTCTACATCCAGTCTTCATCTTTAACCTTCGACAATTATTTTTTGGTGTCATCTCTTATAGTCGACAGTCACCGCCAATCACCTAACCACCTCTAGTAACCAAAAATAATCTCTAACCATCACTTTTTCTTAGTCAACAATCACATCTAATCAACCTCTACAATTATCGACAATCATCTCCTATAGACTATTAATTTCATTTATTTTTAAAATAAAATTTTAAAATATGTATATTAAATATACTTTTTCTTTTTGATTTTACTAAAAATAAAATAAATATGTTTAATTTTTGTGAATGAAATATGATAACCTGTAAACATTAATAAATGTTACCTAAATAGGAATTAAAGCAAATTATTTTATTTTAATTGTGAATTGAAAATTAGAAAAATGAAAAAGAAAGTTGAGGAAGAGAGAGGAGGCCGTGAAGTCCTTTTCCTGTTCATTCTTGGAACATCCTTCTCGTGGCATATGCGAAAGTGCGTCTTGTGTGAAAATAATATTACAATATTTATAAAATTTTAAATAGGATTAATTATCAATACATTTTTTGAAATTTACTTAAAAATATATTATTTTTTGTGATTTAAAAAATTATAAATATCTTTTTATTAGAATTTATTATTTAACAGAATTAATTAAAAAATGAAATTCATAATTACTCTCCTATATAATAATAAAATTACATAAATTATTAATTAAAATATGTTTCTAACATCATTAAAAATTATTAATTGACTTGATAATTTACTAATAAAAATGGCGATTTTTTATGAAATTAGAAACCTCAGACAGTGAAATGTAATTTCCAGAACCACATGAGACAATTCATATTTTAATCAAACCTCAAGTGGTGTATTTATAATTTACCCCTTTAAATAGTATACCTCGTTTAATAGGATCCGGAGTGCCTGCTGTGCACCCAACACAATGTGTTTACCTTATGGGCTCATTTTGGGGTCCAATTTGATGATCGAACCGTTCACATTTTAGAGTACATCAAGTAGAACGTACTTATAAAAAATCAAATTAATCGGATATTGTTAACTATTTCATCTACTCACATTTATATTCATTTTAATATTTTAAATCACAATGTCATTTATTTTTGTATACAAATGTGAGTAAATGAAAGAGTTAACGATATTCGATTAACTTAATTTTTTATAAATATATTCTACTTAATATACTCTAAAATATGAACAGATCGAATTATCAAACCAAACCCCAAAATGAACCCATACTGTAGCACAGCAGTGCTTGCTGTGCACCCAGCACAGCAAGCACCCCAATATAGTATTGATGACTAACACTCACTCCAGCTTATATTATTTGTCTATCTTTTCTTTCGAATGTTTTAAAATATTTATCCATTTTAAAAAGTCAAAACAAAAAACTCTAAAAATATTTCAAAATTACCCTTTAAAATTATAAATATATTTAATAATGTGAATAAAAGGGGTAATATGGTAAAATAATATATTTGGATTTGATTTCAAAATAAATAATAATTATATGTCTCATTAAAAAGTTAGAATCCCCAAAAGGGACTATTTTTGTGGGAAGGAGGGAGTATTTCAACATATAATTATAAAATATAAGTAAAATGTACTTATATTTTACACGCATTTCACATATCTTTATCCATTTCCTTTATTTTTAATTTTCTTATCAAATTCATGAACCAAAAGCATTAGTTTTTTTGTTTTTAATTCTGACACGGATAGGCCACAAAGGCTACAGCCCACAGTGAACAACCCCAAGCCCACCATTCGGAGCCCATTGCATAACCCGGTTGGTAAAGTCCAGGACAGTTGGAGGCCAACTGGGCGTGAAGGGCCAATGACATTCGGACATGTGGCAGATGTAGGACAAGCCACATCAGCAGACAAAGATCTGCAAAGTTATTACCACAACACATCACCATTAATGTAGCCCATCACAGCATTTATTACGACAACACCTCCCCGTCGGAACAGCGCCCCCTTACCCTGAACAAGGTAAGCTACAGCACAGGCTTTCGGCGAAGTGGGCACGTCGGAAAGGACAGTGAAATGATTACCAAAGGATATAAGCAAGCATCGAAGACAAGAAGAAAGTTAAGCTTTCTATTCCCATCTCTCTCTCTACACTCCCTACTTCCACTACTAATTTGCTCGTCGGAGGGTTCATTGGGGGACTACCCCGTTCCCCGTTGAACTTGTTTGCAGGTCACTTGGCGGGCTCGACCATTTGGACTGAAGCTCGAAGAACTTGGATCAGTCCGACCCATCCACTGAGAACGAACTCTATTATCAGTTGGCGCCGTCTGTGGGAAGTTGGTTTATCCGTGCGCCGGTTGTGTTCATTATCGCCGGAGACCCTATCCCAGTAACCTTTTCCTCTTACCCATCAAAGTGTATGGTCACGACTAGATCCATGGCTTCTCACCATAATGCTGCCAATCATCAAACCGACCCTCCTAATCCAAACAACCCACCTCAGTACTTCATCGAGCTTACCAACAGCATTAACCGTATGACCGAGCAAAATCAGGCCCTAATAAACGCTTTACTCTAAATAAACCTCCACATCCCTCCTCCACCACCTCCAGATATTCCACCCAACCAAGAACGAGCCCCGGGCGATACTGTCCCGCAACCCTATCCACCCAACCCGGAAGGTTTGCAACCTCCTCCCCCACACATAAATCCACCACCCCCACCCCCACATCCATCGATCATAGCACCAGCCCCTGAAGGGGAAGCCAGCAGCATCCAGCCCCTGTTTCCCTCCGGGGGTGACAACGTTCCCCTCTGGGACGCTGAACTCCGAGCCATGAAGCTCCAACTCCAAGGGGTCATGCAGAACATCCAGCATAAACCCTCTACCACCGCAAACTCACATTTGTTGCTTCCATCCGAGATAAGCCTCTGCCCGCCAAGTTCAAAATGCCCACCATCGACTCTTTTGACGGAACGACGGACCCGGTCGACCATCTGGAGACCTACCGCACCCTCATGATCCTCCATGCTTTCCCTGATGAGATCATGTGCGAGCCTTTCCTGTGACATTGAAGGGGTCGGCTCGACTGTGGTTCAGCCAGTTACCGCCAGACTCCGTCTCCACCTTCCAGCACCTCAGCGACTCCTTCCTTAGCCACTTCATTGGAGCCCAGCGCCAACGTCGCCCGGCAACGCAGCTCCTCAACATCCGGCAGACCGAGGGAGAGTCGCTGCGCAGTTACGTTACCCGCTTCAACACTGAGGCCCTGCAAGTAGCGGAGAATGATGATAAGGTCATCCTCACGGCCTTCATGGCCGGGTTACGGTCATCTGATTTCCTTTTCTCCCTCTCTAAAAACCCCCCGATCTCCATGGCAGCCCTACTTTCCAAAGCCCAGAAATACATGAATGCCGAAGATTCGCTAGCCGCTCGGCAGGATCCAATAACTAAAAACCCGACCCCCAGAGAGAAGAGAAAAGACCCAGAACCCAGAAACGCCCAGTATAATAGCCAAACACCCCACTATACAGACCGACCCCCTCGTGCAGACCGGTCGGCATCAGCCCGACCGCCCGGTCGGTTCGAGCGGTACACCCCCTTAATTCTCCCATGGAACAAGTACTCAACCAGATCCAACGGGACTACCCTCTCAAATGGCCCCTACCCTCGCGGACCCCTTCCAATCGGAAAGATCAGTCCAAATATTGCCGTTTCCACCAGGACCATGGCCATAACACTGATGACTGCATCAACCTCAAGGATCAGGTCGAGGCCCTAATACGTCAGGGGCGTCTCAGCCGCTTCACGGACACCCGCCCGCAGCAGAGGCAAAGAGCCGAGCCCCCCAGAAACAACCGCCGGCGCACCCCACCCAGGCAGCCAGCTCAACCTGATCAAGGCCATGATCGCCCTCCACAACAGCCTCGACCGCCAGGTAATCCCCCTCCACCAGTGGGAGAGATCAGAGTTATTTCAGGCGGCCTTGCTTGCGGCGGACCGTCCCGTTCAGCTCAGAGGGCAGAGCTCAGAAAAATCAGGCAAGGCTCAGACAAAGCAGTGACAACGGTGGACCGACCCTCTAAACAGCCGAAACAGTGGACTGAACCTATCACTTTCACGGACGCCGATTGTACAGGCATCCGTTACCCACATGATGACCCCCTTGTCATCTCTGCCATCCTCTCCAACTATAAGGTCAGACGAGTTCTTATCGACAACGGCAGCTCTTCAGACATCATCTTCCTCAATTGCTTCCGTCAGCTCAAGATTGGGGAAGAAAGTTTGTCCCCTCTCCAAACCCCCCTGGTCGGTTTCACTGGCGACCGTGTGACCTCTATCGGTTCCATCGACCTCCCTATCACGATCGGCGAATACCCACGGCAGACCACGAAGTTGCTCACCTTCCTTGTGGTCGATTGCCCATCTGCCTACAACATCATCCTCGGCCGCACTGCCCTAAATGCCTTCCAGGCCATCACATCCACCTATCACCTTGCCATCAAGTTTCCCGCCGAACTCGGAGTCGGAACTGTCAGGGGAGAGCAGACCGTGGCCAGGGAATGTTATGTTGCCTCACTTAAAGAAGTCAAGCTAAAGGAGGCAATGATCATCGAAGGACTCGACGTCCGGGATGAGGACGAGCTGGTTAGAGGAGAACCTGTGGAGGAGCTCGTCGAGGTCCCCATCCATCCCACCAACCCAACCAAAACTGCCAAAATCGGCAGCCAATTATCCCCCAAGCCAAGGCCGATCTTACTGCCCTCTTGACCGAGCATAATGACGTGTTTGCCTGGACCCATTCAGACATGCCAGGTATTGACCCATCCTTTATAACCCACCGCCTCAGCATCGAACCTCATTTCCGACCCTACCGCCAGAAGCAGCGCATCTTCCATCCGGAGCGCAATACTCTTATTGCAGCAGAGGTCGACAAGCTCCTTGAAGCCCAATTCATCACAAACGTAGACTACCCTAAATGGTTGTCAAACGTGGTCCTAGTCCGAAAGAACAACGGCAAATGGCGACTCTGTGTCGATTACTCCGACCTGAACCGAGCTTGCCCCAAGGACAGCTATCCTCTTCCCCGCATCGATCTGCTGGTCGACGCCACGGCCGGTCATCAGATGCTCAGCTTCATGGATGCTTTTTCTGGGTACAACCAAATCTTGATGCACCCGTCCGACCAGGAACATACTTCCTTCATTACCGACCGAGGTACTTACCACTACCGTGTGATGCCGTTCGGACTAAAGAATGCCGGGGCCACCTACCAACGGTTGGTCAATGCCGTTTTCCATCACCAGATAGGTCGGAACATGGAAGTATATGTCGACGACATGTTGGTCAAGAGCAAACTTTCCACTGATCATCTGACCGACCTGCGAGAAACCTTCGCCACCCTCCGCAAGTACCAAATGAAGCTCAACCCAGAGAAGTGCGCCTTCGGCGTAGGATCTGGGAAATTTTTGGGTTTTATGGTCAGCCAGCGCGGTATTGAAGCTAACCCTGAGAAGATTAAGGCCCTGATTGAAATGCAGTCACCCAGAACGGTCAAAGAAGTTCAAAGACTCACCGGCCGAGTGGCGGCCCTCAACCGCTTCATTTCCCGCGCAACAGATAAGTGCCTACCATTCTTCAAAGTTCTTCGGCAGACCTTTGAATGGACAACCGAATCCGAACAGGCTTTTCAGCAGTTGAAGCAATGCATGGCCAATCCTCCCCTCCTTTCACAGGCAGTTACGGGCGAACCTCTCTTCTCTATCTAGCAGTGTCAAGCACCGCAGTCAGTGCAGCTCTTATCAGGGAAGACGGCTCAGTCCAACGGCCGGTCTACTACATCAGTCGAGCTCTCAGGGGAGCGGAGCAGAATTACCCTTGCTAGAAAAATTGTCCCTGGCCTTGGTCACCGCCTCCAGACGACTTCGTCCTTACTTCCAAGCCCATTCCATAGTGGTCCTCACCGACCAACCCCTGAAGAAGGTCATGCAGCAACCAGAACTTTCTGGCCGACTTATGCAGTGGTCAGTAGAACTCAGCCAGTTCGACATCTCCTACCGCCCTCGAACAGCAATCAAGGGACAGGCCATAGCCGACTTCATCCTGGAATTCACCAACCCTACCCCAACCACTGCCTCTCCACCCCACCAACTCCTGTCGAGCCAGAAGACCCCCATTCTTGGACTCTCAACGTCGACGGGTCCTCCCGCAGGGAAGGTAGTGGGGCTGGCCTCATCCTCACCTCCCCTGAGGGTGGCTATTTCAAATGCGCTCTCCGTTTCTTGTTTGATGCCAGCAACAATGAGGCCGAATACGAGGCATTGATAGCAGGACTCCGCCTTGCCAAAGACATTGGTGTCAGCCACATTCGGGTATTCAGCGACTCCCAGCTCATCGTCGGCCAGATTACAGGGAATTCGACGCCAAGGAGGACACCATGCGGGCTTACAGGGATATGGCACTCCCCTTGTTCGCCTTTTCAACACCTTCCATATCAAGCACATACCTCGGGCGGAAAACTCCAAGGCAGATGAGATGGCTCAGTTGGCCTCTGCAGACCAGTCCGACCTCAGCCACGGAGTCCGCCTCGAATACCTAGCCCACCCGGCCATCTCACCCGACCTACAAGAAGTGCAGTTCCTCCAAAATGAACCCATCCCCTGGGCATCCGACATCGTCTTATTTTTGACAACAGGAGAGCTCCCAGATGACCAACAGCAGGCCGCCAAGATCAGGGCTCGGTCGTCCAACTACGTTCTGGTCAGTGGCGTCTTGTACAAACGTGGCTTTTCACGACCATATCTGCGATGCCTCAACTCGGCCCAAGCAACCTATGTAATGCAAGAAATCCATGAGGGGATTTGTGGCAATCATTCGGGCGGCAGGTCTTTAGCCCACAAAATACTCCGTACTGGTTATTTCTGGCCGACTCTCAATCAAGATGCCACTGATTTTGTGCTTAAATGCGATAAGTGTCAGCGCTTTGCCAACATCCCCCATGCTCCTCCTACTGAACTGATCACACTCTGCAGCCCCTACCCGTTCGCCAAATGGGGGGTCGACCTAGTTGGTCCACTTCCCACCGGCCGAGGCCAGACTAAGTTCGCGATTGTCGCTATTGATTACTTCACCAAGTGGGTAGAGGCAGAACCCCTCGCGACCATCACCGAGCGGAACACTACCAAGTTCATCTGGCAGTCGATCGTTTGCAGATTCGGCGTCCCTCAGGCCATTGTCTCCGACAACGGCAAACAATTCGACAACGCCAAGTACAGGAAGTTCTGTGCCGACCTCCAGATTCAACCATGTTTCTCTTCCCCGGTCATCCCCAAGCCAATGGCCAAGTTGAGGTCACCAACCGTTCTCTCCTGAAGATCATCAAGACTAAGCTTGAAGCTGCCAAGGGACTCTGGGCTGAGGAACTGCCTAATGTGCTATGGGCTTACCGCACAACCGCTCGGACTCCCACTGGGGAAACCCCTTTTCGTCTAACATATGGCGCTGAAGCGGTCATTCCGGTGGAAATCGGTCTGCCTACCCCCAGGGTTTTGCATCCGGATCCAGCACTCACCGAAGAACTTCGTCGGGCAGACCTGGACCTAATCGAAGAACTCAGGGAGACCACTGCCGTTAGATTGGCCTCATACCAACAGAAAATGAGAACACACTACAACCGCAAAGTCCGACCAAGGGAGTTCGCTGTTGGGGACCTTGTCTTGAGAGAAGCAACCCTTGCCACCAAAAATCCGACTGAGGGTAAATTGGCAGCCAAATGGGAGGGACCTTACATCGTGAAAGCCCGACCACGCCCAGGCACTTACCGACTTCAGGATTTGGAAGGTCGAGACCTCCCGCACCCTTGGAACGCCGAGCACCTGAAACGTTACTTTCAATAAACCATTATCTTTGTATCGCTCAGTCGTTGTATTTTCTTTTCGACAAACCCACACGCTTGAACATTCTCGGTATCTTTTCGTGCAATGTAACTTTTTGATATTTATCTACCTCAGTTATCTGTATTATCATGTCTTAATGACGTTTTGATTGCAGCACTCACAAAAGCCTCAGCCAGACTGAGCACTAAAAGCCTCAGCCAGACTGAGCACTCAAAGCCTCAGCCAGACTGAGCATCCAAAAACTCATCCAGACCGAGCACTCAAAGCCTCAGCCAGACTGAGCATTAAAAGCCTCAGCCTGACTGAGCACTCAAAGCCTCAGCCAGACTGAGCACTCAAAGCCTCAACCAGACTGAGCATCCAAAACTCATCCAGACCGAGCACTCAAAGCCTCAGCCAGACTGAGCATCCAAAGACTCATCCAGACCGAGCACTCAAAGCCTCAGCCAGACTGAGCACTCAAAGCCTCAGCCAGACTGAGCATTCAAAGACTCATCCAGACTAAGCACAAAAGCCTCAACTAGACCGAGCTTGATGCACTCAGCCAAACCAACCCTCACCTCAACCAGACTAAGTATACCCATTCTAGGTCCAAGACTGAGTCGCTTGCAGCATCAGTGAAACTTCATAATTGTGGCATTAGTAAGACACTTAGTCGCAATTCCAGACCAAAGTTTTTACCCCACTCCTTACTTAGTCGAATTTCAAAAACGTTCTTACATTTTTCCCTCACTAATCAGCTTATCTCACCCTGCACGACTAAAATAAACCACTCTCATCCATTTCGGCAATGTGGCAAGCACACATATATAATTTTATACAAGTCCAATTCCACTCTGCATTAAGGAGTTCTTTACTTTACTTTACATTGAATTTTTATACAAGTCCAATTCCACTTTGCATTAAGGAGTTCTTTACTTTACTTTACATTGAATTTTTATACAAGTCCAATCTCACTCTGCATTAGGGAGTTCTTTACTTTACTCTGCATCGACTGAAAACATACAAGCACAAGCAATCGACTGAAAACATAACTGAAATTTTATTCATTCACAAATGTGTACACAAGTTCATTACATCAATTCAAAAAAAAAAAAAAAAAAAAAAAAAAAAAAAAAAAAAAAGAAGAAAACGCTCTTCTTCATCTCCCCCAGTCACTCCTCTTCACTGGATACAAGATCTTCTTCTTCAATGCCTTCATCCAGGGGGGTCTGGGCCACATCGTCTTCCCCAATTGTCACACTACTAAGGTCTAAGCCTGGGAACAGCTCTTCAGCTCTACGTTTGAACATCTTCCACCCGTTGTCCCAGTACTCAGCCATTTCGTGCTTATAAAAATCTGACTGCTGGAAGCTTTCAATAACTTCAGACTCAGTCCTTCCTCCAGCAGTCGTCCTCGATGGGCCCGCCCCCCCCTCCCCCCCGATTTCCTCCCTCGTCAAGCTGCGGGCGATCGCAGCATCTACCGCCATCTGAAATTCAGGCGATCCTTTGAACTGATCCACTGCTGCGACGTACAGATCGGGGTAGGCCGCCTTCGCCCTTTCCTCGTCCAGCTCTTTTTGCAGGATTGCCTTCTCAGAAGTTGCCCTCGCCTTCTCTGCCTCCAACTCCTTCTGCAGAGTGTCCTTCTCAGCCGCCGCCCTCGCCTTCTCTGCCTCCAGCTCCTTACGAAGGCCCTCCCTCTCCTCACCCGCCTTGACGCGCTCGCCCTCCAGCTTCTTTTGCAGAGCGTCAACCTTAACGTCTGCCTCATCCCTCTCCCTCACCAGCTCTTCGTTATTGATCATTGCCTCTTCATGGCGTTCGACTGCGACTGCGCAAGCTTTTTGTGCCTCATCCAACTTCTTCTGCTCGCCAGCCAGCTGGAACTCGAGCGACACAACCTGGCGGCGTGTGTTCTCCAGCTCCACCTTAGCCGCTTGCAGATCAGCATGGGCACTCTCCCACCTCGCGCTCTCCTCCTTCAATTTTGCAAGCTGAGCCTTGGCCTCCTCTGCCTTAAGTTTGGCAGCCCCCGCTTTCCTCAGGAGGGCCCCTGCTAAGGTAGTTACCTCCATTTGGGCGGAGCACAACCCCCTCAGTAGGTCTGCCTCGTTGAATCTGGATGCCGAGCGTAGAGCTGCCTCTTCTACAATCTTCACCAGGCGGTCTGCTCCTGCTCTGGCTGGGCCTTCTTCTTCCTCCAGCTGGGGTGCAAGACCCCCCTGGGGTTGTTCCTCCCTCCTTGGTTCAGAGGTGCCCCTCTCGACCCCTGCGCCGATTGCCGCCACCATTGGCACGACTTCCCTGACCGCTGAGGCGATCTCCACCACCTCAGGGGCGATTACCCTCCCTGAGGTCTCCTCTACTTCCCCACTTTCTACCTGCTTGGCCAGACTGGCCTCTTCTGCCCTCACTTCCTTCCTCCTCTTCTGGGTAGGCTCTTCTTCACTTCGCCTCACCCTCTTCTTCTTCTTCACCACGCCTAACGCCTCCATCTCCTTCAAAGACCTCTCCTTTACAGGGTCTGTTGGGGGCGGTCGTGGCACAAATTCGTCCAAGTTTTTCCCTCCCAAGGGTCTGGGGCGAGGTCGAATCCTCTCCCTTGCAACCGGTTTTGACGGTCGGTCGGCCTGGGACTCTTTGAATTTTTGGGCTTTCGCAAGGATGACCTGGTCCTCCGCCTCTTGAGCCCTTCTCCTCGCTTCCAACTCCTCTCGATCCAGGTCCCCCCTGTTCGGTTGTGGACCCAACCCTGCCTCAAACAATGTCGACGGCTAAGTGAGCTCGTCCCATCTGACCTTTTCTCTCTCCCTCCACCCCTTCACCTTCTTCACCCTCTCCTCTGCTGCTGCCCTCAATTTTGGCTCCATCGACCTGGTGGGCACCTTCCAAATGGTGCGCACTCCAACTCCTCTACTGGCGCCCACGTAGAACCACCGTGGTCTCCACCCCTTGATCGACGAGGGCAGCCCGCCACCAGCCCTTTCCCAGCTGCTGCCTGAAGAGTCACCCAAGTCTCTTGCTGCGCTGAGGCCTTGTAGCATGCGAAGAACTCGTCCACTGTCATGGCCTCCCCGTCGTTTGCCTTTGGCCAGGCACTTGCACAGGCCAGCAAGATCTTCCAAGCATTGGGCATCAATTGGCCCGGTGCTACCTCCAGACGGTTAAGCACATCCACCACCACTTGCGGCAGTGGCAACCTTAAGCCCCCTTTCAGAGCTTCCTCATAAAGGGAAAACTACCTTTGCCTGGCGTCCGATGGCCTCTCCGTCGATGTTGGCAGCAACAACTCTACTTCAGCCGGAATCTGGTATTTTTCCCGGATAGCCTCCAACTCCACCGCAGTAATTGTGGATTTGTCAGCCTTCGTATGCCAATGATCTGGCTCTACCTGGCTTATTGGCCTTGGAGCCGCTATCATGGTGGACGCCTGAGATCGTACCACCGATTCTCCCACCGTCACCATTCGCGTCTCCGTCCTATATCGTGCCGCCAACTCCTCTGCATCGTCCTCACCAAGTGGATCCAACCTCACATTCACAGCCTCTTCTTGTGCCATTTCTAGGGTATGTTTGCGAATCGCTTCTGACGCAGGAGCAAGGAAATTGAGAAAGTGTTGCAAAGGTGTATCGTGAGCAACGAAGGAATTAACACTTGGGATATTTTGAGTTTTTGTAAAGAAGTAGGTGAATCGAATGACACCAAAAGCCCACGGTTTACCCGTATTCCACGGATCCCAATTAATTTTCGCCAGTTTGAAAACTTTTCAAATCAACCGCCAAAACTGCCTTTTCAACACCCATAATGACCTATCGTTTCATTTCTGCTCCAACGCCTGACTTTTCCCCCCCACATACTGCCACGTGTACGACAACGATGCACTGTCTCCTCCCCTTACCCTGTCTTTTCCACTTCAAATCATCATTTCACACGTCACCTCTTGAGCCCCGCGCCCTTCCGCTCGGCCTTCGCACGGTCAGCCCTTCGCACGGTCGGATCACACGGTCGGCCTTCACGCGGCCGGCTCGTCCGCTCGGCCTTCACGCGGTCAGTCCTCCTCACGGTCGGCTCGTCCGCTCGGCCTTCGCACGATCAGCCCTCTTCACGGTCGAATCACACGGTCGGCCTTCACGCGGCCGGCTCGTCCGCTTGGCCTTCACGTGGTCAGTCCTCCTCACGGTCGGCTCGTCCGCTCGGCCTTCACATGGTCCGCCCTCCTCACAGTCGGCTCGTCCGCTCGGCCTTCACGCGGTCAGCCCCTCCTCGCGGTTTTCCTTTCCGCTCGGCCTTCACGCGGTCAGCCCCTCCTCGCGGTTTTCCTTTCTGCTCAGCCTTCACGCGGTCAGCCTTTGTCGCGGTCTTCCTTCCCGCTCGGCCTTCGCGCAATCGGCCCTCCCCACGGTCGGCCTCCCCGCTTGGTCCCTCAACTCGGCCGCCCATCCCGGTCGGATTCACCTTCCGCATAAGTATTCCCTTCGTTGGACTGAAGCTGCACTCGGGAATGGGGGACTACTGACGCGGATAGGCCCACAAAGGCTACAACCCACAGTGAACAACCCCAAGCCCACCATTCGGAGCCCATTGCATAACCCGGTTGGTAAAGTCCAGGACAGCTGGAGGCTAACTGGGCGTGAAGGGCCAATGACATTCGGACATGTGGCAGGTGTAGGACAAGCCACATCAGCAGACAAAGATCTGCAAAGTTATTACCACAACACATCACCATTAATGCAGCCCATCACAGCATTTATTACGACAACACCTCCCCGTCGGAACAGCGCCCCCTTACCCTGAACAAGGTAAGCTACAGCACAGGCTTTCGGCGAAGTGGGCACGTTGGAAGGGACAGTGAAATGATTACCAAAGGATATAAGCAAGCATCGAAGACAAGAAGAAAGTTAAGCTTTCTATTCCCATCTCTCTCTCTACACTCCCTACTTCCACTACTAATTTGCTCGTCGGAGGGTTCACTGGGGAACTACCCCGTTCCCCGTTGAACTTGTTTGCAGGTCACTTGGCGGGCTCGACCATTTGGACTGAAGCTCGAAGAACTTGGATCAGTCCGACCCATCCACTGAGAACGAACTGTATTATCAAATTCTAAGTTTTAGTGTTCTTGAAAAACAAAATAAAATTGTATCTAAAAAGATTTTCACTTATTTGTAAATACATACATTTTTTCCTTTTGTTTTGTTTTGTTTTGTTTTGTTTTTGTGAAAAAAAGATTTGATTCATATAAGATATTACAATGAAATCTAATGAATTACAATCATAATAATGAAGATTAAATATAACACAAACTTTCACTACTAAAAATCGAAACTTTTGCGACGGTCTTAAATGTCGCAAAAGGTGCACATGCCATCGCAAAAGACTTTTTGAGACGAAGTAGCGATGAGAATGGGAGGTGGTGGAAGGGGGTGTGACAAAAGGTATTTGTGACAGTAACAGACCGTCGCTTTCTTGTAGTGCGACAAATCAATGGTTTTTTCAACAGTGTAATCTGACACAAAAAAAGGGAGAAAAAACTCTACTTTTAGTGACAGTTTAAGTTGCCGTTATCCAAAACTTTTTTAGAGGCGGTATTTGACGTTGCGAACAGTATTATTAGCGACGATCTAGAACGTCGCGAAAAAATATAATTAAATTAAAACCGCATTCGTGATGGTTTAAACTGTCGCTAAAGATTTGAACTAATACATATATGCTACAGGTTCACCCGTCGCTAATAGAATGCAAGGAAATAATGATTACATTAGCGACGATTTATTATTGTCACAATAAAATTATTTTCATAAAATAAATATATATTTTATTAATTCATTCTTTGTACAAATTATTAATATTTTTTTAAAATAAAATACATTCATATCCACACACGTCCACATTCACATTCACAAAATCATACGAATAATATATATATATACCCTATAACAATACAGTGTCAACTAAACATTCTTTACAAAAAAATATATAAAACATCCTCCAACAATACTAATAATTTTTAATAATTCAAGAACTCAAATTTTTGTATCTAAAACAAAACAAAAGTATCAACAATACTAAAAAATCTAAAATTTCCAAAATATTGATTCGTGATTGTGTTTCAGTTTTAAATGGTGAATACCAATCCCAATCAATAACAAAACGACACAATGATTTAACGTGGAAAAAAAAATCACAATTGAAGCGTCTCCAGTTGTGATAAAAAAAAAACGGGCCAAAGCCACAAAACAATCCACTAAGAAGACAAAATGAAAGTACACATGTGTACCCTTAATTACCTAGTGAATTCATGCCCGAATTGAACCAATCCCGATGTGCCTATTCTACCATTGTCTTCACTTCGAAATTGTCTTGTCCAACGTTGAATCCACAATGCTGATGTCGAATCCACGATGATGAGCCACTTTGGAATCTACAAAAACTTCAGGCCCAAGTTTCCCAAAATTCACCGAAGAACACATCTCTCTTTGTGAATAAAAGAATAAAGATAAGCCCCTTGATGATGTCAATATGAAACTCGTAAAACTTATAAAAATAGCCTTAAATATAAAAAACATTGGCAGCTATGTTCTCCTAGAATTTGGAGAGCTTAAACACTAAAAACAACCAACGCCGCACTTTATAATAAACAGGATCGTGAAGACCGCGCAAGCACACACTTCACCGCTCGAGCGGGTGTGAATAAAGGCGGTGCAAAATATATAGGCCCACCACTTGAGCACACATTTCATCGCTTAAGCGGTGAAACGTCTTTCCCAGAAGTTCAGTTTGCAGGTAGAGATACTAGATGCTCATATTCACCGCTCGAGCGCACAAATCACCGCTCAACCGGTCAAACAACTTTGGCTTCAAGGGAGCTGCCCCTCGACCCCTCCTGGCCGCTGCCCCCTGGACCCCTGCAAGCTAACCAGGTAGCTTGATCTCCGTTCATAGTCAGTGAAGTGGCAAATATGAAAGTCACAAGATCACAAACTCTTCTGCATAAGTACAATTCGGGTTGGATTCGCATCTAAACTCGATCCCCGTACATAGTCAGCGAAGTGGCAAACATGAAAGTCTCAAGATCACAAACTCCTCTGCATAGGCACAATTCGAGTTGGATTCGCATCTAAACACTCACATCCTCACTTGAACAAAAAAGCGAATAAAATTACAACTAAAAGAAGTTTTGTCAAACGGGATTGCCAATTACAAAAACCTAACAAATACAAATAAAAAAACATATGTAAGAATCTGAATTTTTAGACAACTAATTAATTTGTTAATAATAATATTAAGTCAATTAATAGTGATTATTAAACTATTAAATTATAATGTTAATAGCATCATGACTAATACTAATATTAAACTCCTTTAAATAAATTTATTAATTATCTTTCTGTGATTGAATTTCTATATCTAAATACAGTTGTGGAAACTAAATGAGTTAAACAAATAATAACTAAGTTAGTTAAATGATAGTAGGGAACAAAACATCTAGTGAATAGGTTATATATATATTGATTTTATTTTGTACACACATACACAATAAAATAAAAAATATATATGAAATCAGATTTTGGGCAGGGAAATTCGGCCCCCTCCTTTCCAAGAAGGCTGTTAGAGGCATGCATACAATTACACTCTAAGCCTATATCATGTAGGTAATGTTTCCCAAGTGAAAAAATAATAATAATAAATAAATTCTACCTCCAAACTCCTACAAATAAGAACACTAATCAGCCATTCTACTACTACGGCTGAGCGAAGAGAAACCCAAAAAAAAAAAATAATAATAATAATAATAATGAGAGAAAGAGTAAAAAAGAAAAGAAAAAGAGAGAGAGAGGAAGATGAGAGGGTACTGGGTGGTCACCATTTCAAAACTAATCTTGAGGATAGTTTGTAAAAGCTCTTGAGGTAGGAATACTCAACCTCTATCCTTCCTTAGATATTTTTTTAAAAACTAAATCTATATATTAAATATATGCAAGAGTATGCATTATTAATACATACATAGCAAGAATAGCTCAATGCATGTTTACATTTTGATAGAATGAGAATTTCATGATTATATGTTTTCTATTCCTTCTTGCAAGCATAGATTAGATGGTTTAGCAACTGATTTTATCTTCTTATGTGTTCAAATATTCTCCATTATTTGAAATAATCTTGCATGGGGGTAAAATGAGATAAGGTTGGTTCACTTTTACTTGAAACTATTATTTTCTTCACTGTTTCAGATTTTATCAGATGAAAAATGCTCTAATAAATTGAAAATAATTTTTGTTTAAAATCTGTTTGTACTGGGAGTGTATATAGGAGTTCTATACATGTGTAAAATTTTATAAAATCATTGGACACCATTTCCTTACCGAAGTAAATATTTGTCCTAAGTGTTGTTTACAACACAGTAGAAACAGTGACTTCAAACAGGTCCCATTTTCTCTGAAAATGTTATTTTTCTACACGATCACTTGGGATAGTTAGATATAAGAGTTATCTTTCATTTTTCGCTGATTTCATGAAAATGGATAAGTCTAAGAGGAGAAATTACAATTTTACTAAAATGTGATAGAATTTGTCCAAGTTTCTTAGTAAAATTATTTGACTATCTTCCATTGGTTTTCAGTCTTCAAGCTCATCTATAACTGTCTTCTAAACTCAAATATATAGCAAAACATTATGACCTTACCTCTTTTTGACATCGTTTGAAGCCCCTTTTTATTTTTCAAACACTGAACACCTGTGTTGGAAGTTACTGTAACTCACTGTCCCAGAAACCAATTTTCTTCCAAATTTTATTTCTCCATTTTAAAATGGTTTTTAGCCTTGGTATTCTGCTCGAAATATTTTCCTAACTCAATGAACTAGTACTAGTTAAAATATTGTAATAATTGAATTTCGTTTGGTATGGGTTTCATTATTTTTAGTTCGATCATTCAGTGCTGAAAATAAGAAGTGTGGGAAATTCTAAGAAATTTTGTGATGACTCCTAAAACATTCTGTAATACTTATTTTGGTTGGCATACGTGGTTGTGTTGTGCTATATGAACCTTATGTCACTGTGGTTTTCAAACTAAAACTTGCACATGTATCAAAATGTGATTCGACAAAGCAAAGAAACATGAAATTGAACTGATGCATGAAAAGTTAAAAATGATGGAGTGAGCCCGGTTTAGAGTCTTACGCAAGTGAGTTGCGAACCCTAACATGGCATGGGAAGGTATTTTGGCTCTTATCGGTATAGGCGATATAAGGTTGGTGGTGCGGGCATCAAAACATAGACTGTTCGCTTGGGGCAGACCATGACGTCATGACTCGGGTACGTAACCCTGGTGTGTGGGCATCATTGGTAGTTACAACAAGTAACATTTGAATATTTGACCAAGGGAGAGTCAGAATTGTCCGTGGCCATTGCTTAACGGTTGAGTGGAAATAGTGCTCCGTGGGGAGTTACTTAGACTTACCTGATAAACTAAACCTATGTGAATGCAAAAGAAAAGTTGACATTTTCTTTATGATGAATCACTGCTTCCACTTGCCATTGTTCTTATTATCTATTGTTATTATTTCAACTGATAACATTCCTGTTATGCTTATTAACCGCTGCTTGTTACTCTGTTACTACACAGTATTCATTAATTATGAGTATTATTATTGGGGTGGGTATTTTTGGGTTGTAGTATCTTATTGAGCTCGTCGCTCATTGGAATTTCCCTTGCCCTGGCGTTTTATGCCAGGTACTGAAGAAACCCAAGGAAACATCGAGGCCTTGGAAGGCGATGTTCAACCTTGGTTAACTTGAAGTGTGCCCAAGTCCCATGAATCCCTTTCCTGAGTTATCCAGTTTTCTCTAGCTTTTTTTAAATTGTGTTTTTCTGTCATGAATGTACTAAGACCAAGCTTTAAGTTTACTTTGGAGTTGTAATTTAAGAACTTTTAATTTCTGTGTTGTTCATTAATGGATGATGGTAAACTTGGTGGCAACATTGATGAGGAGTTCTTAATTAAGAAAACTGATTCTAAGTTCTAAACCTTATTATGATATCCTTAAATTTTGGGGCATCACAACATATATATTATAGCATGTTTTAATATCAACAGTAAGCTCCAATATCGATATGCGGAGATATCATCACGCACTCAAAAGGATTGCATCTACAAAAAGAAACAAAAGAAAAAAATAATCATTTATAATATAATTAATTTCAAACTTACAGAAAATGTAAAAAACTTGATATTTATTTTAAAAAATAAATAAATAAATAAGATTGTAAACTCCAATATCGATATGCGAAGTTTAGGACACCATTCGCATGCCTTACGCATTTTACTTACATCAGGACACCACTCTTAAAAGAACTTGTCCTCAAGTGAGGAACAAAACAAAGAAGCAACTACTAGAAACAATTAATAAAAGAAACAACACCACCAACTAATCTATTACATAGGGAACTCACTGTTGAATGTTTAAGGTATTTGAGGTATTCATATGAGGTAAGCGCACTTGATAGGTGTTATAGTTGATCTTCTCAAGATCTTACAATGATCCACTTTCTGGTCATCGAGCTTCATATAGAAACCACGGGGTTGATTATCCTCCGTCAAAACCACCCAAACACAATGAAATCTCACTTGTTATCGTGATCAGGTACCCTGTTAAGATTTTTTAATGTGAAAGAGATTGTATCCAATGTGAATTCTTCACTCATATTAAAATATTCAAGCATTAGGGGAAAATGTGCCAAAGCAGAAAGCTTTGTAATATACGAATATGATTCTCTTTTCTTTTGTCTAACAAGCCTCGCAAATACTTGATTTACAATAGATGTCTTGTACACCACACCATATCCAGATCATGTGCTTTTTTTTTTTTTTGGCAACCATATCTGCATCATGTTGTGTCCAACAAAAATGTTTCACTTATTGCGATGTTTCTATACATCAAAATAGCAGGACATGATTACTCATATGTAAACCCATTGTCCAAGGACCAGGCAATAAGAAAAATGGAAGCGAAATTAATCAACAAATCCACATAGGTGATAGGACAACAACTCAACATTGAAAAACGTTAAATAAGATATGATTATGACAATGACGAAATATATGTGTACACACTTTAAAGAACAAAAGAGAAATGCAACAAGAATAAAATGAAATATGTTCACCAATTATGTAGAATGTACTAGTTTAACTCCACAGGCATGCATATGCTGTGACATTGATAATGCATCCCCTCAACCAAAAAAAAAAAAAAAAAATAGCAATACTGTAAAAGAAGAAATTCCCAAAGCTCCACGAGAAACTTTTTGTTTCAAAGTCCTATACATTCTTGAAAACTGATCTAATCACTAAGAGAAAATAAACTTTTATCACTATTCCCATGAAACTCCTGCTTAAAATAACTTTACCTATCTAAAACATACATAGTTAGAGAAACAATAAATTTAAATATCTTAACAACTCATAAACCGTAATATATTAGGAATTCTGCATTGCATATATCCATAAATGAAGTACCATAAAGGAGAAGAAAAATTTGCAATGATATAACATTGTAGACACCCCATTTTTGACTGCCCTTAAAACTTGGGCGCTTTATTCCGAACACCCGATGATGAAAGTTACACTGTACAATCTTTTTGAATTCTCAGCGAAGAAATTTGGATTCAAGCTCTAATCCCAAACCTTGCACCCCATTTTGGCCAAACTAGTTTAGATCGTAAAACCCTCTTTTTCAAAATATTTTTTTCAAAATGTTTCTACGATATTTCGAGGCTCGAATTTTGTTAAAAACATTGCACTTTTCGGTAAATCGAGTAAGGACAAAGTGGAAATAAATGGAAGGGAGGTGAACTCTTTGAATTTTTTTTAAAAACATCTTATTTATAGGTTTGGAGTTGAAGAAAATAGGAGGGGAGGGAAGAAAACTAGTTGGGGAAGAAGTTGGGCATCAAACCGTTAAGAAAGAATGAGCAGTCTTTACTAAATTAGGAATATCTCTTTTCACACTTAGAATTTAGATGTGAGGCCACTATCATTGGAAAGTAGACTTCCGGGACTTCAATTTAGACTCAAGAATCACCTAAAACCAAGTCCGAATGAGGGAGATATGCCCGTTTGAAGTCAGACCTGAAATGCAAATTTTTAGACCCGGCCAAGTCCATTTAGAACCGGTCGGGCCTCGATGAAAACTTTTCCTGGGTTGCTTTTTAAGCCCGGCCGGGTCTCAATAGCACCAAACGAATAGCTGGCGAGAATTGAACAAATATCTTTGTTTAAAGATGTTTTTGACCATTTTGGCTAAAACTCTATAAATAGGACCTCTTCCTTCAGAATTCAAGGTTAGCATAATTTCCAAAAGCTTTGAAGAGCTAAATAGACCTTCTTCCATCTTCCTTCCTCCTTTGATCCTCAAACTTTCTTTAGTTATACATACACCATTGGAGCTTGTTCTTGAAGCTTTTTTGCTAGAGTTTCAAATCATATTTCATACCCTTGAGGGTGCTTTGGAATCAAGTTTGTTTAACCAAAGCTTTCTCTCTTCAAGAGGTATAATCTTGTCACCTTTTTCCTTGCTTTCATTTCCATCTTTTTCTATCTTTTTCTTGTGTTTATACACTGTTTTGGATCCATTCCAAGTGCTGAAACTTGGGGTTAAAAAGCTACCAAAGGTAGAGAGGTTTAACAACGTTTCTTGCACCTTATTCCATAACTCATATCCCTTGTTTTTCCCACTCTTTTCTTTGGATTACATGCTGATTTTCAGAGTTTAAAAATGCTGAAAAATATGGTTTAGAAGTCCTAAAAGTGGAGGGTTTAGCCACCGCTCCTTAGCTCTGCTTACTAGCTTTATATCTCTTGCTTTTCTTTATCTTTTTGTGCTCTTTAGACACACTTTTAGCCACTGTTTTTGGGCTGTTTTGGGACTGTTCTTAGACTATTTTGGGCTGAAACATGTGATTTAAAATTACAAAAAGTGGAGGGGTTAGCCACTCCTCCTTAGGCTTTGTTCCATAGCTTTTTCTTTACTCTTTTTACTTACTTTTAGCTACTATTTTTGTACATTTTAGGGGCTGTTATGGACTGTTTAATCCATTTAAATAGTTTATGCTTTGAATGTCATACTTGTTATGTTGTAAGTCTTCATGGTTTCGGTTGTTTAGGCCTTAGATACCGAGTCATTTGAGTTGATAGCTTTATTTACTTAGTTTTCATGCGAAGAGTTTCATTTAAATAATCAATCTCGCATAACCATTTCTGCAACCTTCCTCTTTTCTTCTTTTCTTTTGTTTAAGTTATTTGAACCGATTGATAGTTATTCAAAGTATGAGAAAGAGAACTATGCTCAATGGCTTAATCTCTACGGAGGTTCATCGTCAATGACATGGTCTCTCTTTCATGCTTAGAAGCACTTCTCGTTTGACTTCTCCTCTCATTTAGTGGACTTAATCATCACTTTGGACAAATTGATTATAGAATGACAAAGACTAATGAATGTGGCTTAAAATAAACTAACCAACATAAAGAACATGGATATGTTGCTTAGGTTCGGTCGGACGTTATGCCGAGTCCATTGTGTCAAGGGTCATCATACGTCAATTCATGATGCTTTGATGAACCTTGAAGCATCTCTACCTCCCTCTTTGAGCTTCTTCCATGATAGGAGGGAGGGGTGGTCATTGATTCATTGCATTCATTAATCTTTGTCCAAATTGTATCCGAAATCATGAAGCAATCATCTTGCTCATTGATGGTTTTGGAAACGATTCCAACCTTCTCTTGAGGCTTTTCCATGACAAAGAAGTATGAGAGGGACAAACAAAGTTCAGAATGACTTTGTCTGCACTGTTTTCACTTCAGAGCACAAAACAGGATTTTGCTTGAAATTGTGGCACGGCTAGCCATCAATGTTTGGTCAGTAGTATGTTTTGCTGAAAACAGAGGGCAGTGGCTGAAGGTGAAACAGAGCAGGCCTAGGCAAACAGAGCAATTCTTAGACCCTGTGCATGTAACCCTTGTGCACCATTGCTTATATCAATGTTGTAAATTAATGCTCTGAGTATTATTATAATTAATTATTATTATTGTTACAATTAGTCTTGTTGTAATTAGTGTCGTAATTATTATTATTGTTTATTTGTAATTGTTATAACTAGTTAACTTAGATAGCTAGTTTATTTCTCACTATTATCCATGTTGTAATAGAGTAGCTAGCTAGTTAATTCTTTACTTATTTATTCATTCAGTTTTGTAATAATTAGTTTAATTCGGATTTTTGGACGGCACCCTCTTACACGAGGGCCATTATGTAATAAGTTGTATGTCTTCCAACCCCACGTCTTTCTCCATTTTACTTATTTGCTTATGATGGTTAGTATAAAACATCATTTTTCAAATTAGCATCTTTATGCTTTGCATCCATTGTCTTGCATGCATCCAAGGTTCGGTTCATCATACTAACCAAATGTTTAAATTCATTGCTTGAATACGTGATTCATCACATGTCTTGAATGGAATCATATGGCATGTTCATAGTCGAGCCTATTAAAATTACATAACTTGTATGTATTGCATTTAGTCATATTGCATTAGTTAGGAGCATGCATATTTTCTAATTATTTTGTTTTGTTTTGGCTCGAAGTACTAGGTGAGTAATTTTATGTTTTAGCATCTTGCATCGAATGTTAGTATTGCCATGTCAAAGCATGCTTCCATGAGGCTAAGTGCTTAATTGATATAACTGTTTGAATGTTCGTGGATGAAGGCTAGTTGCTTGAATTGGGATAGTTTGATTAAATGTCTATTTTAAACCCATTTTTTCAAGTGGCAAATTCACAAAACGATTTCAAATAAAACACGAAATCAAATATTCCAATTCTTGCAAATTAGTCTATATTTGTGTGTGCGTCACATAGTAAAAAATAGCTAATAATCAGAACTAGAGCATATAATGTAAATAAAAATCACATCATGATTAGTAGAGGCCGATCTTTGATCGGGCGAGTGGGGTGCTCAATTCATGACCTTTCCCTCTCGTACCTAACTTCCCGAGCCGAGACACTTTGGTGATGACGCACTAATGGCCTTTGGCACGAGTCTTGGGTTTCCTAAATTTTCCAAAAATATTTAGGTAATGACTCTAAAATCTAGCAAAGCAATCCATTTTTGGCATTTGATTCAAACATCGATTTTCCAAAAGAATTTCCGGATTTGGACTCTTTTTGTGTTTTTACTATTTCACTTTGCACTTGTGAAATCAGATTCAGAATTACGGGAGTCTGAATTGTGGGACTATTCGTCTTCCGAAAGGAGCACGAAAAGTCAAGCTACAAACACCTTAACCAATAACATAAATGCCTGCAATTTTAAACTACATGATGAAAGAATTATCTGAAGGGTTCTCTTTTTCATCGTTGAAAGGATAAGGGGGAAAAAAAATGCGCAGTGACAAGATTAAGATCACACGCTTTATTTATATTACCACATCATTCACATGCATCCTTTGTTAACTTCTAATAACAAAATACCCTATAGTCCACACTTGCTAAATTCCTATACACAGCTTAGGTTGCTCCTAATTTGGTGAAACATTTTGTCCTATGATTGTACCCTAATGCAATCAGAAAAAGAAAGAACTTAAATTATATAGCATGTTATTCTTATCCAGCTCCTTATCCCATCACAATCTCCTAAATTATAGTACCATGTCCATACATAATACTAAGGTTCTTTAATCTAGCCTATAGGTCTCCCCCTCCTTAGTGGTTTGCTCTAATGCCAAATGATTCAACCCATGGATAGAACTCACTCTTGAAAATCAGCTTGCAAGCACTAGCAAATTAAGGGGTAAGAAGCTTTGGTGCTTGCCTAAGGCCTCTAGCAGAGAAGACCTCACTTATTATATTTTCACTTTTCAATGTGTATATGCACAAAAAGAAATGGAATAAATATTCATACTCAACTTTTTTGTTGCCTACACTCAAATTTTTTTCAAAGACACAATGTGCAGTGCAAATAACAAAAAGTGAAGTGGGAATAACAACTCCCCAAAAGAAACCATCAATCAAAATAATTATTAAAAACCAAAAAAGTAATCAAAAATCATTTTGTAAATAAATCAAAATGGTCAAATCTTAAATTATCGAAACAGAATACCACACTTCATCAGGTATCCAAGTCTCTTTATCAAATAAAAAATATAGCAAAGCAACATCTCATCAGATACAAAAAGAGTCTCATCATTGTATTTACAGTTATTTCATTCTCTTCATCAAGAAAAAACAAGCGCTCTTTATACCTCTCTCTTGGTAGGTTCTCTCTCTTCATTACAAGAAAAATAAAGGGTATGTTTGGTTTGTGTTTGAGAGATGTGTTTTAGAGATAAAAAGTACGAAAACATGTTTGATTTGGTTTTTTGGGAAATTTGTTTTGGAAAATTATTTTGAGAGAGAGTTTTGGAAAAAGTGATTGATTTGATGTGTGTGTGAGAGAGATTTGTTTGGAAAACTTGTTTGGTTTGTGTGTTTTGGAAAAAATTTTTGGGAAAATTTGTTTGGTAGAGAAAATTTCTGAAATTTGTTTGTAGAGAAAATTTCTGAAATTTTTTTCAGAAACACAAACCAAACCTACCCAAAAACTCTCTTATTATATAACTCTCTTTCTATCTCTCTATGTTATACTCAGAAAGTGCCCCTACCATTAAATAAAAGCTCTTCAAAACTGTCTTAGTTATATCAAAAAAAAAAAAAAAAAAAAATCTTTATATAACTCCTTTATTTTCTCTTTGTCGCCAAAATAAATCAAAAGCAATGTGCACTTCACTTTGTCAGTATATCAAGCAGATCAACATGAAACAACTCATTTGATTGCATCCCTTTCCCTTTTCTTCTTTTGTAGTAAAAATATCATCTTGCTTACAAAAAAAATTATATGAAGGGTTCTCTGTAGACTTGGTGGTGAGATTTATTAAAAAAATATCAACTACACAATACATTAATTAAATATATTTTATTAGTGTTTATGTACTTCATGAAATTTAGTTAAAGTTTAAATAGGTTATTGGGATGGATTTACAAAATTACTATGAACTGTCTTATTCTTAATCAAAATTATTCAATTTACTGAACCAGTGAGAAGAACAGAGGAGAAGACAAGGGAGGAGACTAGAGGAGAGCACAGGAAAGCTATACTTGGATGCCGGAGGAAGAACCGGTGAGGAAGTCACCGCCGTTGCTGTTATAGACAATCTGTGAGGGCAACACGAGAGCGAGGGAGAGATTGTGAGGCTCTGCATGAGCGATAGCGAAAGGAGAGAAGATATGAGGGTTACCTGGATGCCGCCTACACTAGTGTTGTTGCCACTGCGAGAGAGAGAGAGAGAGAGAGAGAGAGATTATAGTAGAAGATTGGAGGGTTTTTTTTTTTTTGATCCTAAAAGAATACATAAAGTTTGGGAAAAGCAGGAAAGAGGGAGGGACAGGGGGTAGGGTGTAGGTGGTGGGCACGAATTTAGGGATTAGAATTTGTGATGATGATGTTAAGGGCCATCGCAAATGAATGAGAAAAAAATAAAACATTTTGTGACGGAATAACAATGAGCGTCGCAAAAAAAAAAAAAAAAATCGCAAGGCAAAAAAAACAATTTGCGAGAGGTAACGTGCCATCGGGTATAATCTTATTTTTTGCCACAATTTTAGATTTTCTATCACAAAAAAATTAATTTTGCCGCAGCTGTATTTGTCGTCTCAAAAAGCAAGCTTTTACGGTGATTTTTAAACTGCCACAAAAGGTTCTCTGTCTTATACCTCTTTTGCTAGTAGTGTTTTACAATGAAACTCCCAAACGTGGGAGAGAAATTCGTAACGTTTGGCAAGTGGCTTTTTTAGCCAAAAAGCCAACAACTCATACCAAAAAGTCAAAGATTCCATTTTCTCTACTTTTTGCACATCTTTTCGTAAAAGCCAAAAAGTCATCCCAAATATACTAGTTTTTTTTACATCCCATTTTAGCCAAAAAGCCAAAAAGTTACAAAAAAACTTGTTCCCAAACGAGGCTAATACTCAGAAAATATGACCCATACACAGGTGGAGAGATTCAAACAATTGACCTCATAGTCTAGTGCATGAATTCTGGCCAATTGGGCTAACCGCATTTGGTTACATCATTTTTTTATTGACATTCTATTTTTCCTATTCTATATGTGTACATTTAAACATATATATATATATATATATATATATATTTGAAGGAAAAAGGGGTTTATAATGAAAAGGCTTATGGGAGTTTCAAAGTTCCATTATAAAATTGTTGATTTTTTTAATTTACTACATGACATAGGTGGGCCCATAGGGGTCTTTGGCCCACCACTTAAGGCCCAATCCATGATTCAAATATTAAAGCCCAACATTCTTGGAACAATGACATCCAGACACTTGTCAAGAGAAGAACCAGCCACATAAGCAGACAAAGATCATACAGAGTCATTGCACCACACATCAGCCATTAATGAGGTTCCCTGCAGCATTTATTACGATAATCCCTTTTACGACGGAACAAGACAGCCTCACCATGAGCAAGGCAAGCTAGAACATAGACTTTCGGCAAATAGGACAGGTCGGAGTGGACAAGGAAATGATGAGCAAAGGATATAAGCAGGTTTCTAAGACAGAGAGAAGGTTAAGTTCTTCATTACCATCCTATCTCTATATTCCGTTGATATCCCTTCTCTAACTTGCTCGTCGAAGGGTTCACTGGGGGACTCCCATTCCCCGTTGAACTCTTGTGCAGGTTTCTCAGTGGGCCAGCGATCGGACAACCGTGTGGGAGGCCTGGATCAGCCCGACCCGATACTTAGAATCCAGTAGTATCATCAGCTGGCGCCGTCTGTGGGAAACTTTCACTCCGTGTGGCAACTGTGCTCATTGTTGTCGGAGACCCATTCTCGATAATCCCTACCTGCCATCCACCAAGGTAGATGGTCATAACTAGATCCATGGCTTCTCAACACAACGTTGCCGACCCCCAAGCTGACCCTCCTAACCCAAACAACCCACCGCAGTATTTCACAGAACTCGCCAACAGCATTAACTGCCTAGCCGAGCAAAACCAAACCCTGATTCATGCTTTGCTTCAACGAGACCTCCCTGTGCCTCCTCCACCACCTTAAGACATCCCACCCAACCGAGAACAAACCCCGAGCCATCCCTTCCAACACTCCCACCCCTCAAACTTTGAGTGTTTGCAACCCCCACCCTGAGATATGAACTTGCAACCCCGGGCTCTACATCCACCAGTCCAAGCACCTGCTCCAGAGGGAGAGACCAGTAGTGTCCAGCCTCTATTCCATTCTGGTGTTGACCATGTTCCTATTTGGGATGCGGAACTCCGAGCTATGAAACTCTAGCTTCAAGGAGTCATGCAGAACATGCAGAATAAACCCTCCACCACAGCCAACTCACCATTCGTCGCCTCCATCAGGAACAAACCCCTACCTCTTAAGTTCAAAATGCCCTCGATCAACTCTTTCGACGGTACAACGGACCCAGTCGACCACTTGGAGACTTACAGGACCCTAATAGTCCTCCATGCATTCCCTGATGAGATCATGTGTCGGGCTTTCCCCGTAACACTTAAGGGGTCGGCCCGACTGTGGTTTAGTCAGCTGCCGACCGACTCTGTCTCTACTCTCCAACACCTAAGTGACTCTTTTCTCAGCCACTTCATTGGTGCCCAGCGCCAGCGGCGTCCAGCAACCCAACTCCTTAACATCCATTAGACGGAAGGGGAGTCGTTGCACAGCTTCGTCGCCCGCTTCAACACTGAAGCCTTGCAAGTGGCAGAAAACGATGACAAGGTCATCCTCACGGCGTTCATGGCCGGTTTACGATCATCCGATTTCCTTTTTTCCCTTTCCAAAAACCCTCCAACGTCCATGGCAACCCTCATTTCCAAAGCCCAAAAGTACATGAACGCCAAAGATTCTTTAGCCACCCGACAAGATTCCACAACCAAAACCCAACCCTCAGAGAGAAGAGAAAGGAATCTGAAACCAGAACCACCCAATACACACAGCAAACACCCCAGTATATCGACCGAACCGCTCGAGCCGACTGATCGGCACTTATCCGCCCGCCGGTTGGTTCGAACGGTACGCACCCCTTAACTCCCCCATGGAACAAGTCTTAAACTAGATCCAATGAGATTACAACTTGAAATGGCCACAACCCTCACGGTCTCCTTCCACCCAGCGAGACTAATCCAAATACTGTCGTTTCCATCAGGACCACGGCCATAACACCAAGGAATGTGTTAACCTTAAAGACCAGGTGGAAAGCTTGATACGCCAGGAGCGCCTCAGTCAGTTCACGGCAGCCCGTCCCCAGTAATGGCCGAGGATCGAACCTACTAGGAGCAACCGCCAATACACTCCCCACCGACAACCCGCACAACCTAACCAAGGCAATGATCGGCCCCCGCCGCAACCCCGAGCACAAGGCAACCTTGCTCCCATTCGGCCTAGCTGTGGAGGACCATCCCGATTGGAGAGATCAGAGTCATTGCTGGCGGACTTGCTTGCAGAGGACCATCCCATTCGGCCCAGCGAGCCGAACTCAGAAAAATCAGACAGGCTCCGACAAAGAGGTCACGACTTTGGAGCGCCCTCTCAAACACCCCAAACAGTGGATGGAGCCTATCACCTTTACGGAGGCCAATTGCATAGGCATCCGTTACCCTCACGATGATCGCCTCGTTATCTCTGCTCTCTTGTCCAATTACAAAGTCAGACGGGTGCTTGTCGATAATGGCAGTTCTTTCGACATCATCTTCCTAAATGCCTATCGCCAGCTCAAGGTCGGAGAAGAAAGTTTGTCCTCCCTCCAGACTCCACTGGTCGGTTTCACCGGAGATCAGGTGATCTCCATAGGCTCCATCGATCTTCCCATCACCATCGGAGAGTATCCGCGACAGACTACCAAGTTGCTCACTTTCCTCGTCGTCGACTGCCCCTTTGCTTATAACATCATCCTAAGCCGCACCGCCTTTAACGCTTTTCAAGCTGTCACATCCACATACCATCTGGCCATCAAATTCCCTACCGACCATGGGGTTGGCACCGTGAGAGGAGAGCAGACTGTGGCCAGAGAATGCTACGTCACTTCTCTCAAAGAAGTCAAGCTGAAGAAGGCTATGATCATCGAAGGCCTCGACGTCAGAGACGAAGACGAGTTAATCAGAGCGGAACCGGTGGAAGAACTTGTTGAGGTCCCCATCGACCCCACCAGCCCAACAAGAACAACCAAGATCGGCAGCCAGCTATCTTCCAAGCCAAGGCCGACCTTACAGCCCTCCTAGTCGAGCACAATGATGTGTTTGCCTGGACTCATTCCGACATGCCGGGTATTGATCCCTCCTTCATTACTCATCGTCTCAGCATCGAGCCCCATTTCTGACCTTTCCACCAGAAGCAGCATATCTTTCACCCGAAACGCAATGCTCTTATTGCTTCCGAGATAGACAAACTACTGGAGGCACGATTTTTCAAGAACGTAGACTACCCTAGATGGCTATCAAAGGTGGTCCTGGTCCGAAAAAACAACGGTAAATGGCGACTCTACGTCGACTACTCCGACCTCAATCGAGCTTGCCCCAAAGATAGTTATCCCCTCCCCCGCATAGATCTGCTCGTCGACGCCACGGCCAGATATCAGATGCTCAGTTTCATGGACGCCTTCTCTGGTTACAATCAAATTCTGATGCACCCGGCTGACCAGGAACACACCTCCTTCATCACAGACAGAGGAACTTACCACTATCGTGTCATGCCTTTTGGATTGAAAAATGCCAGAGCTACTTACCAACGGTTGGTCAATACCGTCTTTCACCATTAGATAGGTCGGAACATGGAAGTCTACGTCGATGACATGCTTGTCAAAAGCAAACTCTCCTCCGATCATTTGGCAAACCTACGAGAGACTTTCGAAACCTTGCGTAAGTATCAAATGAAGTTGAATCCGGAGAAATGCGCCTTCGGCGTAGGATCTAGGAAGTTCTTGGGTTTTATGGTCAGTCAGCGGGGGATCGAGGCCAACCCCAAAAAGATTAAGGCCTTGATAGAAATACAGTCACCTAGGACGGTTAAAGAGGTTCAACGGCTTACAGGCAGAGTTGTCGCCCTCAATCGTTTTATCTCCCGTGCCACAGACAAGTGCCTTCCTTTTTTCAAAGTCCTTCGACAGGCCTTTGAGTGGACCGCCGAATCCGAAGAGGCTTTTCAACAATTGAAGCAGTGCATGGCCAACCCTCCCTACTCTCTCAAGCACTCTCGGGCAAGACCCACTTTCTCTACTTAGCCGTATCGAACACCGCAGTTAGTGCGGCCCTCATCAAGGAGGACAGTTCAATCCAGCGTTCGGTTTATTACATTAGCTGAGCTCTCAGGAGGGTAGAACAACACTACCCTCTGCTGGAAAAAATGGCCCTTGCCTTGGTCATTGCCTCACGACGACTCCGACTTTATTTCCAAGCTCACTCCATAGTGGTCCTCACTGACCAACCTTTGAAGATGGTAATGCAACAACCAGAGTCGTCCGGAAGACTTATGCAATGGTCAGTCGAGCTCAGCCAATTTGAAATCTCCTACCGACCTCGAACGGCGATCAAAGGACAGGCTGTCGCCGATTTTATCTTGGAATTCACCAATCCTACTCCAACCACACCCCCTCAGCCCAAGCAATTCAACACTAAGACAGAAGACCCATACTCCTGGACCCTCAATGTCGATGGATCATCCCGTAAAGAGCGTAGTGGGGCTAGGAATGGTAACGGGCCGGGGTGGGGCCGGGGATCACCCTCCCCGTCCCCGATCCCCGAAACTACCATGTTCCCCGTCCCCGGCCCCGATCCCCGACGGGGAATCCATCAACCCCCCCAGCCCTGCCCCCTACGGGGATCGGGTTTCCCCGACCCCGGTTTATCCCCGTTCTCATCATCAACAACATCATTCACAATTAACAACATCATCAAAAAAAAAAAAAAAGTTCAAAAAATCATCAACATAAACATTATCAACGGCAGCAAGCAACATCATCAAAAAAAAAAAAAAAAAATCATCAACACATCATCAAGGTAGCAAAATCATCAAAAAATAAAAAATAAAATAAAAAAAGTAGAGACAGATCTGGCGGAGGAGGGACGAAGTCGGCGGTGGCGGTGGCGGGATCTTCTCAGATCTGCCGTGGCAGAGAGAGGAGGAGGCAGAGGCGACACCGACGGAGGAGGAGGCGAGAGACGAGAGGCAACAGAGCCGACGGACGACAAGGCTAAGAGAGACGACGGAGGAGAGACTGACTGAGTGAGAAGGATGAGATACGATGAGGAAGGGATGAGAGATCAGACCAGAGGAGGTGAAGAGAGAGAGAGAGAGAGAGAGAGAGAGAGAGAGAGAGAGAGTAGAGATGAAAGAGATAAGAAGAGAGAGAGTGTGTAGATACTTTAATGAAAAGATAAGGCAAATCAGTATAAAACATATTATATTATATAATATGCATAAAGCATAAAGCATATTATATTATATATATATAAGTCGGGGACAGTCGGGCTAGGACCGGGCCGGGGCCGAGACCGAGACCGGGCCGGGGCTGGGGATTTGGCACTCATCACCGTCCCCAGCCCGAAATTAATCGGGGAATAATTTTTGAATACCATCCCCGCCCCGTTGGGGATATTTTTCGGGGAAAAACCGTTCAAATCGGGATCGGGGGATCGGGTCCCCGTCGGGCCGGTTTCAAATTGCCATCCCTAAGTGGGGCTGGTCTCATCCTCACCACTCCTGAGGGCGGTTATTTCAAGTGTGCTCTCCGCTTCCTGTTTGACGCAAGTAATATTGAAGTCGAGTATAAGGCCCTGATAGCAGGTCTTCGCCTAGCCAGAGACATTGGTGTGAGCCATATCCAAGTGTTCAGTGATTCCCAACTGATCGTCGGACAGATTACGGGGAATTCGATGCCAAGGAAGACACAATGTGAGCCTACAGGGATATTACACTCCCCCTTGTTCGCCTTTTCAACACTTTCCACATCAAACACATCCCTCAGTCAGAAAACTCCAAGGTGGATGAAATGGCCCAATTAGCCTCGGCCGACCAGTCAGACCTCAACCATGGCGTCCGTCTTGAATACTTGGCCCACCCGCTACTTCGCCGACCCAGCAGGAGGTCCACCTCCTCCAAAATGAACCAATCCCATGGGCGGCGGACATCCTTCTATTTTTGACAAATGGAGAGTTACCAGATGACAAACAGCAGGCCGCCAAAATCAGAGCCCGGTCGTCCAATTATATCCTCATCAGTGGTCTACTATACAAATGTGGATTTTCACGCCCATACCTCAAGTGCCTCAGTCCCGCTCAAGCGACCTATGTGATGAGGGAAGTTCATGAGGGTGTATGTGGTACTCATTCGGGTGCCAGGTCGCTGGCCTATAAAATACTTTGCACCGGCTACTTCTGGCCTACCCTCAACCAAGACGCCACTGACTTCGTGCTTAAGTGTGATAAATGCCAGCGCTTCGCCAACATCCCCCATGCTCTACCTATAGAACTGATTACACTCAACAACCCCTACCCGTTCGCCAAGTGGGGCATCGACTTAGTTGGTCCATTGCCCACTGGTAGGGGCCAAACCAAGTTCACTGTGGTCGCCATCGATTACTTCAGCAAATGGGTGGAAGCGGAACCCCTTGCCACAATCATTGAATGGAACACGACCAGATTTATCTGGCAGTCGATCGTATGCCGATTTGGGATCCCTCAGGCCATCGTCTCAGACAATGACAAGCAGTTCGACAATACCAAGTTCAGGAAATTCTGTGCAGAGCTCCACATTCAACCATGTTTCTCTTCCCCAAGCCATCCCCAAGCCAATGGGCAAGTCGAGGTCACCAACTGGTCTCTCTTGAAGATCATCAAAACTAAGTTGAAAGCCGCTAAGGGACTCTGGGCTAAGGAATTACCAAACGTACTCTGGGCCTATCGTACTACCGCCCGAACCCCTACTGGGGAGACCCCCTTTTGCTTAACATATGGTGCTGAAGCGGTCATCCCAGTGGAGATCGGCCTGCCAACCCCGAGGGTTTTACATCCGGATCCCGCACTAACCGAAGAATTACGCCGGGCTGACTTAGACCTGATCAAAGAGCTCCGAGAGACCACTGCAGTCAGATGGGCCTCATATCAACAAAAAATGAGAACACACTACAACCGCAAAGTCCGACCGAGGGAGTTCGCAGTGGGGGACCTAGTCTTGTGCGAAGCGACTCTTGCCACCAAAAATCCCGCCGAGGGCAAGCTAGCAGCCAAATGGGAAGGACCTTATGTCGTTAAAGCCAGACCTCGCCCGGGCACTTACCGACTCCAAGACATGGAAGGCAGAGACCTCCCCCACCCGTGGAATGCCGAGCACTTGAAGCGTTATTTCCAGTAGAATGGCGTCTTCTATTTTTGTATCGATCAATTATTGTATTTTCTTTTTGACGATCTACACACTTGTTCATTTTTGTCTTTTCCATACATGATGTAAACTTGTGCTCAATAGGCTACACCTTAAAAGACAATGGCTTTGTATCCCCATTATCTGTGTTGCGCATATCGATTAGTTAATTAAAGCCTCAGCCAGACTGAGCACGAAGAGCTCAGCGAGACTGAGTTAATTAAAGCCTCAGCTAGATTGAGCACGAAGAGCTCAGCTAGATTGAGTTAATTAAAGCCTTAGCCAGTCTGAGCATGAAGAGCTCAGCCAGACTGAGTTAATTAAAGCCTCAGCCAGACTGAGCACGAAGAGCTCGGCCATGCTGAATTAACTAAAGTCTCAATCAGACTGAACCCGCGGAGCTCAGTCAGACCGACTCAATATGACGGAGCCCTCCAAGTCTAAGCCAGAACTCGAATGAAAAATTCGGCCGACCCATTTTCACAAATTACTAACACAACATGCTTGCCATACTTAGTTAAAATCCAAGGTCATGACCATTCATTTTCACTGATTATGCAAGTTAACCTGTCCGCCCATTTTTAACATTTCATATACATTTGCATGTTTAACATGGTTTCACATCTTCACTTTTCACTGATTGCCCATTTTGACCATTTTACATCACACTTTACTTACGAGTTTCACAATTTACTTACAAGTTTCAATACTTATGCATAAGCTTGATTCTTTATACCTACTTTTTGGCAACATTCCGCTCAGTCATTTCTACCATCCCAGATTTGCAACTTAGAATAATGACAATAGTAGTATACAAGAAAAATCATTTTATGCCACGTGTACGACCACGATCCACCACTCTCTTCCCCTTGCCCGTCTAATCCACTTCACATCATCACGTGTCCCATTGCTCCTCGAGCCCCGCGCACCGCCTTTTCCCCTTCCACTCGGTCACCCTTCGCGGTCGGCCCCCCTCGCGGTCGGTCCTTCCACTCAGTCCTGTTTCGCGGTCGGTCCTTCCACTCGGTCCCCTTTCGCGGTCGGTCCTCCTCGCGGTCGGTCCTTCCACTCGGTCACCCTTTGCGGTCGGCCCGCCTTCTGGTTAGTCCTTCCACTCGGTCACCCTTCGCGGTCGGCCCTACTAGCCCGATTTTCTCTCACACAACCACCCTCCACCCCCGTCTTCTTCCTTATTCCCTTCGTTGGACTGAAGCTGCACTTGGGAATGGGGGACTACTGACATAGGTGGGCCCATAGGGGTCTTTGGCCCACCACTTAAGGCCCAATCCATGATTCAAATACTAAAGCCCAACGTTCTTGGAACCCAGCGTTGCACCAAGGACCAATGACATCCAGACACTTGTCAAGAGAAGAACCAGCCACATAAGCAGACAAAGATCGTGCAGAGTTATTGCACCACACATCAGCCATTAATGAGGTTCTCTGCAGCATTTATTACGATAACCCCTTTTACGACGGAACAGGACGGCCTCACCATGAGCAAGGCAAGCTAGAACATAGACTTTCGGCGAACATGACAGGTCAGAGTGGACAAGGAAATGATGAGCAAAGGATATAAGCAGGTTTCTAAGACAAAGAGAAGGTTAAGTTCTTCATTACCATCCTATCTCTATATTCCGTTGATATCCCTTCTCTAATTTGCTCGTCGGAGGGTTCACCGAGGAACTCCCATTCCCTGTTGAACTCTTGTGCAGGTTTCTCAGTGGGCCAGCGATCGGACAACCATGTGGGAGGCCTGGATTAGCCCGACCCGATGCTTAGAATCCAGTAGTATCGTGACTAAATATATTTTCAAAAAAACCTATTGGCCAATCTATTTAATTAATTATTTAAAAAGTAATTATCACTTAATTTATGGATTTCAAAATCTATACTATATTATAGCAAAGGGAGTTGTGTGAGAGTTCCAAAACCTCAAATAAAAATTGTCAATTTTTAAAATTTTAAAATAGCAAAAATACAAATAACTCATATCATTGGTACATTAAATAATATCCAAAAATATAAAAATTTTAAATGCTGAATATACCATAACTCAACTTAAAATTTGAACTTTATATCAATTTTTTATTTGTTTTTATCTTTTAATTAGCTCATTTCCTTATCTAAAGATATAGATATCATAATTCAAATTTAAAATTACTATGATATGATATTATCTATTGATTTATCTATACTACATATATATATATATATATATATATAAGTCAAAGAATAAGAAAACCTAAAACATATAATTTCAATTCAAAATTATTGTTTCTTCACATCAAAAGCCCAATATTTCTAATATTTTTCTCCACCACAACATATGGGTAACATCTCTTTAATCTTTTCTTGAATAGATTTGTCGATTTCTCTTTCTTGATACTTTATTTGTATAGGATGATACATGATCTAAATATTATTATAAGTTTTATTTATTTGTTTTTTTATTATTTATTTATTTTTATTGTGATTGTTAACCATGTTGATGAATATGATATTACGTTATTTTTTATAGTGATTATTTCTATGATTGTGACATCATAGTTGTGGTTTGGATTCACATATTTTCTCTTCGTTACATAATGAAGATTGCCATTTGATTTACAAAATTGCACATTTTACCTAAGTTTGTTCAAATTGGATTTTAATTGGGATTGTTTTTCTAACTTCCAAGCATGACTTCGGATGACGACAACAATTTATGATAAATTATAAGCTCAGTTTTATTTTTTAAAACGGAGATGTGATATATATTTTTTTTCTTAAATTAGAGATGTAATTTATTTTAGTTTTCTTGAAAATAATGAAATCTATATATATTTTACAAAATTGAGCTTTTAACCCCCCCCCCCCCCAAAAAAAAAAATAATAATAAAAATAAAATTATGGGTTCCTTAAAATATTCTATAGGCTAATTATGATTTTACGAGTTATTGATTAATTGTAGATTACTATTAAATTATTTGTTACAAATAAAGCTAACTATTGGCTTCGCTAACCATGATTTTAAAAAATTATTTATTAACCATGAGTTTTTATTAAAATATTTGTTATAGATAAGGGATATCCTTAAATTTTAAATGCTTTTTTGAATATCAAGTATTCAGTGTGTGTAGTGTTGACTGATCATGGTTATTAGAATATATATATATATATATATATATATATATATATATATTTTTACAGGTAAAGGAGATCTATTAGATTTTTGTTCATAATTAGTAAATTGATTATGTTATTATTTTGTATATTGCTTTGTTTTCAATTACAAAATCAAATGATTTGATGTACATTAGTGAGTTTTGGTTTTCTTAACTTATATAAGTGCATATGATATGATTGTTTATTTTCATTTGCAAATTTTAATTGTTCTCTGTGAATAAAATTTTCACACTTGAATTATTTTTTGTATATGTAATTTTATTTTTCCTTTTATTTTCTCATACCTACATGTACTATGGTCATGCAATCTAAAAAATTGATTTTAACCTAATAACTTCAATATCTAATTTCATCATTATGATTTGACAGTTAAAAAATGAACAATAATAATAAGAAAACACTACAAAAAAAAAAAAAAAAAAATACTAAGAGACTTTTTGTAATGCCCCAAATAATTAACAACCAATAATCTTGATTTAATCCCTTTTAGTTAAATAATCACGAAACTCCAATTATCATATTTGCTAATCAAATTTCTATGGTTGTATTTCTTAATATATGAGAGATTTACAAAAGAAGTTCGCACGCAATTACATATTCAGTCTTTCCTAAGGTATGAATCTATAGCATGTGAGACAGATAATGTAAAAGAAAAAACACAAAAGAATGCCCCATGGGCTATAAGTTCCAAGGCTTATGTTCGATTATACAAAAATGGTTATCGAAACCCATGCATGTAAAGCCCTTAGTTTGTCAAACTAAACAATAAAAGAAAAGAGTTCCGTACTCTCAATACAATTCCCACGCCTTTAGTTAGGCAGGATTATTACATCATTTTCTACACAAATCTACTAGAGGTTAGTTCAAAACTCAATAGAAAGATCTTAAGAAAGTATTTATGTTTTAAGCAGCCTTATAACATGAATGCTATGCAAAAAACCGTAACTTTGTCTCTTTTGAAACCATATGCAATGTTCTTTTAAAAAATACGTTATTTTAGTGAATTCAAAATGCACAGACCGGACGATAAATACGAATCAAGTAATCCCTAAGTTAGTGTCTACAAATAGGCATATTAAGCACTAGCAATCACCACTTTACCAGCTCCTCATCGAAAGGCATATAATACATACCTACTATGCGTGTTGTTTTCGATCTTTCACATTGGACATTCAGGCCAACTTAAAAAATACCAAACTACACTCCGTATAAGGAACTTACCAAACGTATTTATCCCAAAATATTTCAAGATCATCAGTTGTTTTCTCAAACAATAACTCAATTTCCAAGACATAGCCGTAATAATCGATATTCCAAAGGTATGCAAGCGAATGAAATGCAAATGCAAATATATATATAATCCCATTATAAATTTTCCCACAATTTTCAACATTTTTCAATGTTTCAAATTATAATCAATATCTACATACATGTGGCATATGACACATTTCCATATTTACAATTTATATAATTAATTACCAAAAGCCCATGATCCAAGTATTCTCAACACACTATCAATGGCAAATTTCTCAATAAAATCTATATATATTTCATAGATGATTCAACAATATATCAAATATATACCTTTTCGTCATCTTTCTCAAGAAACACCTCATTATCTCATGAGTTTTCCTGAAAAAAACTACTTTTTCCCAATTTTCAAAAATCTAGGGTTTTCCTTCCAAAATAAATTTTCTCGTTGACAAAAGGTATTAACATCAATGGACTTCCAAGAGTTACACATTTCATAAATCAAATCAGTTTCATGAAAGGGATGACAAAATATCACTTTTTAAGCACATTCAAAACTCATAACTCGACCCCAACTTATTACCCAATGATTTTATCAAAGAAATAGACAAGACATGCTAAAATCATATATATATATATATATATATATCTCAAAGAAATGCCCTTTCTCAAGCTTGGAGGGAAACTATGAGAAAAGCCCCAAAAATCAACGGTGTCGAAATTCGATCTCCATCACACACGTCGTAGCCCTCGATAAGCTATCTAGAATTGATGAAGGAACCAGGATCAAATCTCCAATGGATTTGAAGGGATCAAGAATTTAATAGGGCTGGTGGGTGTATTCTAGAGAGAGATGAGAGAAAAGAGGGTACAGTGAACTATAGAGAGAAAGTGTGTGTGAAATGAAAAAGTGAAGAAAAAAGTTATTTGCTTCAGATTTTAAATGATTAGACACACTTTACGAATCTGACTCCAGACAGATCAGTCAAGCGATGGATCCTGTGCTCGAGCAGTGAATTCAAACTCCCAGAATCTCTTTCTTCTACAAACAATATGCAGTAAAACTTTCGCTCCAGCGGTGAAATCACATTACAACAAAACTAGGTTTTTACGGCTTCACATCAACGACATACAATAAATGCAAGCCGTGATTTCTCACTTTTACGACTTGCTTTTTTTGAATGCTGTAAATAATTTTCCAACCACGACGTGTCTATTGTGTAGGTTGTGAATGCTAATAACGATGATTTTTTACAGCTTGCAATATTAGTTGTAAATAATAAAACTTTCTATGACGTGCATATGACATGCCGTTAATACATCAACTATACACGACACGCTTACACTAGCTGTTAAAAATATTGAACATTTCATGACGCATAAAAAGCCAGTCGTTAAAAATTTCACTTTCCACGATACACAAAAAGCCAGCCGTTCAAAATATTGAACTTTTCACGACAGGCAATTACTGTCGTGAAAGGTACGATCGAAAAAAAAAAAAAAAGTAGTGCCAAAATGAAAATTTTGAAAGTCAAACACCAAAAAAATAAAAATAAAAATAAAAATAAATAAATAAATAAATAAATGAAAACCCCAACTCTTCAACCCTAAAGGGGTGCATAGAAATACATGAAATCTTTGGCTTCTTCTAATCAAAATGAACGTAGAAGGCTAGGGTTCTTAAAAAGGCACATAGAAGAGGGAGAATGAGAGGGACATGGAGAAACACTATGTGTTCAACACCTCTCTAATCATTTCTCTCTCTCTCTGTCTCTCTGTCTCTCTCTCTCCCCCACTTAAAACCCTAGAAGATGATCATGAAAAGCAAGAAGCGATTGCAACAACCCCAGCTCTCAGTGCCCGCTCAAGAAACCACAATCACCAACTTCTTATAATCAACTCTTTCTTCTTTTTTGCCTCTTTGTTTCACTATGTAGACACCCCATTTTTGACCGACTTTAAGACTCAAACGTCATCGTTTGTGTGTGCGATGATTGTGCTTGGTTTGAGTGCCCTGTCTTTGAGCCTCTAAACCCTCTTTGTTTTGGCCTTGTTTTTGGGCCAAACCTTGGTGCCTTTTGCCTGGAGGGGGAAACGGCCTTGCCGGCCACTTGAAGTGGTCGGTCGGCTAGGGGAGGTGGCCGGCCAGCCACCTGAAGTGGCCGACAGCCAATTTTCTCATTTTTCAGATATTTTATGTGCCAGCTGTTGATCATTGAATGCATCCTCCATACACGTGTATGGAGGGATGAATGCAAGCTTTTTGCTTGTTTTTCTATATAAGGGGAGGTCCCTCCCCCATTTTGAGGGTTCAAAAATTTAAGAGCAAAATTTCCCTCTCTCTCTAGAACTCTCTCTCTCTCTTCCTATTTTAGGCTTGAAAGTGGAAATTCTCTACATATTTGCATACAACCTCTTGACCAAACACCTTCACCTTGGAGTTGAGGTTCTTGGGGCCTTGTTTGAGCTTCTTAGAGTGGTTTTAGCTCAGAATTCTTGCAGTTTTGCTGCTGTGCTTCAAGGGTAAGAACTTGACCCTTTTAAGCCTTGTTTTAATTCATTGTTTGGCCACCTTGGTGTGCTGCTTTGAAGTTGGTTTTAACCTCTAAAAAACTATGTTTTTAAGGTTTTAAAATCATGGTTTTAGCCTTGTTTGGTTAGGGGGTGGTTTCCTCCCTTTACTCTTTGGCTTGTAAAGCCTTTTGAGCCATCCTTCAAAGCTTTCGAAACAACCTTTTCTTGGCCTTTTAACCACTAAATTCTAGGGGAATTTCAGTGGTAAAAAGTTGGTTTTGAGGTCCAAAATAGGAGGGGGTGGCCTCCCCTCTTTGTGTTTTGTTTGCATGTGTTGATGGCCTAGCATGTGAGCATGTTTTTCTACCTATTTGAGACTTGATCTTAGTGTGTTTTTGCCACTGATTTAGCATTCTTTAGCTCTGTTTTGAGCCTTTTTGGTCATATGAGTCTTGTTATGCATGGTTGTAGTGTAAATTGCTTTACTAGCTTTGTGTTTTAAGGTCTCTAACAGGCTTTATTTGAGTTGTTTGCATGATATGGCATCATTTAGCATGTAATTTCAGTGTGTATAGTTCTTTCACACCCTCACTTTTGTCACTCTTTCATGGCTTTTGAGAGTTGTGCTTTGAGCATTGTTTGTAGCTTAACATGTGAGCATGTGTTTCTACTCTTTTAAGCTTCCATCTGAGCATATTTTGGCCACTGTCTTGGCATATTTAAGCTCTGTTTTGAGCTGGTTTAATCATTTGAGTTCGATATTGCATGCCTCTAGTGTACTGCTCTTCACTAGTTTTATGCTTTAGGCTTTGGAACATGTTGTGCATGCATTGCTTACATGTTTTAGCATCATTTTGCATGCCATTTCAGCACTAAAAAAGTCTGCAACCTCCCTCATTTCTTCGTTTTTCTATTTGTTTTGAGGGTTGGTTAGTCTTAAGGTTGTGTTTAAACTTGATAGAGCTTATGCTCAATGGCTTTAACTCTCTTTTGAGGGTTCCTCCTAGCCAAAGGCATGATCTCTCTCATGTCTTAAACCATCCTTTGGTTGACCCTTCTCGCATTAGAGGACTTTCACATTAGACAAATTGACTAAAGAATGGCTTGGTAATGCTAAAATGAGTAAATTAAATTAAATCAAGTAAAGCATGACTAAGATAAGCATGTTGTTTGCATTGCATGTGTTTTGGATCGGACGTTAATCCCAACACTAGAAATGTGGGACGTTTCATACTCAAAGTGATGAAAAGTGTCACATTTCTTGGTCGCCACCACCCTTGATCATGCATGATAGGGTGGAGGTCCTTTGAGTCTATGTGCGCATTCACTAAGCTTGTACAAGCTTGATTCTTTAGCCATCATGCATGAAAATGTTTGATTGGTGGCTTGAGAGCCAAGTGCCACACTCCTTTGAGCTTGAGAATTGATGATGAGGGTGGCAGTACACACATTTCCTCGCAAAGACATTGCTATGCCTCTGTTGTTCTCTGTTGCAGCAATGCCAAATGCCCGGAAAAACAAGTGGCCGACCGGCCAGTTAAGGTGGCCGGTAGCCACTTTTTGTGGCCGACCGGCCACCTGTCCATTTTTGTGCAAAGTGTTCCTATTTTGAAGCAAAAGCAGTCGGGAATGTTGGTTCGATGTTCAGAGATTAAGGCAAGTGCAAACAGAGACAACCAACGGCAAAGCGACGGATTTTCAGGAGAAGCCAACCGAGCATGCATGTCTCCCTCGCCCACAAGGCCATTTTATTGCTTTAATTAGTTTAGTGTAGCTGATTATTCAATTTTTGTTGTAATGTTTTAATTAGCTTAGCATAGCTATTCGTTTCAATTTGGTTTGTAATAATTAATTAGCTAGAATAGTTAATTAGTTGGCTTGTAATAATTAGTTTAGCTTAGTGTAGCTTAGCTGATTCATTCGGACCCTCATTCGAGAGGGCGTAATGTTGTAATAAGCGTGCGTGAGTATGTGCATGTCTTCCAACTCCATGTCTTTCTCCCTTTTATTTATCCGCTTTTGATGGTTAGATTAGGGATCATGTTTTGATTAGCATACCTTATGCTTGCATGTTTGCATCATTCATTTGTATTGCATGCACCAGGCTCGACGCATCATTCAAACTGCATCGTATTTCAATACTTATTTGAATACGTGTATCAAATTGTTGCATTCATATGCCATCTTAGATAGCCGAGTCTATTTAGTTGCATTATTGCATGTGTTGCATTAGGCATCTTAACATAGTTAGGATCATCCATATTTCTAACTATCTTTTGTTTTGGCTCAGAGTACTTGGTGAGTTTTACGCTTTAGCATATTGCATGAGTGTAATTTCCATAAATGCCATGTTTCGCATGCTTGCCATGAGGCTATGTGCTTATTTGCTAAACTGCATGAGTGCTTGTGGGTAAAGGCTTTGTTGCTTGAATTGGGACAATTCGATAAATGTGAGTTTTAAGCCCACTTTGCGAAGTGGCAAATCATGTTTTAAGCCCACTTGAGGGTGGCAAATCCGCACTTTAGCCCACCTGAGAGTGGCACTTTCAAACCATTTTCGAAAACAAACATGAGTCGATTTGTTCCAATTCTTGCGACTTAGTCTATACTTGTATGTGTGCGTCACATAGTAAAGTTAGCTAATAACTGGATAAGAACACATGAGATTTATAAAACAACATATCATGCTTAGTAGAGGCCGATCCTTTGATCGGGTGAGCGGGGGTGCTCATTTCAGGACCGTCCCCTCTCGTACCCAAGTTCCCGATCCGAGGCAACTTTAGTGATGACGGACACGTGGCCTTTGGCACAAGTCAGGGTTTCCTAAATTTTCCAAAAATAAAATATTTAGGTCGCGACTCTGTAATCTGGCAAAGCAGTCTAGTTTTGGCATTATTTGATTTAAAATCTGATTTTCCAAAATGATTTGCCGGATTGGACTCTTTGGTGTTTATCAGTCTCACATTGCACTTTGTGAGATTAGATTCAGAACCGTGACAGGAGTCCGAACTGTAGGAGACCAATTCGCGCCTCTCCGAAAGGGGGCGCGTGAAGAAAGTTAAGTCTACAGTTTCTAGCGACTCTGCTGGGGATTTAGAGAACTTGACTCAAAACTCATGATATGATGTTTTATCTACATTTATGTGTTTCTTTGCATTGCATTTGCAAAGGTGTGCCTAAGTCACAGTGTTTGCCATCTGTTATTCCTGAACGGTTTGCTGGAAGCTTGCTTGGAAAAGCGTGCCATAAGGCTGACCGGTTACGGGCTCTGCCATGATGGGAACACAAACCTCGGATCTGGATCACCGTTATACCGTTTGATCCTCCTTTCACTTCTCGGTGTTAGGAGCGAGAGGTATATTAGGTGGTCTTGCTGAGGCACCCTTTTTGACCAATTGACCTAGTTGCATATCGGAAGCCATAGAGACTGTTCCAAACTAGGATAGGTTGTTCACCCGAATGTAGGATTGTATGAAACCGCATGCATGCGTAGTGAAACCCTAGTTCCTAACGAAACTAGGCAGGGAAACCCTACCCCACCATAGGGGTGTTTTGGCTCTCACTTGCTTGATATGTGCTGTTAGGGTGTGTCTCTACAGGAATGTATGTATCAGTTGCAAGTCTGGGTATCAGTTTGAGGACATCGGTGTTTGAGGGTATCAGTTTTGAGGTAAAAAAATTGGGGGACAGAAATCAGTGTTTGAGTACAGATTGTCCAGCTTATGATTTCAACTGTGTGTTGTCTCTGTCTAAGCCGAGGTGCTGTACGTTTTTCTAATTTTTGTTTCTTTTACTTTATTTTCTGTTTTGCAAGGTAGTATTTTCACCATTGCTTCCGACGAGGCAGTTACCCCCCAAGCACTCTGGACCAGAGTAAGGAGGCTTTATCGATCTGGGGATCTTGTGACAGAACAACCAGTGTTTGCTTTGCTTCCTTCGGTTACAAGACGGAGGAGAGTTCGGCATAATTCACCAGTTCGTCAGTCACCTGCGCTCAGTGAAAACCAGTTTTCTGCTTCTACTTCAGAGTGTGCACCGAGTCTGATAGATTAGCATTCTCAGTCAGTATGGAGGAAATGATGCGTCAACGCCAGCAAACTATCGAGGCCATGTAGTAGGACGCTGCTCGCCAAGCGGAGGTTACCGCTCGACAAACAGAGGTTGTAGCCTAGCAGACTGGGGTGATTGCCAGGCTTCAACAGCAACAACATCAACAACCACAACAAGCATCAGTATCTACTTCGCACCCACCCCCACCTAGGGTTCCAATACCCGGGGGATACAGCAAATGTCCAGGAAAATACGGATACTCCAGCAGGGCCAGTCCCACCTCAGACTTCCAAAGCACCGGCCTATCCAACGGATACACCGTTCGAGTTTGAGGTCGATCCAACCGCTCTGAAAGTGAGCAAGCTCGAAAAGCTGTTCAAGTGAGCTCAGGGAGTCAACTCGATTCCAGACATAGAGGACGGCTACACAGATTCGGCAGTGACATTGCCGGATAGATTTAAAATGCCTCACATAGACCGCTTCGATGGCTCGAGCGATCCTATGGTTCTTTTGAGGCTGTTTTCAGATATTCTGCCCCCGATGGGCTTGACAAGAATGCAGAAGCTATCCTTCTTTGGTTGGACCCTGTTGGGTATTGTGGCCATCTGGTATGCCAAACTGGAGGATTTAATGAAGAGGAGTTGGGAAGAAATGGTCGACGCCTTCATCGCCTAATATTCTTACAATACTCAAATCGAAGTCACAACTCGTAATCTCGAGGCAACTAGGCAAGAGCCGAAAGATGGCTTCGCTGACTTCGTTACCCAGTGGAGGGCCAAGGCCTCCATGATGACCACCAGGCCAGCTGAGAAAGACCAAATAAGGATGGTCGTGCGGAATCTGCAACCGAAGCTGGTGCAGAAGATGATTGTCTTACCTCTCCCCACCTTTGCGGATCTTCATGAGATTGGGGTACATATAGAAGATGCTATGAAACAGGGTCTGATTGACCAGGAGAAAGAGCAGCCCAAGAGGGCCTTTACCCGCAGTTCGAATGCAGCTACGAGTAGCAATGCAGCTGCGAGGACCTCTGACGTTGGAATGGTTACCACCACACCAAAAACAGCCACACCTTTTACCGGCTCATCTGGAGCCACCTCACAACCTGCAAAGTACCCACCCCGAGGCCAAAGGGTTTTCACCCCGCTTTACATGTCTCTATCTAAAGCCTTGGGAGTTCTAATGAGAAAAGGACATCTGAAGCCCCTGGAACCACGCCCATTGCTAAATCCCCTCCCTCTTACACACAACCCAGCCAAGTATTGTGCCTTCCATCAGTAGCATGGGCATGATACTGATTTGTGCTTTAGACTACGCCATGAGATTCAAGATCTCATTGATAATAAAGTGATAGCGCCTCTTGAGAAGCCAAATGTCACTACAAACCCTCTCCCATCACATAACCAACCTCCTCCTCCACCCAGGCAAGTAAACTTGATCCAAATAATGGCCGTCTCGTACGACCCTAGCATATACATCACTCCATTCCACCTACCTAAGCCAACGTTGTTCATCCCAGAATGTACAGACTTATGCATGATGAGCACGTCAATATCCCAACCTGAACCCATGGTGGTGGCTGTGATAGAAGAGGGAACGCCTGAGGGCTCTGCAAGCTTAATTGAGGAAGCATACAACCCTTGTTGCTTTATTGCGCCAGCTGATCAGGCCAAGCTGAGGGTAGAATTTCCGGGTGAAACTGAGGTGAATATAGTCCGGGAGGACGGGCCAAGTCAGGGGCTGGGTAATTTAGCAGAGCTTGAAGAGGACATTGCTAATCTGCAGTTCTTTGATGAGCAGGATCCGGGGGATGTGAGCATCAACTGGTTTGACCTGAATCGATCAACAGACAATGTAGGGTGGCTTAGTGATGAGCCAGATATTGATGAGGGATCTCAGCCGAAACAGGGACAGTTAGAAACAAGAACGTTTGTAATGACTGGAATGGTCGATGACAAATGGGAGTTGCCGGAGTGCACTGGTACAAAGAATTTTGCTCGGGAATTAAGCAGCATTTGTACAGCTGATATAGAACAAGAGGCCACGCTGCAGCGGTTCGAATAGGAGAGGATCAAGACTGATTAGAGGGCTAGAAAAGCCAAGGCCCCTGTGGAGACAGAATGTGTTGTGAACACGGAAACAACTACAGCGGAACCAGACAGTTGTTTGTCGGTTGCCGAGGGAATGTGGTGGGAAGACGATGATTTGCGTCTGGCCTATACCGATGAGGACTGGGGACAGAATCTCCCGGATGATACGTGGTACACCGAAGAAGTCGACCAGATGACCCGGAGTGGGCGGTACTTTAAACCCCCACACCTAGACCAGCTAGAGGCATCTGGGAAAGACAAGGAGACAGAAAAGTAGAAGAACAAACTGTTAGAGGAAGAAGCTGTACTGAAGCAGCTGAAAAAGATTCAAGCAGACATCTCCATCTGGGGATTGCTCATGGCCTCGCGGGTGCATAGACAAGCTGTCCTATCAGCAATGGACAAGGCTAAGCTTTCTATTGATACAACCCCTGAACAGTTGGTGGGACTGGTGTTCCCGGGTGGCGTTTCACTGACTTTGACCTTCACAGACAAAGAATTACTGCCTGAGGGCTTCGAGCACAACAAGCCGTTATACATCTCTGTGGAGTGTAAAGATAAGTGGATACCAATTGTCTTAGTTGATACGGGATCTGCCATAAATGTGTGTTCGTCGCGTACGGCCTATGCTATTGGGTTGAAGCTCGCAGATTTCGTACCGACAGCGCAGGTGATTCGAGCTTATGACAATACCAGCCGGGAAGTGATGGGGATAGTGCGGATCAAAACTCAGGTTGGCCCGACCTAACAGGACATCGAATTTCATGTTCTGGATGTTCCAGCCACCTTTAACTTACTCCTTGGACAGCCGTGGCTGCACCAAGTGAAAGCTGTCTCTTCCACTCTGCACCAAATGTTAAAATACCCTCATAGGAAGGGGGTAGCAATTGTTTTTGGCAACTCTTCCATACATCCACCGCCAGAGGTTACTACGCCAATCTTGGAAATTGCACACGGCAAGGAGGATATCTTCTTGTCTGGATTCACCTTGACTGAGGCTCCGGTGGTGCAAGATCTTCTAGCTATTGATGAGGGACTGTATGTCAGTGCGCAATCTGTTTACCTCATCAAATTCAACATATACTTCGAATGGGATTAGGAAGGAGAGGCCGGAAGGGCGTCGCTGAATTGGCCGAAGTGCCACACAACCCTTATACCTTTGGTCTAGGTTACACACCTACTAAAGAGGATTGGGTGAGAAAGGGAAAGGAGATGGCTGGAAGAGCCAAGGCTAAACAAGGTAGGAAGCATTATGAGTTAGTGCATAGACCTATCCAAGGGACCCTGAACGGCCGCTTTGTCCGGGAGGGGGAAGATTTCCCGTTTTGCGGCTTTTCGGAGCCATGGCTGAATTCAGAGAAGCGATGCTTGTCGGGTTTTGAGATCTTTTTTGACTTACAGTTGCCAGGGGATGAAGTTGCAAAAGAGCAGACTGACCCACCAGCTGTGGTTGATCAGTGCAATGAGGATGAGTCCGATGGCACAGAACTTGAAATGGGAGCAGCGTTAGCTTGTCTCCTCTCAGATCCTCAGATTACACCAGAGTGCTCGGGGGATGATTTCTCTGTTTCCATGATTGGAGATCACTCGGCTGTAGGCCCTTCTTCTGGCATTCTGGATGCATCTATCGCACCCTCCCTCATCTAGCAATACGAGGAAGGCTTCTTGTCTAGCAGTTCTGGGTCAGGTAGTGAACCGAAATCTGATTTCACAATGTTTGTGGAGTCCGAATCAGATTCCAATTCTTCTGAGTTAGAGTCCGGTATTCCTGGGGGTGATAACCCGGATGCCGTTGTGTTGTCCAGGTCGTCTTTTTCATTTTCTTTTGAGTTGGTTGTAACCGAAGAATCAGACGAACTGGAAGTTATTAATAAGAATGGTACCACTGCTATTTCTGAGTACTTTTCTGTGCTGCTTGTTTATTGCATTAATGAGGACTTTCAAAACTTTGATGAAAACGACAAGGAAAAAATTCCTCCAGTTTTGAAACATTTGATTAATCGAGAGCAGGAGAGGTTTGTAAAACCTTTGGTTGATGAAATCACTTCAATTCATGTTGGTACTGAGAAGGATCCGCGTTTGGTCCAGATCGGGTCCATGTTGTCTTCGGAGGAATGCGAGTGCTTAGTCACTTTATTAAAAGATTTCAAAGATGTTTGGGCGTGGTCCTACGAAGACATGCCTGGAATCGATCCTGAGATTGTATAGCACCGGATCCCTCTTGACCCTGAGGCCTGACCCGTTAAGCAGAAGCTTCGGAGAGTACGCCCGAATTGGGCTCTAAAAATCAAGGAAGAGGTCACCAAGCAGATTGATGCAGGATTCCTATTAGTATCTGAGTATCCTACTTGGTTGGCCAATATAGTTCCGGTACTGAAGAAGGACAGCAGAATTCGGGTGTGTGTGGATTTCAGGGATCTGAACAAAGCCAGTCCGAAGGACGACTTTCCATTACCGCACATCGACGATTTGGTGGATTTCACTACGGGGCATGCGTTGCTCTCCTTTATGGATGGATTTTCTGGGTACAACCAGATTTTGATGGCACCCGAAGACAGGGAGAAGACTGCCTTCACCACCCCATAGAGAACCTACTGCTATAGGGTGATGCGTTCAGTCTGAAGAATACTGGGGCTACTTATCAACAGGCTGCAACTACAATCTTGCACGATATGATCCACAAAGAGGTTGAGGTGTATGTGGATGACATGATTGTCAAGTCCAAGGAAAGAAAGGGCCACTACACCGCCTTGAAGAAATTTTTCCAACGGATCAGAGAGTATCGGTTGCGACTGAATCCTCAGAAATGTACTTTTGGTGTCACAGCAGGGAAAATGCTGGGGTTCTTGATTACACAAAGGGGCATTGAGGTTGATCCTTCCAAGATTAAGGCCATCTTAGAAATGCCACCACCAAGGACTAAAAAGGAGGTGCAAGGCTTTCTGGGTAAAGTGCAATTCATAAGAGGGTTTATTGCAAAATTGACCTTGACTTGTGAACCACTATTTGGTCTCCTGAAGAAAGGAAATAAGTTCTAATGGGATGACCGATGCCAAGTTGCTTTTGAGCAAATCGAGCAGTATCTACAGAAACCACCCGTGTTGTCACCGCCAGAGCCGGGGAAACCGTTGATATTGTATCTGTCAGTAACCGACACAACAATGGGTTGCATGCTTACGCAGGAATCTGAGGATAAAGTGGAGAAGGCCATCTATTACCTGAGCAAGAAGATGCTAGATTATGAGACCCGCTACACGCCACTGGAAAAGGCTTGTCTGGCCTTAGTATGGGCTACTAGGAAGTTGAGGCACTACCTGTTAGCTCACTCTGTAATACTGGGGTTTCGAGATTAGATCCCATCAAATATCTCTTCGAGAAACCAGCACTTACGAGTAGGCTAGCCCGTTGGTTGCTTCTTCTCTCCGAATTTTATTTGAAGTACATGACTCACAAGTCGGTGAAAGGGAGAGCGGTAGTGGAGTTCCTAGCCGATCACCTAGTGGAGGGAGATGAAGCAATAGAGCATCTGTTCCTAGATGAGGCCATTCTGCAGCTTGAAGAAGAGATTTGGACTATGTACTTTGACGGAGTGTCAAACCAGTATGGGTATGGGATAGGGGTGTTGCTAATAGCGCCCGATAATTCCCACATACCTTTAGCCTTCAAACTCCAGTTCAAGGTATCAAACAATGAAGCAGAGTACGAGGCATGTATCGCTGGCTTGGAAGCTGCCCTGGAACTAGGGGCAAAAAGGTTGGACGTCATTGGGGACTCGAACCTGGTTGTGCCTCAAGCAAAAGGAGACTGGAAGGTTAAAGAAGAAAGGATGAAAATCTATCACCAAACCCTAGACGTTCTAATCCCTAGGTTTGAGAAGCTAACCTTCACACATCTGTTAAGAGAGAGCAACAGGTTCGCAGACACCTTATCAACTCTATCTTCCATGATAGACATTCCTTTGGGAGTCCAGATGCGTCCAATCATTATTGAACAGAGGTATGTGCCTGTAATAACCCTCACCACTTTTTACCGATAAACTACTGATTACTGCTAAACTGAGACTGATTATGACTGATAACTGAATTGATTGAAATACTGAACTGACTGACTGAAATCCGAAACTGATTGATAGACTATATCTGTTTAAATGCATTTTCTATCTGTTCGTTTGGTAAATTATCGGTTCAAGTTTTATGTTTAAACTGTAAATTGAAAGCCTTATCGGCGGCCGAACCGGAAACTGATTCGTGTTTTACGCTAATTGAGATTTATGTGATTTTACGGTATATTTATCTGAAATTTGATTTAGTATGATTAAACTAGATTAAAATAAGCTAAATTGCATGAGTTGGTTTATTCACCATTTTGCCACCACTAGTGGGCCGCTAGCTTAGCACTTTTGAGACTCATTTTTGTGCATTACAAAACATTTCATCAGTCCCTTTTTCCTTGTGATAGCCGACTAGAGAGAGGGAGATAAGAGAGAGTGTGATTTCATCTCAATTTGGCTTGAAGATTAAACAAATTAAGGAGTGAATTGCAAAATTAAGTTTCCTTGCCTTTAATTCAAGGCTTAAGGTAGAAATTCATCTTCTCATTCTTGTGTTTAAATTGATTCTTGCATGGTTTAGAGCAAAGTTGTAGACTAGAGCCAATTTATGGCCCAAATTGTTGTGTTGAAGCTTAATTGTTGCATGCATGTATATATATTGAAGTTTTGAGGTTGTAGTTCATAATTCCTCACATGCATGTCCATGTTTTGAGAATAGATCATGAATTCATCATGTTTTTGTAAGAGTTAGCTCATTTGAGCTTGTATTTAAAGCTTTAAATTGGTTTAAATCCATGCATGTTGCATGTTCATCATGTTCATGAAATTGGGTTTGAAAATGGATTTAATTAAACTACCCTTGGGCTTTGATTTCACAAATTGAGTTTTGAAACATGTTATTCTATGTGTTTACAAATGTTTTCCAGAAATTTAGCCCAAGAGGATCGAATTTAGTGCATTACAACTTGGTTTTGAGCTTGAGGTTCAAATCTGGAATTTCCAGATTTTGGACCCACGCTCGAGCGAGGAAGTCTACGCTCGAGCGTACACTCTGTGATCATGCCTTCCGCTCGAGCGAATATAGTGACGCTCGAGCGTGAAATGCGTGCATCCAGTACTTTGCATGAGCTTACAGTCCGCCTGAGCGAGGACTTGTGTCTCACGCTCAAGCGAGGGTCGAGCGCCCGTCAAGCGTGAATTTTGAGCATCCAGTGTTTTCACTGTAGCTTGCAGTCTGCTCGAGCGATGGAAGTCACGCTCGAGCGGAGATCCTTTGTCTGCATGTTCGCTCGAGCGTAGAAAGCCACGCTCGAGCGAGACCCCTATTTTCTGAAAATTTTGTAAAATGCTTTAAAGTGCATCTTTGCATCCTCATTCCATACTAGGCATTCTTAGGCCTAGTTTAAGGCATCTTAATGAGGATATAGATGTAGAACACACCGAGGCAATTAGGGATTAAGTTATTATCTTTCCCAACTGTGTAGCTTAGTGTGTGTTCGTTCTGTAAACTATGTAGGGTTGGCGACTGGAGACGCGCTCTAGCTTTACTGTAGCCCAGAACTCTGTGAGTAACAATTGTGTAAAGATATGTTCAACTAAGAATGTTTTCTGACTGTTTAACTGAACTATTTTCTGAACTGATACTGTTAATTGAATGAATGTATGTCCTATATTCTGAACTGTATTGTGGCATCCTTAGCCACTACTGTTTACTGTTACTGTTACAGAGATCTCTGTCGGTTCCCTTGTTGGAACCACTACTGTTTACTGATTGATGGCCATCATTGACTGTTCGGTCTTTCAAGACCTACCGTACTGTTCGGTCTTTTTAGACCTACTGTTTACTGTACTACTATGCTAATGGATGTACCACATATGACTGTTTACTGTACTGAACAACTGATATACTGATTGAAACGACTGTTTTCAATACTGAAGGACATTCATTCTAAACCTCTTTACGCACTATGTTATTCACTGGGCTTTAGCTCACTGTTTATATATATATATATATGTAGGTGTTCAGGCACCAGACCGGAGCTAGGAGCGTGGGTTAGACTCCCCTTTTTGTCAAGCCAACTACTGTGCCTCACTGCGAGGTTCCAAGCCTGTCAAGCTATGGCTTAGGGGTGTTTTAATTTCCCCCGTCTATCTCTGTATCTGTTTTGTATAACTGTATGGACTGCTAGCACTGTACTGTACTGTTTAACAGGGATTTGGTCCCTGTTCTGAATGATTGTATATATTGTGCATACTGTTCTGTACTGAGTGTATATATGTATGAAAAGTCTTTTTGCATATAGACTGTCACAGCTCATTGGACATTGTTTATTTACTGTATTGGCTTCCGCCATGCCCCTGTACTCTGTTTTACTGTATTACTGTTAAGTAGGCCTTCGGTAATCTCGGATTACTGGCCGGTTACGGTACTAAACCCATAGGTGCGGGTTTGGGTCGTGACAGAGTGGTATCAGAGCGATACTTAACCACGTGTTATACCGCACACACGTGTCCAAATGAGCTATAGGGTGTCGTAGAAAAGCAATTAGGGCATCGCATAAGATTGAAAAGTGTGTGTGGACATGATATGACTATATGTGTTAAAATGTTTAAAGTATGCAACTTTCCATGTTTATTATTATTATGTTGCATATAGTGAAATGGATAATGCAAATGCTGCTACTGAACCTGAATCATCTGAGGCCAGAATGGCCAGACTGGAAAGAACTGTTGAATTACTGACTGAGGCCTTAAGGCAACAACAACAACAGAACCAATAGCCCCCCACCTCCTCCTCCGGTACAGCCGGAACAGAATGTTAATGATGGGGACATAATTGCACTGACACATAAGTTCAACAAGATGAAACCGCCATCCTTTCAGGGAGGCCTGGAACCGTTAAAAGCTGAAGCATGGGTTCTTGAGACAGAAAAATTGTTTTAGGTTTTTCCGTGCTCTGAAGCACATAAAGTACTGTTAGCTACCTTCACCTTACAAGAAGAAGCTAGAAGGTGGTGGATGCTAATCTGTGATGACAACACTGTAATGACTTGGGCTCAATTCAAGGGAGCCTTCTTTGAAAAGTACTTCCCTTAGTGTGTCAGTGACAGAAAAGGTGACTGAATTTGAGCAACTGAAACAAGGCACCATGTCAGTGGCAGAATATGAGACAAAATTTACTGAACTTGCCCGTTATGCACCACACATGGTGGACACCGACTATAAGAAGGCCATAAAGTTTGAAGGCGGCCTTAATGTCGCAATCCTCGACAGAATTAATGTCTTGAAACTACCGAACTATGTAAATGTTCTCGACCGAGCTTTGATGGCTGAATCGAACATCGAGGCACTGAAACAGACTGAAACACCAGCGTCAGAATGGCGTGGTAAAAGGCAGGGTTTTAAATTCAAGAAAGGCAAAAATAACCCGTCGAACAAAAAGCAAAATACAGGGTCAACGACTACTTCTAGTCAAGGGAACCGGTCTATACCGCCCTGTTCTGAATGTGGTAAGAACCATAAGGGAGTTTGTTATAAACTATCTGGTGCTTGTTACAGGTGTGGCAAGGTGGGCCACATGGTTAAAGATTGCCCTTCCACTGCTCAGGGCAATAGTAAAGCTGCACCAAGCGCAACAGCATCAACTGCTACACCAAAGCCTAACCCCAAAGCTACCGAGAAAGAGCCTATGAGGCAGGGCCGAGTGTTCGCCCTAGTACCGGGAGATGTGCAGAATACCGAGACCGTTGTGTCAGGTATTCTCTCTATTTGTACTCAGAATGCTTATGTTCTAATTGATTCGGGGTCTACACATTCATATGTATCGCATGCTTTTTCGCGAAAATTGAATAGACCGTTAGAACCCATGAATTATCTGTTAGCTGTATCTTCACCCGTTGGGGGATCTATGACTTGTGCATATATGTACCCTGCTTGTGAAATTATTGTTGGAGATGCACATCTGTATATTGATTTACTGCCACTGAACATTGATCATTTTGATGTAATATTGGGAATGGACTGGTTAACAAAATATCATGTTACCATAGATTGTGTAACGAAACAAGTAGTTTTCCGTCCACCTGGTCTGCCTGAATTTGTGTTTAATGGAAGTGGAGTGGTACCTCCCCCGTATTTGATTTCATCTGTGAAAGCTGTTAAATTGATTAGAAAGGGGTGTGAGGGGTATTTCTGTTCTGTATTGACTGTACCTAATGATGTTAAAACTGATGTGAACTATATTCCTATAGTCAGAGAATTCCCAGATGTTTTTCCAGATGATCTGCCAGGGGACTTGACTGATAGGGAGATTGAATTTACCGTGGATGTGATTCCGGGTACACAACCAGTATCTAAAGCTCCTTACCGAATGGCTCCGACTGAACTGAAAGAATTGAAAGTGCAACTGCAAGAACTGTTAGACAAGAAGTTCATCAGGCCTAGTACTTCACCGTGGGGCGCACCTGTCTTGTTTCTGAAAAAGAAGGACGGCTCACTGAGACTATGTATTGATTACAGTGAACTGAATAAGGTAACTGTGAAAAATAAATACCCATTGCCCCGTATTGATGACCTATTTGATTAGTTACAGGGTGCTCAAGTTTTCTCTAAGATTGATCTCAGATCCGGATATCATCAGTTGAAAGTTAAACCAGAGGACATTGACAAAACTGCTTTTCGAACGAGGTATGGACATTACGAATTCTTAGTTATGCCTTTTGGAGTTACCAATGCACCTGCTGCATTTATGGACCTCATGAACAGAATCTTTAAACCATACCTTGATGACTTTATTGTTGTATTCATAGATGACATTATGATTTATTCCAAAAGTATAGAAGAACATGAACATCATCTGAGACTTGCCCTACAGACCCTAAGAGAACAGAAACTCTATGCTAAACTGTCTAAATGTGAATTTTGGCTTGATCATGTTATGTTTTTGGGGCATGTTGTTAGCAAAGATGGGATTTCAGTTAATCCACAGAAAATCGAAGCGGTAGTAAACTGGCCTAGACCAACGAATGTTACAGAAGTCCGAAGCTTTTGGGTTTGGCTGGATATTACAGAAGATTTGTCAAAGATTTCTCCAAAATTGCCTTACTGTTGACTCAATTAACTCAGAAGAGGATATCATTTGACTGGACTGACCAAAGAGAATCAGCTTTCCAAGAGTTGAAAACTCGACTAGTGACTGCACCTGTTCTTACCCTACCTTCAGGTACGGATGGTTTTACCATTTTAGTGATGCTTCTCATAAGGGTTTGGGGTGTGTTTTAATGCAGAATGGGAGAGTAATTGCCTATGCTTCCCGACAACTGAGACCGCATGAAAAAAACTACCTGACCCATGACTTGGAACTTGCTGCAGTAGTCTTTGCTTTAAAAATCTGGCGTCACTATCTTTATGGGGCGACATGTGAAGTATATACCGACCACAAGAGTTTGAAATATTTCTTCACACAGAAAGAACTGAACATGAGACAGCGGAGATGGCTAGAACTGATTAAAGACTATGACCTACAGATTTTGTACCATCCGGGAAAAGCCAACACCGTTGCCGATGCATTGAGTCGGAAATCGATTGGGAACTTAGCCTGTTTGCTCACTGGGCAGAAAGAATTGCTTTGTGACCTTGAAAAATCTGGAATTGAAATTGTCTTGAGAGAACAAGGTGGAACAATAGATGCTATTTCTGCTCAACCGGCACTGATTGAAGAAATTAAAGAGAAACAGCAACAGGATGACTTCTTGAAGAAGATCATCGATGAACGAGAATCTAAACCGAGACCGGATTTCAAATTTGAGAATAATACATTGAAATTTCAGGGAAGATTGTGTGTACCGAATGATTCTGAACTGAAAAGAAGAGTTCTGCAAGAGGGCCACAATTCAAAACTTTCTATCCATCCGGGGAATACGAAAATGTACCAAGACCTGAAACTGAATTTCTGGTGGCCGGGAATGAAGAAAGAAATTGCCGATTTTGTATCGAAATGTCTTCATTGCCAACTAGTCAAAGCCAAACATCAACGACCCGCAGGCTTATTGTAGCCCTTACCGATACCGGAGTGGAAATGGGAACACATCACCATGGATTTCATTGTCGGATTGCCTCGCTCCAGTAAAGGTATGGATTCAATTTGGGTTATTGTTGATAGACTGACTAAATCTGCTCACTTCTTACCTGTCAAAACAATTCATAATGCGGACAAATTGGCTGTGATTTATATTGATGAGATTGTTAGACTGCATGGAGTGCCTGTGTCCATTGTTTCTGACAGAGATTCGAAGTTTACATCGAGATTCTGGCAAAGCTTACAGACTGCATTGGGTACTGAACTGAGACTAAGTAGTGCCTATCATCTCAGACAGATGGCCAGTCAGAAAGGACCATCCAGACTCTGGAGGATTTATTGAGAATGTGTGTCCTTGATTTTCAGGGAAACTGGGAAAGCCATTTGCCTTTAGCTGAGTTCGCCTACAACAATAGTTATCATTCGAGTATTGGTATGGCGCCTTTCGAGGCATTGTATGGCAGAAAATGTAGATCTCCGATTTGCTGGGCAGAAGTTGGAGATGGGCCTTTGCTTGGGCCCGAGATTGTATATGAAACGACTGAGAAAGTGAAACTGATACAACAGAGGTTGAAAATTGCACAGAGCCGACAGAAAAGTTATGCGGATGTCAGAAGACGGGACAGAGAATATGAAGTGGGTGATCACGTGTTTGTGAAAGTGACACCGATGAAAGGCCAGACTCGTTTTGGAGTCAAAGGCAAGCTAGCGCCGAGATATGTCGGACCGTATGAGATTATTGAGAAAATCAATCCAGTGGCGTATCAAGTTGCGCTTCCTCCTGAAATGGAGCATATGCACAATGTGTTCCATATTTCTATGTTGAGGGACTACCTCCGGGATCCTTTTCATGTGATTGAGCCGACTCGTGTAGTGCTTAGTGATGACTACACTTATGAAGAACGACCCATCCAGATTGTGAACAGACGGATCAAAAAGTTGAGGAATAAAGAGATCCCGTTAGTGAAAGTTGACTGGCAAACCATGGTGGCGTGTATGCCACTTGGGAAAGGGAAGATGACATGGCCAAGAGATATCCTGAACTGTTCCCTCTGAATCCTGTTTTCTCCCAGAACGAAGGTAACTCGAGTTTAGAGGACTAAACTCTTATAAAGAGGGGAGACTGTAATAACCTTCACCACTGTTTACCGATAAACTACTGATTACTGCTAAACTGAGACTGATTATGACTAATAACTGAATTGATTGAAATACTGAACTGACTGACTGAAATCCGAAACTGATTGATAGACTATATCTGTTTAAATGCATTTTCTATCTGTTCGTTTGGTAAATTATCGGTTCAAGTTTTATGTTTAAACTGTAAATTGAAGGCCTTATCGGCGGCCGAACCGAAAACTGATTCGTGTTTTACGCTAATTGAGATTTATGTGATTTTACGGTATATTTATCTGAAATTTGATTTAGTATGATTAAACTAGATTAAAATAAGCTAAAGTGTATGAGTTGGTTTATTCACCATTTTGCCACCACTAGTGGGCCGCTAGCTTAGCACTTTTGAGACTCATTTTTGTGCATTGCAAAACATTTCATCAGCCCCTTTTTCCTTGTGATAGCCGACTAGAGAGAGGGAGATAAGAGAGAGTGTGATTTCATCTCAATTTGGCTTGAAGATTAAACGAATTAAGGAGTGAATTGCAAAATTAAGTTTCCTTGCCTGTAATTCAAGGCTTAAGGTAGAAATTCATCTTCTCATTCTTGTGTTTAAATTGATTCTTGCATGGTTTAGAGCAAAGTTGTAGACTAGAGCCAATTTATGGCCCAAATTGTTGTGTTGAAGCTTAATTGTTGCATGCATGTATATATATTGAAGTTTTGAGGTTGTAGTTCATAATTCCTCACAGGCATGTCCATGTTTTGAGAATAGATCATGAATTCATCATGTTTTTGTAAGAGTTAGCTCATTTGAGCTTGTATTTAAAGCTTTAAATTGGTTTAAATCCATGCATGTTGCATGTTCATCATGTTCATGAAATTGGGTTTGAAAATGGATTTAATTAAACTACCCTTGGGCTTTGATTTCACAAATTGAGTTTTGAAACATGTTATTCTATGTGTTTACAAATGTTTTCCAGAAATTTAGCCCAAGAGGATCGAATTTAGTGAATTAAAACTTGGTTTTGAGCTTGAGATTTAAATATGGAATTTCCAGATTTTGGACCCACGCTCGAGCGAGGAAGTCCACGCTCGAGCGTACACTTTGTGATCATGCCTTCCACTCGAGCGAATATAGTGACGCTCGAGCGTGAAATGCGTGCATCTAGTACTTTGCATGAGCTTACAGTCCGCCCGAACGAGAGAATTCACGCTCGAGCGAGGACTTGTGTCTCACGCTCGAGCGAAGGTCGAGCACCCGTTGAGCGTGAATTTTGAGCATCCAGTATTTTCACTGTAGCTTGCAGTCCGCTCGAACAACGGAAGTCACGCTCGAGCGGAGATCCTTTGTCTGCATGTCCGCTCGAGCGTAGAAAGCCACGCTCGAGCGAGACCCCTATTTTCTGGAAATTTTGTAAAATGCTTTAAAGTGCATCTTTGCATCCTCATTCCATCCTAGGCATTCTTAGGCCTAGTTTAAGGCATCTTAATGAGGATATAGATGTAGAACACACCGAGGCAATTAGGATTAAGTTATTATCTTTCCCAACTGTGTAGCTTAGTGTGTGTTCGTTCTGTAAACTGTGTAGGGTGGCGACTGGAGACGCGCTCTAGCTTTACTGTAGCCCAGAACTCTGTGAGTAACAATTGTGTAAAGATATGTTCAACTGAGAATTTTTCTGACTGTTTAACTGAACTGTTTTCTGAACTGATACTGTTAATTGAATGAATGTATGTCCTATATTCTGAACTGTATTGTGGCATCCTTAGCCACTACTGTTTACTGTTACTGTTACAGAGATCTCTGTCGGTTCCCTTGTTGGAACCACTACTGTTTACTGATTGATGGCCATCATTGACTGTTCGGTCTTTCAAGACCTACTGTACTGTTCGGTTTTTTAGACTACTGTTTAACTTATATGCTAATGGATGTACCACATATGACTGTTACTGTACTGAACAACTGATATATTGATTGAACGACTGTTTTCAATACTGAAGGACATTCATTCTAAACCTCTTTACGCATTATGTTATTCACTGGGCTTTAGCTCACTGTTATATATATATATATATGTAGGTGTTCAGGCACCAGACCGGAGCTAGGAGCGGGGTTAGACTCCCCTTTTGTCAAGCCAACTACTGTGCCTCACTGCGAGGTTCCAAGCCTGTCAAGCTATGGCTTAGGGGTGTTTTAATTTCCCCCGTCTATCTCTGTATCTGTTTTGTATAACTGTATGGACTGATAGCACTGTACTGTACTGTTTAACAGGGATTTGGTCCCTGTTCTGAATGATTGTATATATTGTGCATACTGTTCTGTACTGAGTGTATATATGTATGAAAAGTCTTTTTGCATACAGACTGTCACAGCTCATTGGACAATGTTTATTTACTGTATTGGCTTCCGCCATGCCCCCGTACTCTGTTTTACTGTATTACTGTTAAGCAGGCCTTTGGTAATCTCGGATTACTTGCCGGTTATGGTGCTAAACCCATAGGGGCGGGTTTGGGTCGTGATAGTGCCAGCCTACGAACTGATTGCCGCCATAGATGAAGCACAAGATTAGAACCCCTGGTACTTTGACATCTGGAACTTCTTGAAAAATAAGGCTTATCCGTCAGGGGCAAATGCCAAAGACAAGAGGGCGATACAGCGAATGGTTGCTCAGTTTATCATCTGGGGGGTAAATTGTACAATCACAATCATCTGGGAATGCATAAACTGCGTGTTGATGCTGAAGAGTCGAAGCGCCTGATGGAGGCCATCTATGGAGGAGAGTGCGGATCGCACATGAGCGGGGTAATGCTAGGTTGGAAAATTCTCAGACAGGGTTACTACTGGTCAACCATGGAGGACTGTATTGGTTTTGTTCGGTGATGCCACAAATGCCAGATCCATGCAAATCGCATGAACATCCCGCTGTCGAAGCTGTACAACATGACTTCACCGTGGGCATTTTCAGTCTGGGGAATTGATGTGATTGGGGCAGTTATTCCGAAGGGATCGAATGGGCATGAGTACATCCTGGTGGCGATAGATTACTTCATAAAATGGGTCGAGGCCCAATCTTATTCAGTGCTGAAAGTGTCGCATGTAGCCAAGTTCATCAGGAATAACATTATCTACCGGTATGGGGTCCCCGAATAAGATCATCTTGGATAATGGTTCCCACTTCAAGAAGGAAGTGGTCGACTTGTTGGAGAAATACAACGTGGCTTTTCATAAGTCATCCACATATAGGCCGTAAACCAACGGAGCAGTTGAGGCCGCCACAAGAACATCAAGCACATTCTACAGAAGATGGTGGAAACCTATAGGGACTGGCCAGATAAGCTGCCATTTTCTCTTTGGGGCTACAGAACATTAATTCGGACTTCTACTGGGGCAACTCCATATTCTCTGGTTTATGGGATAGAGGCTGTTCTACAGATCAAAGTTGAGGTTCCATTGTTGCGGGTGATGGCCGAGAGCCAAATAGCAGAAGCAGATTGGCAGTAGAGTAGGTTTGAGGAACTTATGTTATTCGACGAGAGAAGGCTGAAAGCACTGTACCACGTCCAAGGTTATCAACGCAGAATCGCCAGGGCTTTCAACAAGAAGGTTAAGTCTAGGAACCTGAAAGAAGGAGATTTGGTACTCAAAGACAACCGAGCTCCCATCCATGACCCTAGGGGCAAGTTCAGACCCAATTGGACTGGTCCTTACATCATCAAATTGGGTGGAGCTGTCATTCTTATGGTACCATCAGATGATAAACTGAGCAACCCTAGGGCCAAGTTTAGACCCAATCGGGTGGAGCTGTCATTCTTATGGATTTAGATGGCCTCGAGTTCTCCCAACCGATCAACATGGACAAGTTGAAGAAATACTATCCCTGAGTGGCTCGCTAGGCTAAAATCCCGAAAAGGTGACCTAGGCAAAAGTTAGAGTGCAAAAGGAGAGTGTTAAAAACCCGAGTGAACCTGAACTGAACTACGTAAGGCTTGATTCCCATCTTCGGGATACGTAGGCAACTTCATTCTGAAGTCCAACCACAAACACTTCTAAATCAACTGTGTCCATGTGATTGTTTTGGTCATCTTTGTCTTTTTTGCATCCAAGAGTTCAGCAGTGATCTCCAGTGCAGTGCTATTCAGACAAGGGGCGACTTTCCAGTTATCGGATTTGGGGTTGTGCATCTCAGCGAAGATTCCGAGTGTGTCCAGTTTGTGATCCATATCGAAAATGGTTTTGAAAAGCTTTAATAAAAGTTGATTTTGTTCAAATTAATTTTTTTACAATTTAGACCATTTTTAGACCAAATGGAAAATTTTCAGTACCCACAACCTTCAATTTCATTGATTTCAATACAGAGTTCTCCGACTCTTGATACAAATTGAAGTTGCTTTTTATTACATTCAAAAGAAAACTTGAAAATACAGATAAAAGCAATAAACTTGGGGCATAGTTAAGTCAGGTGTTCCTGCGCTCCCTCCCAGAGCTTGTGGAAGCTTCAGATGCCAAAGTAGGCCCAGTTTGTGCCTCGTCTTCAAGCCAAGGAATGCATTTGCCAGAAAGGGTGCAACTGAAATTGGGAGTGGGGGCCAGAAGTTCTCTTGTCCTCCATGCAGTGGCATACCGAGCTAGCTGTAGGCCTCGGATCGGAAATGAAGCTGGGTACTCCACCTCATCTTCTGGGCAAGTTGGTCGTGGCTGAACTGACGCTTGAACCAAAATGGAAAATAGAAGACACAGTGTGTCAAGCCAACCAACAGAATGTCGGGCTACTGGGACATGCTGTACCTCATCTCAGGCAGATCAAACCAGGGGCAGCGCCAAGCAATGTCGGCAACGGACCTTGTGCACATCCATTGGCACCACCACTCCTCATTTGGGAAATCAACTAGCTGTGGGCGAAAGAAATAGCCGCACGCTGAATATGCTGGGCAAGAGTCCACTACTTTCAACTTCTCCATGAGCCAAACCTAGGGAGGGATGAAAAATAAGAGAGATTAAAGAATAGAGAGGTGTACGTGGAGAGAAAAGTGAGAAAAGGGTTTTGAGAGAAAAAACAGAGCCTGAGGGCCAAGTGATGTGAGAAACATATGTGAGAAGGGTGGGAAACATAACTTGCAAGAGTAGTGGACTTCCTGCAAACCTAGTCGTCTCTCGGCGATGGAAAGCATCCAAGCCCATCAAAGTCTTGGCTAGTGTCAAGCCAATGCAGCTTTTGCCTTCCTTCAAGCCTTGGGAAACTTCTATCAAGCGAATGCTAGACCCTCCGAAGCCAGGGGCAAGCAAGAAATGGGCCAACATACACAAACATAGCACATGTTGCCGAAAACTTTGCCAAAGACGGTCGCCGCGGTCACCGGTATCAGAAAACCGATGAATTAAGCTGGGAATATCCCTGGTTCATAATGGGGAGCTGGAAATATCATGGATGTGGCCAAAGCGAGACTGGGGCAAGATCTCCTCGTCGCGTCAGGATTTCATCAAAGCTTGGAATTCTTCGATTGTGGGGCATATCTCTTGTCCCCCAAAGCTAAAAACATGTGTAATCGGATTCCAACACCTAGCCATCGCATGGAGGAATGGAAAACACAGCGGAGTACAACTCATAGGGAATAGTGCGTTTATCCCAAAACCCAGAAAATTCAGCTTTTCCGTGCCATCCAAGTTTGCAACCCACTCGGAGAGTTTTTCGGAGAAGAATGGTTCCATTTTGAAGCAAAAACAGAGTTGAAATGAAGAAACCACGAAGCTGGAGCTTTTATAGAAGATAAGGCATTGAGTGGAATACAGGTGGCAACAATCTGGAGGCTCCCATCATAACTGGTCGACCGACCAGTTATAGTAGCCGACCGACCACCTAAGTGGCCGACACCCACCACTAAGTGGCCGACAATGGCTATAAGTGGCCGACAGCCTCTTTTTGTCCCCAACAGAGTCTTTTTGGTCTTCCTGTGTGATGAGGATGCTGAAAACTTGTGTTCTATTCTACCCTGGATGCGTCTGGCTCTTTTGTTTAGTAGTTTTGTTGAGTTGTTTTTTGTTTCAATTCAATTTGTTTACCGAGTTGTTGCAATTTGCTTATTGAGTTGTGTTTGTTTCATTCATCGAGTTGTTGTTTTGCTTATCGAGTTGTAATTACATTGATTGGCCTGTCAATGCCTTGTGTTGTTTATCGAGTTGTTTTGTTCTTTCAGTTGTTAGTAGGTTCATTACCTGATTAAGACAATTTGAACACACAATTTTCAAAGATCAATCTCATTTTCATACTGTGCGATGTTATGCGATGCTCAGAATATAAAATGCAACACTTTTTAATCAAAAAACTGTACTCATTCCAATCATGTTTTCTTTTTACCAAGAGTACAAGTTTTAAAGAAAATAAAACTGCCTAAGGCTGTACAATGTGCTAAACGCTACTAGCAAAAAGAAAATAAAGCAAAAACATCTAAATCGGTGCCACCCATCTCAAGATCGAGAGGCTCTCTTCGTCCTCTTCATCGGTTGAGCGGAGTCAGAGTTGTCGCCGTCAGCGTCACTGTCCGAATCTGAGCTGGAGCTGGAACCAGAGCTGCCTCCGCTCCCATCCTCAGAGCCCTCCTCAGCGTCGTCTCCACCCTCAGAACCTGAGCTGGTGTCGTCGCCTCCACCCTCAGATGACTCTAACTGTGGACTCACTAGCTCCTCGTCTTTATTGGACTCGTCATCGTCATCGCGCAAGACAGGCTCCCGACGTCTCCCTCAGCTGTGTGCCGGAATCTTTCTCTTTGCCACTGGAGAAGGCTCTGAGGGCCCTGCCTGCAAGGGTGTGGCTTGGAAAGGCAGTTTGAATACATTAGTCGAAGCATGAGAGCATAAGTATAGTATCAAGTGTAGTATGCAAAGTGAGTATATGCAGAAGTCAGATACAGTATATGCATGCAGTGTATCAGTGCAATATGAGGAAATGCTCAGTTGAGATGTCAATTTCAGTATATCAGCAGAAATATGATAATCGAAATGCAAGAAAGCTGAACATTACCTGAATGCCGTGGGAGCTAAGCATCGTCTCCCTCCTCAAGATCATGCCCTCAAATGAGGCCAGCACCTCGAGTAATCCCTCGACATATCCGATAGAGGGCTGCAAATGCAAGTTGAAATGATCAGTAAATGAATGGATGAGTATCTAAGTGATAAATGAAAGCTGTAATGCATACTGGTGGTGAGTCAAGTGTCCTGACATATCTGTGACCAGGCAACGGAGGGTCAAGTGGAATCTGATAGGGCACTCTGGAATATTTCCAACCTGTCAGCTCAGTCAGGAGATCCGGCTATCCAACACACTGCCTAGTAGAAGGCATCCCTTTAGCCTCACCCCTCGGTGCCAGGGCCCTGCTGGTCGAAGGGGCATCTCCTGCCCGGGCCCTGCTCATCAAAGGAGTGTCTGCTGCCTGAGTCCTGTTCGGCAAAGCAATATCAGCTGCTCTCCTTGTGTGAGCACGAGTACCCACCAGAGGAGGCATGAGGTACGCTTGGATGTAGATCATATAGTCCCCATCCCCAATGAACTGGTCTGCATCTGCACCTCGTATGAAGTCAGTAAGCTCCTGAGGGGAGAGACTCTCTGTGGCGCACATAGAAGGCGGAGGCAATAAGGGAACTGACTGCAATGGCAGGCCCAGTGTCTGGCGCATGAAGTGCTCTCCAAGAAACCAGGCCCGTCCTACTGGCCCCTCAAGTAGGAGCCGATATCGAGAGGCGCCTCGGGCTCCTGCAAAATGAAATCTGGTAACATCTGGCATCGCCGTCCAGGGCTCCCATGTAATCTGCAGACAGCAAGTGCGTAAGCTGATGAGTTGCTATTAGATGTGTAAAGTGAATTGAAGCCAAAAGCAAGAAAACTGTGAGTTTTGAATTACCTTTACTTCCTCACGATGTCAAAATACTGTTGAAGATATGAGAGGGTCTCGCGGTCCCTCGGCTGGTATCGACCATCATATCGATGTGAGTAGGGTACCTCGAACGGCGTCTCGACCTCTGGCTTGGGAGCAAGCGCCGGGAAATAAGCATATACCCACAACTGTGAAAAGCAAGACAGCGGTAGTGAGAATACAGATAAACACAGATAATGTAGAAAACAGAGTATGAATACAGAATACAGAAAATGCAGAAAGCAAAGTGTGGCACAGTGTATAGAAAGTACAACTGTAGAGCAGAGATTAGACTATGTGTATGCAGTGAGCAGTGTGTAGTGTATAGAAAGTGCAAAGTAGAAAGCATGGCAGAAAATGTAAAGCTGAATAGTAAAGCATATCTCCCAAGCTCTTCAATAGCCGCCTACTCTGTTCCCGCTCCTGCGAGAGGTCAAGCTCATATAACAGTAGAGGGTAGCAAGGCTGGCGGCCCCTCAATCATAGTGCCGAACCTGGGATAGGTCCACTAAGGCACTTAGCAGATATAACCCAACTGTGCTCGCCCTGTTGGTGAACAAGGTAGTGCCGAAGAGGAACATGAAGAAGCCTCGAGCGTACTGCTTTGTCGCCTCGATCGTCGTGGGCTCTCCCCCTCTAAAGTGGTCAGCAAACCAAGTGTACCAGACCAAGTCTGAGGATAGGAAAATAGGTGGGTGTGCTCCCAGTAGATAGGTCTAAGCAGCCTCCCACTCACCCATGTCGGAGTCGTATGGGATCGGCTGGCCTCCCACCTTAAGGCCTGTCAGCATAGCGAAGTCATACGGGGTCATGGTCATATCCCCTGTGGTAGAGAAATGGAAAGAGTTGGTGGTGTCCCACCATCTCTCTACCAATGCGCCTAAAAGGATCCTGCTCGCCATGAGGCGCGACAGCCCCATGCAAAATAAGCCGAACCCTGCATCATCAACAATCTGTTGGACGCCATCAATGAGGTCCATATACCACTCCTTCGCCGTGGTAGACCCGTATCCGCAGGTGAAACGAGAGTCAACCTGTGTGGATGAGTAGAAATACAGTGTGTATGTGTGTTCAGAATCGGTAGAAATATAGTGTGTATGTGTGTTCAGAATGGGCAAAAATACAGTGTGTATATGTGTTCAGAATGAGCAACTATGTAAGAAATGGTAAAGTACATCGCAGGAAATATAAGAGTGCAGTATGTACCTCAGAGGCGTCATGGGACAGATGGGACTCCGGCTCCCGTAGTAGCAGGTCCGTAGGTGCGCGTCGAGCAAATCCAGTAAAATGGCGGACTGTGTTAGGTAGTAGTACATGTGTCTCGGGATGATACGTCGCTGGGTCGAATGGCCGGACTCTTGGCGGTAGCGGAATGTACTCGGGCTCCACCGCCATCCTCGGAGAACCCCCGCCGTGTGGAGCGTTGTCTGCCATCTGAAAAATGGTGAAAAGTAGGCAAAAATGAGCGAAATGGGCAAAAAGTGCCAAAAGTCAACAAAAGTCAACTCTCAGAAAGAGAAAAAGTCAAAAAAGTCAAAGCCCGGGAAAAGGTGCTAAACTCAAGATCAACTTGAGGGAAACAAACCTCAAATGGTGAAAATGGAGAAAAAAGCTTTGAAAACAAGTTTAGCGAATCAACTTCGCGTTGGACATTGGAAAACGCGTAAAAAGTATAGATTTGAGAGGAAAAAGTTCCTAGGGGTGAAAAGCAAAAGGTTTCGGCACTGTGTGTGTGAGGAAAAGTGTTTTGGGGTTGTGTTTTTAAAGTTCTCCATACAAAAAGACAAAACTGTCCCAAATTTGCCACAACTGGCCGACCGGCCAGTTTCTGTGGCCGACTAGCCACTTAGGTGGCCAACAGCTTTGGTAAGTGGCCGACATGCTTCCATGGTGGCCGGCAGGTGTCCAATGTTCTCCTTGTGTATTTTCAAGCTTTTTTGTGTCCTTGGCTCTTGAGAAAGTCCAAGAAAAGTCCAATTTTCAGCTCAAAGTGTCTTTGCGAAAATTCAACTCATGTCTTCAATGCAGAACTCATCGTCAGCCGACGTGAACGAGGTGTATCCTTTTGAAATACATTGCAACTCCTCTGAGAGGTAAATCGAATGTTGCAACTGAATCAGTCTTGTTAAGGCACGCATTTCTTTATTCAGTATTTTGCATTGAACATGCTATTAATGATGCATTGGCTATGCATTGTCATTATACATAGTATATGTATGCTGCATTGCGTTGCATTACCTATGTTCTCATGTTTGCATAGAGTATGCATGTCGCGTTGTATTGCATTGTGCATGCCCTTACATTCACATAGAAATTGTCCGTATCTGTTGCATTGTGCATACATTCGATGTCGTATAGAACATGCTCCCTGTATGCTTCTGTTTTGTTCCTGGCATAATGTGCATGAAATATGTCTCGCTAAGCGTTGCGTCATGGTTATTCATCTTGCATCGCATATGCATTCCTATTGTATTGTACTTGTCAAAGTTTCTTCCTTGTGCAGGTTCGATATTGTATGTACGGTTCATTTGAAGCTGGTGCAACCAGACGATATTGTATGTACGGTTCATTCAGAGGGATTCCAGGTAAGATCTTTCCTGTTCTTTGAACACCTTGTTTTGGTTAGAAGCATTCGGGTACGCCCGGTGCTTACACCACCTCCCTTGTTGGTTAGAAACATTCGGGTACACCCGGTGTTTACACTACCTCTCGTTGGTTAGAAGCATTGGGTCGTGTGCCCAATGTTTAAACTTTGCTTTGGTTAGAAGCGTTTGGAACGTGTGTCCGACGCTTATTCCTCCCGTTGGTTAGAAGCATTGGGTCGTGTGCCCAATGTTTATACTGTGCTTTGGTTAGAAGCGTTTGGACTGTGTGCTCGATGCTTATACCTCCCTCTGGTTAGAAGCATTTGGACCGTGCGCCTGACGCTTATACCACCCATTTGGTTAGAAACATTGGACAGCGCTCTGATGTTTATACCACCCATCGGTGTTTGCACTGCTCCATTTTTCCTCTCGCGCGCGACGCGTTAGGATGCTTTGGTTAAATGCATCTGAATGAATTCCGATGCTTATACCGCTCATTGCTTTAATTGTATAATAGTTGGATGCGATTCACTTGTTATTATTGTTCTTTGTGGCTCGGAACCTTAGGGTGTGTCCTTAGGTTCGCATCACTTCTCCCCTCGTGTGTGTCATGCGTTGAGATCTTGTTTGTCGCCCTAGGTGCGCCCGACGGTTGTGTTTCTTTGTCTTTTCTGCGTGAGGCGCAGTTAAGATTGCATAATTTTCTTACATCCTTTCTACATGAAATGTGGTTTGGTTCATGTTAACTTGCTTATGAACGAGTTTGCTGTAGCATATCTTTGCATAGCATTTGCATCTAGATGTTTCATTACAGGCCTCATTGCATGATCATAAGTTATGTTCGGCATTGTGCATATCATTTGCATTTTGCCCCTACCTGCGGGCGCATCTAGTTTGTTATCTTGTTTGTTTGTCTAAGTCTTTGGCTTTGTCAAAAATGGGTCGTCTCTGGGCTTTGACATTCACTCCCGTCATTTCATGACTTTCGAGTTCTGTCAAAGAGAGGCAATTGTAGACACCCCATTTTTGACTGACCTTAAGACTCAGACGTCATCATTTGTGCGCCCAATGATTGTGCATGTTTGTGCTCGATTTGAGCACCTGAAGGTCTCGGTTGAGCGCCCTGTCTTTGAGCCTCTAAACCCTCTTTGTTTTGGCCTTGTTTTTGGGCCAAACCTTGGTGCCTCTTTCCTGGAGGGGGAAAGGGCATTGCCGGCCACTTTTGGCTATTGTCGGCCACTTTTCCTCCTTGCCGGCCCCTTGAAGTGGTCGGTCGGCTAGAGGAGGTGGCCGGCCGGCCACCTGAAGTGGCTGACGGCCAATTTTTTCCTCTTTCAGATATTTTATGTGCCAGCTGTTGATCACTGAATGCATCCTCCATACACGTTTTTCTATATAAGAGGAGGTCCCTCTCCTATTTTGAGGGTTCGGAAATTTAAGAGCAAAATTTCCCCCTCTCTCTCTAGGACTCTCTCTCTCTCTCTTCCTATTTTAGGCTTGAAAGTAGGAATTCTCTACATATTTGCATACAACCTCTTGACCAAACACTTTCACCTTGAAAATGAGGTTCTTGGAGGCCTTGTTTGAGCTTCTTAGAGTGGTTTTAGCTTAGAATTCTTGCTGTTTTGCTGCTGTGCTTCAAGGGTAAGAACTTGACCCTTTTAAGCCTTGTTTTAATTCATTGTTTGGCCACCTTGGTGTGCTACTTTGAAGTTGGTTTTAACCTCTAAAAAACTCTGTTTTTAAGGTTTTAAAATCATGGTTTGAGCCTTGTTTGGTTAGGGGGTGGTTTCCTCCCTTTGCTCTTTGGCTTGTAAAGCCTTTTGAGCCATCCTTGAAATCTTTTGAAACAACCTTTTCTTGGCCTTTTAACCGCTGAATTCCAGCGGAATTTCAGTGGTAAAAAGTTGGTTTTGAGGTCCAAAATAGGAGGGAGTGGCCTCCCCTCTTTGTGTTTTGTTTGCATGTGTTGATGGCCTAGCATGTGAGCATGTTTTTCTACCTATTTGAGACTTGATCTCAATGTGTTTTTGCCACTGATTTAGCATTCTTTAGCTCTGTTTTGAGCCTTTTTGGTCATATGAGTCTTGTTATGCATGGTTGTAGTGTAAATTGCTTTACTAGCTTTGTGTTTTAAGGTCTCTAACAGGCTTTATTTGAGTTGTTTGCATGATATGGCATCATTTAGCATGTAATTTCAGTGTGTATAGTTCTTTCACACTCTCACTTTTGTCACTTTTTCATGGCTTTTGAGAGTTGTGCTTTGAGCCTTGTTTGTAGCTTAACATGTGAGCATGTATTTCTACTCTTTTAAGCTTCCATCTCAGCATATTTTGGCCACTGTCTTGGCATGTTTAAGCTCTGTTTTGAGCTAGTTTAATCATTTGAGTTCGATATTGCATGCCTCTAGTGTACTGCTCTTCACTAGTTTTATGCTTTAGGCTTTGGAACATGTTGTACATGCATTGCTTACATGTTTTAGCAACATTTTGCATGCCATTTCAGCACTAAAAAAGTCTACAGCCTCCCTGATTTCTTCGTTTTTCTATTTGTTTTGAGGGTTGGTTAGTCTTAAGGTTGTGTTTAAGCTTGATAGAGCTTATGCTCAATCGCTTTAACTTCTTTTGAGGGTTCCTCCTAGCCAAAGGCATGATCTCTCTCATGTCTTAAACCATCCTTTGGTTGACCCCTCTCGGATTAGAGGACTTTCACATTGGACAAATTGATTAAAGAATGGCTTGGTAATGCTGAAATGAGTAAATAAAATTGAATCAAGTAAAACATGACTAAGATAAGCATGTTGTTTGCATTGCATGTGTTTTGGATCATACGCTAATCCAAACACAAGAAATGTGGGACGTTTCATACTCAAAGTCATGAAAAGTGTCACATTTCTTGGTCGCCGCAACCCTTGATCATGCATGATAGGGTGGAGGTCCTTTGAGTCTATGTGCGCATTCACTAAGCTTGTACAAGCTTGATTCTTTGGCCATCATGCATGAAAATGCTTGATTGGTGGCTTGAGAGCCAAGTGCCACACTCCTTTGAGCTTGAGAAATGATGAGGAGGGTGGCAGTATACACATTTCCTTGCAAATACATTGTTGTGCCTCTGTTGTTCTCTGTTGTAGCAAAACCAGAAGCCTGGAAAAATAGGTGGCCGACCGGCCAGTTAAGGTGGCCGGCAGCCACTTTTTGTGGCCGACTGGCCACCAGTCCATTTTTGTGCAAAGTGTTCCTGTTTTGAAGCAAAAGCAGTCTGGAATGTTGGTTCGATGTTCAGAGATTAAGGCAAGTGCAACAGAGACAACCGACGGCAAAGCGACGAATTTTAGGGAGAAGCCAACCGAGCATGCATGTCTCCCTCGCCCGCAAGGCCATTTTATTGCTTTAATTAGCTTAGTGTAGCTGATTATTCAATTTGTGTTGTAATGTTTTAATTAGCTTAGCATAACTATTCGTTTCAATTTGGTTTGTAATAATTAATTAGCTAGAATAGTTAATTAGTTGGCTTGTAATAATTAGCTTAGCTTAGTGTAGCTTAGCTGATTCATTCGGACCCTCCTTCGAGAGGGCGTAATGTTGTAATAAGCGTGCGTGAGTGTGTGCATGTCTTTCTCCCTTTTATTTATCCGTTTTTGATGGTTAGATTAGGGATCATGTTTTGATTAGCATACCTTATGCTTGCATGTTTGCATCATTCATTTGTATTGCATGCACCGGGCTCGGTGCATCATTTAAACTACATCGTATTTCAATACTTATTTGAATACGTGTATCAAATTGTTGCATTCATATGTCATCTTAGATAGCCAAGCCTATTTAGTTGCATTATTGCATGTGTTGCATTAGGCATCTTAACATAGTTAGGATCATGCATATTTCTAACTATCTTTTGTTTTGGCTCAGAGTACTTGGTGAGTTTTACACTTTAGCATATTGCATGAGTGTAATTGCCATAAATGCGATGTTTCGCATGCTTGCCATGAGGCTATGTGCTTATTTGCTAAACTGCATGAGTGCCTGTGGGTGAAGGCTTTGTTGCTTGAATTGGGACAATTCAATGAATGTGAGTTTTAAGCCCACTTTGCGAAGTGGCAAATCATGTTTTAAGCCCACTTGAGGGTGGCAAATCCGCGCTTTATCCCACTTGAGAGTGGCACTTTCAAACCATTTTCGAAAACAAATATAAGTTGATTTGTTCCAATTCTTGAGACTTAGTCTATACTTGTATGTGTGCGTCACATAGTAAAGTTAGCTAATAACTGGATAAGAACACATGAGGTTTATAAAACAACATATCATGCTTAGTAGAGGCCGATCCTTTGATCGGGCGAGCGGGGGTGCTCATTTCAGGACCTTCCCCTCTCGTACCCAAGTTCCCGAGCCGAGGCAACTTTGGTGATGACGGACACGTGGTCTTTGGCACGAGTCAAGGTTTCCTAAATTTCCCCAAAAATAAAATATTTAGGTGGCGACTCTGTAATCTGGCAAAGCAGTCCAGTTTTGACATTATTTGATTCAAAATCTGATTTTCCAAAATGATTTGTCGGATTGGACTCTTTGGTGTTTATTAGTCTCACATTGCACTTTGTGAGATTAGATTCAGAACCGTGACAGGAGTCTGAACTGTAGGAGACCAATTCGCGCCTCTCCGAAAGGGGGCACGCGAAGAAAGTCGAGTCTACACACTAAATCTGTTAAAGCACTTCTCTTTGTCATTCTATATCTGGTTTCAGTTAATCTGCATCAAACATCGACTTGGAATTGGAATTTCCATTAGATTTGTTTCGCAAATCCCTAATTTTGGGTTTTGTGATGATCTTCTTGATTTTGAATTTTGCAGGATTGCGAGTGGCACATTTCATGATGGCGATTTGCTCTTGACCATGAAAGGTTTGCGGCTTGTTACTGAAGAAAACGAATCTCGTGTAAGCTTTCTTTAATTTATGTTTTGTGATTAGAATCTAAATTTTAAACTGTTTTCAGGTAATTTAATTAGTACTTCTTGTTCTACCCCAAAATATGTTTTAAACTATGAATTGTTATTTATATTTACAAGATTTAACATTGCTCAACCACTTTATCATGTAATGTATATATATCACTTCCACGATGAATGGCTAAGATTGCAATTTTGATTTGGGAATTTTTTCTTCTTTTTTTTTAATTTTTTTTTTTGAAAACAATCTAAAAAGAACTTGAATGATTGCTTCAAGTAGATCTAATAGACAGAAGTGTGATTTTTTTGCATGTGTGGTGGCTAGTGTTTGTGACAACTTAATATAACTTACCCTCAGCATTTGCTGGATATCAATTCTTACCTGTCACTGGTGTACATGTTTTCAACATGTATTTATGACACTCAATTACTCCAAACCTTCTGATTGTGCTCAATTTCAAAATTGACAATTATGCCAAATGTGATTATGAAATGGTAGATCTATATCCTTGGTTGTGTGCTATGTGAGCTGTCATGGAGTGTGATCTGTTGGTTATTTCTATAAAAGGCTTTAACATCCCTGGGTAGGATTTAGAGAAAGAAAATATTCCTTCTTTTTTTTTGGGTAGTTGCAACAAGACAAGTGTATAAAAAGTAGTTCAACTCAATCATTTTATAGAATACAAGTAACTAAAGGTTTGTGAAAGCAAATAATTCCAAAATTTTTAATTGCTGTTGCAATTTTATATCCTTTGGTAATAGTTTAAAATTGAAATTTTTGGTGATGGGAGACATTCATGTGGTCCGTCAAAAACTTATCAAGCATGTGCTAAATAATTGGGGTGTGCAACGGCACAACGCAGTCCCTCCAAAAAAAAAAAAAAAAAAAAAGCATATGCAGGCATCATCCTGATAGCCTTGCTTATAGATATAACTTTATAAAACATAGAAATCAATAGCTGGTGAATATTTAAATTGAACCTTAAGTCTGCATAGAGGCTATGCAAATGGGTATACGAATTCGTGAAATGCAGAATCTGTTTAAGCAACTATTATTTCTCTGTAGTTAGGAGGTATGATTGGAGTCGACATTTAATGCAAGATGCTAGTCCTAGAAAGGAAAATTTAACTAGACCAGTCATTCACCTGCCATGTTGATTGGTTTGTCTTTCGACAAATATTGTCAAACACGAAGATTTGTTTAAATGTACTTGGAACATAAGGTATATAGGAATGTATATTTGTCACTTAATTTTTGTGAGTTTACAATCGAAGACTCACCAGAGTCGTTTTTCTTGTTTATTTGGACAGCCTTCAGAAAGTAATGAACTTGATCTCCGATTTTCACTAGAAGACCTTGAGACTATCAAAGTCATTGGGAAAGGAGGTAGTGGAGTAGTTCAACTTGCTCGCCATAAATGGGTTGGAACATTATTTGCCCTGAAGGTAATTCTACTCAACTTCATATCTGTTTAACTTGTGCTTACTGTATCTTATTTTATTTTATTTTATTTATTTATTTATTTATGTTTTGCACACAACCTATTTGTTAAAGAGTTCAACATAAACTTGCCTTTTGAGCTTCAATATAAATAAAACACTTCACATGCTCAATTGTAAATATTTGTTCTAGAGAAAAGCTTTCTACTGTTGCTGCTGTTAGTTGCTGGGTGTTTTTAGAGTGCTGGTGCTACTTTTAGTTGCTAGTTACTGTTACAGAAATGGCTTAGTTGTTGCTGCAGAAATAAGGTGCTACTAGCTGCTACTGTTGTTGCTGCTAGTTGCTAGATATGGCAAGCCTTGCTTTATGTTGTTCTTTGTGTCAATTTGGATGAAGACAGAGGTGGCAGTATGTATGAAGACTCACTCCCTGGGCAAGTTCTACTATGTGCATAACTTTATGGCAAATCTATAGCAGGTAAGGAAGTCCATTGGGTAAGGTAGATGAGTTTGAGTTGGGTGTTTGGGAATATGATTAGTTTGTTCTACTGAAAAAGTTGGCATGGTTGCTATGTTCTTTCTTGCTTTGGATCAGATCTTCAAATTAGAGTTTGGGAATGCAAGGGATGGTGGTTCTGGTGATTGGCTACTTATATCTCTTTTGGTTGTCATTTGGCTGCTTGTATTGTTTTTTCGTTACTTGTATTTACTATCTCTTTTACTTTATTTGTCTTACTTTATGTAATTATTTATATTACATGATGATAAGATTAAGCCTCTATCCTATGTAGCAATGCACTTGTATCTCTCTTGTAAGGTAATTACTGGTATCACTGATGTTTTTTCATGTCTTCATGTATATCGACTCTGGTTTTGACCTGACCCTCGTTGTAATCTGGATACTAGTTTCCTTGTTTTGTACTATTGAACATGTCTTGCTTACCTTTTTTTCCCTTAAACTTGGCTATGGGATTGTTGTGGTTGTGTTTTTGAACAGGTTGGGTGTTCGGTTTCGCAACTCTTGTTGCCCAGAATTTTGCTCTTCTGCTCGAGCGGCACTTCTTGTGTTCGAGCGGGCATTACAAACACTCAATACTTTTGTAGGTCTGCAAAACTACTAGGAGAGTGTATTCTACGCTCGAACGGCGTTTTCTACACTCGAGCGGGTGTGCACTCAAGCGGCAATTCTTGCGCTCGAGTGATGTTCTTCTGTCTGAAAAACTACTAAATGTGTGTATTCTGTGCTCGAGCGGAACAACTTATTGTGTTTAACGCTCGAGCATCAACCATTGCGCTCGAGCGGACTGTGCGTATATCAGTTCGCAGCAATCTCCTTTTTTTATCACTTTTTCATCTCTTTTTCTCTCAAAACCCTAGATCGGGACCCTCTCTCTCTCTAAAACCTACCTTTTCTCTACTTTTTCACCTAGATCCGTTGGTTTCTCTACCCATGTGCCTTTGATAAAAAGGTAGAGCATCTACGGAGCTCCATTTTGATCCCAGTGGAAGTTAGTTTTGACATCTCTGAAGTTCCTCCATTGTTTCCTTGGTCATCTAAGCTTGAGGTAGAGACTTTCTATACTCTCTATGAGTTTTAACTTGTTTAATTCATGGATGTGTGAGAAACATTGGGTGTTGAGGTGGTTTTAACAAACCTAGGGTTTGGGGTTTAAATTCCAAAGAGGGGTTTTCAAATGGATGTCTTAGAAATGGTTATGGGGATGAATGTGACCTTGGGTTATGTTAAATGGTTGATTTTTTGTGATTGAAGAGATTGGGATAAAGGGGAGTTTTTCCCTAAAATGCCTTGAATAATTATTTTGTATAAATAATGGAAATAGTACAAGAATTGTGAAATGGGATAGACATTTATGTAAATGGTGTAGTTAGGTATGTGTTATCTCTCACCTACGGAAATTTGAATAATTTAACTGTTGAGAAGATTGTATATCTATTTAGAAATATTAGTTTCGGGCTATCAGTGAAGGATAGTTATGATTGTTGTAGAAATTGTATGAGGATTAGGTAAATTGAAACTAATTCCTTATTGGTTGTCATTGAATATGACTGTGTTTTAATACATTGCATATGTATGATGTTTGGGAGAAGAAATGGGATGTACTCCATGTTTGAGAGGAGAAAGGGAATGGACTCCATTAAATTAAATTGGCTTGTGTGTCCTGGGTGCAAGTCCGAAAAACCACATGTATACATAGGTGCCGATCCTGCAGACGAAATTTTCGTAAAATGGCAAAGTGAAGTATTTGTGTGTAATGGTTGTGTGGTAAGGAAACAACTGAGTTGTAATCTTAATTGGACCTTCTGGATAACAATGGATATGAGTCATGAATGGAGGAGATATGAAATGACATGAAACGAATTGATATAAAATGGATTGGGACATAACATTTGACATAATATGGTTTTGGAGAAAGAGTTGTGAATGACCTTATCTTTGAGCATTGGTCATGTGCATCATGTTTATAACCTTGTTAAAGTTCATATATTATGCTAGATTGTTTCTGCTGGGCTTTGGCATATTTACTATTGTACAAGCCTAGGGCTTTCTTTGTATCGAGCTTCAGACTCGTTTTGTTGTAACCAAACATCATCTTGGAAATATGTAAGCCCATAGGGCATTTATTTCGTTGATCATTTAGTTTGGTGCCTGTAGACCGCCCTCGAGAACTCCCGCTCTCCGCGCCGGCGAGGGCGCAAATTCGTTTTGTTCTGAGCTACTACAGTTCGGACTCAATGTCATGGTTCTGAATCTAATCTCGCAAAGTGCAATACAAGACCGATAAATCACCAAAGAGTCCAAATCCGGCAAATCGTTTTGGAAAACTGATTTTTATAAAGAAGTGCCAAACATGGACTGCTTTGCCAGATATAGAGTCGTCATCTAAATGTTTTTGTTTTGGGAAATTTAGGAAACCCTGACTTGTGCCTAAGGCCATGTGTCCGTCATCACCAAAGTTGCCTCGGCTCGGGAACTTGGGTACAAGAGCGGAAGGTCATGCAATGAGCACCCCCGCTCGCCCGATCTAAAAGATTGGCCTTTACTAAGCATGATATTTTGTTTTTGAAAACACGTGTTCTTATTCCGGTTATTAACCTAGAATTACTATGTGATGCGCACGGCATACAAGTATAGACTAGATCGCCTAAGTTGGAACAAAACATTGCATGTTCGTTTGTTTGAAAACGGTTTGCTACTCGCAAGTAGGCTAAAAATGTGGATTTCAATGAATTGTTCCAATTCAAGCAATCCAACCTTCACCCACAGGCATTCAAGCAGTTAATCAACTAAGCAGTTAGCCTCATAGCAAGCATGCTAACATGGCAACACTAACACACATGCAGTATGCTAAAGCGTAAACACTTACAGTGTACTCCGAGCCAAAACAAAGAACTAGTTAGAAATCATGCATGATCCTAGTTCATGTTAAAACGGCTAATGCAACACATGCGAAATGCAACTAAGATAGGCTCGGCTATTCTAAGAGGTCATGTGAAATGCAGCTTGGTACATGTATTCAAATTGGAATTGAAATACAATGCAGTTTGTATGATGCGCCGAGCCCGGTGTATGCAAGACAGATGAATGGATGCACGCATGCGAAACATAAGGATGCTAATCGAAATATGCCCTAAAACTAACCATCGTAAGCGGTTAAGTGAAAGGGAGAAAGAAATAGAGGTTGGAAAACATGCATCACACACACGCACGCTTATTACAACAGTTGGCCCTCTCGACGGAGGGTCCAAATAAGAAGCTAACTAGCTAATCTAAGCTAATTAGACTAACTGTTACATCACAAAATTAGCTAACTAACAAGCTAATTAAATAAGCTATTACAACCCAAATTGAATAGCTAAATGCATTTAACTAATTAGGTACAGAACCAAATAGCTAACTGGCTAATCAAATCAACTAAGTAAAGCGATAAATCTGGAGCCTCAAGGCGGGAAGTATATGCATGCTCGGTCACCTCGTTCGGAAATCCATCGCGATGCCCCAACTTGCCTTTGTTTGCAATTGTTCTCAGAACCTTGCATCAAGCTCCAGAAAGCTTCCAACTCACCTTGGGGACCTGTGGGAGGGCTGTCGACCACCTAGGGGTGTTTCCAGCCACTGGCCGACCACTTTTTATTGCTGCAGACCAGAAAAAGTAGTCGGCCAGCTAGTTGTTCTGGTTGGCCGACCAGTTGTTGCTGCACTCCTCTAGCTTGCTGCAACAGAGAGCAAGAAAGGGCATGGCAATGTATTTGCAAGATATGTGTGCACAACCACTCTCCCTATCATTTCATCAGCTCAAAGGAGTGCGGTTCTCGACCCTCGGGCCACCAATCACGTATCTCGATGCATGATGGCCGAGAAGCCAAATTGCACAATTCGATATGAAATGAATGCACACAAACACATAAAGCCTTGACCTCTATCATGCTTGATCAAGAGGATCGGCAACCGAGAATTGAGGCACGTTTCATCACTTCAAGTATGAAACGTCCCTCATTTCTCGTGCTCGGATTAACACTTAATCCAAACACAATGCAAGCAATAACATGCATAACACAATGCAATTAACAACATGGCATACACAATGCTAAGAATAACATGGCATACGCAATGGAATGTAACATAAGCATGCAAACGATATGGCATACACAATGTTAAGAACAACATGGCATACTTAATGCAATGTAACATAAGCATGTAAACAACATACAAACAAACATGCTCAATGCACTTAAACCAAAAGTGGACAGATCTCAATCATGCCCAAATCAACGGCCATAATGATGAAACTAAAAAATGAAGGCACAAAAGCATATACAAGCATGCACATGTAATGGCCCATCCACTAGGCCTAAGAGCACAACCTTCAAGAGTGCTCAAAGAGTGACAAATGTGGAAGTGTAACAACACTAAGTGCACTGAAATAAGGTATGAAATGATGTCAAATCACTCAAACAATACAAGCATGGCATGCTAGGGTCCTTAAGGCATAAGGCTAGCAAAGAGGACTATACAAAGGGACATACAACACATGGCACAAATGCATGAACCAACCATGGACAAAGCTTAATTAGGTCTAAACAAAGACCAAAACATGCTAAGATGAGGGCTCAAGGACCTAGGCAATATGGCATACATGCTAGTCCACAAACAAGGCAACAATGCACAACCATTAGGGGCACTCAAAGGGTGAGTGAAGTGGGAACATGGCGATGCTATATGCTCTGAAATGTCATGTTAAATGATGCCAAATCATCCAAACAATGCAAATGAAGCATGCCATGGTTCTCAAAGCTCAAAGCTAGCATAGGCAGTTGCACTACAACTATGCAATACATGAAGCATATGGCCAATACAACCCAAAACAGTCCTAGAGTATGTCAAAATGATGCTAAAACATATATGGAAGGAAGCCAAAATAGGCTAGCATGGTGAGCATGAAGCATGAAATATGCAAGGCCAATAGGGAAGATTACACTACACCTACTAAGACCAAGCATGAGATGGCTTCGCCAACAAAAATCAGAGTTATATTATGATAAAATAACCTCAAAAACACACTGAAATGATAGCTCGCAAGCTTAGGCATGAAGGCATACACAATGACCCATGTTTAAGGCATAAAGGGCAAACCCTCCAACACATTGAAAGAGTGAAAGATGCAAGTGTATGACCACACTACATGGACTGAAATCACATAGGAAATGATGCCAAATCATTCAAAATGGCCAAGCAATGCATGCTAGTTGCTTGGAAATGCAAAGCTAACAAGCTAGAATGCACTATAGCTATACAAAGCATGGCATGCATGACCAAAACAACAAAAATCAGAGCTTAAGCATGCTAAAACATGGACAAAAGCTTCTTGAAGTTAAACCAAAATCATGCTAAAAAGACATGTTAAAGCATGATACACATTAGGCTATTTCATGGAATTGCACTACAAGTGCATGGAGCATGCAAGGGGCTATCAAACCAAACCTTAACAGAGGTATATCATGGCAAAACAACACCAAGAACATGCTGAAATGGACTCAAAACAAGCTAGAAAGACATGCTACTTCATGAAGCATACAAGACTAGTTTGTGAGAAATACACTACAAGTGTATAAGGCATGCAAGAGGTGACAAAACCAAACCAAAACAAAACAGTGGTATGACATGTCAAAATAACCCCAAATACATGCTAAGATGGAGCCAACATAAGCTTAACAAATATGCTCAAACATGAGGCAAATAAAGCAAGTATTCAAAACACAAGGAGAGGGGATGACCCTCTCCTATTTGGGACCTCAAAACACCATTTCCACCACTGAAATTCCTCTGAGTTTCAGTGGTGAGAAGGCCAAAACAAGGTGGTCCCAATAGCTTAAAAAGATGGCACAAGAACAAGGCCAAACAAGGCCTAAGAGGGGGTAGACTACCCCCAACACAAAAGTGACCTTAAACAAACATGTTAAGCATGCAAAATTAGAACTTTTTGTAGTATAAAGTTAAGCTTAAATCAGCATGAAAATAGGTCCAAAAGCTTTAGCCAAAACAAGAGTTTTAAGGGTTAGAAGCTCACCCTTGAAGAACACCTTCAAAACCACAACTCCAGTAGCTTTTCTGAGCTCAAACCTCTCCAAAAACACCAAAATCAACTTCTAAGAGCCTCAGCAACAAAAGGATGGTGTTTGAGTGTGTGTTTGTGTGCAATAGTATGGAAAAACTACACTTTAAGGCACAAATATGAGACCAAAAGAGAGATATAGAGATATATGTGTATGTATATCTCAAGCAAGAAAATCTGAACCTAAGGCATGAGGGAAGAGGCTCCCTTATATAGCAAAACAAAGTTTAAGCTTGTTAAACACACTAAGAGCTCTAAGCAATCCCTCCATACACTATGGAGGATGCTTTCTGTGCCTTCCAGCTGGCACAGCTGGCAATAAAAGATCTTCAAAAAGGTGCTGGAAAGCTGCCGACCAGTTGAAGTGGTCAGCCAGCTACTTTTTCTGGTCGGCCAGGACAAAAAGTGGTCTCACGGAAAGAAAAGTGGTCTCCCGAAAAGAAAAGTGGTCTCCCATGGTGGAAAGGTGGTCTACAACATGAAAGTAAGCTAATGGCATGATGGGAGACCATTATTGGTGGTCCAAAGACCAAGAAAACCAGTTGGCCAACCAGAAAATTGGCTGGCAGGCAGGAAAAGTGGTCTCCAAGGGGAAGAATTGGTCTCCCAGAAAGAAAAGTGGTCTCCCATGGTGAAAATGTGGTCTACAACATGAAATCAAGCTAATGGCATGGTGGGAGACCACTATTGGTGGTCCAAAGACCAAGAAAACCAGTTGGCCAACCAGAAAACTGGCTGGCAGGCAGGAAAAGTGGTCTCCAAGGGGAAGAACTGGTCTTCTACCCTTATTCCACCCTCCAAGCAAGGAAAAAAAGTTTGTACCAAAAACAAACCAAAAAGGATGAAAGACAAGGGTTCGGGGGTCAAGGTGTGTAACCGGAAGCCTCGAAAACTAGTCTATAGGCACCAAAAGCGGTCTACGAGGGAAAAGTGGTCTCCCAAACCACAGAGTCTCTCTAGGCAAGGTCAACAAGGCATGGTTCAAAAACCAAGCCAAACGGAGAACGTTAAGCGATCTCGAGACAAGGCACGCAGCCGAAGACTCTAGAAATCGAAAACTAGTCTCCAAGCAGGAAAAGTGGTCTACGACCACAAAAAGGTGGTCTACAAGACCTCTCTCTCCCTCCAGGGAAGAGAAAACAAGGTTCGGTCCACAAACCGAACCAAAGCACAAAGAGTTCAGAGGCCCGGAGGCAAGGCACTCAATTGAAAACTCCGAAAACTCGAAATGAGCACAACATGCACTATCATCGAGCGCTTAATCGATGACGTTTGAGTCTTAAGGTCGGTCAAAAATGGGGTGTCTACAGTGCCACATGTTATAGATTCAAGGTAGAACTTATGAATGTGTAATGCATGTGCCCTTTTTTGTAGATTGACTCTGATTAATGAAAGCCTAATACTCTGTTTATGTCATTTTGTATTAATCTTTACCGTTGAATTAATGTATTATTTTCAGGGCGTTACAACTTAGTATCAGAGCGTACCGGCTTTGAATACTCTGGGTACGTGGGAAATGGTTAGTACCATAATGGGTTTATCTCATTTGATAGAGATGTTTATGTGTTTGCAATACTATGTGCTAACATGTTTATGTGATTGTATGGGTATGGGATAAAATTTCTAGGATGTTGATTGAGTCTACGGGTTTCTAAAAGTCCTATTAGAAGAGCACTCGATCATTGCTGCTTCTAACCGGAACTCTGGCAAAGCCGTGGAACGGTCATTATCCGGAGATGAAATTCGTATGTGTCTACGTGACTATATGCTTATATGGAGTGAATTATTATTGTCCACCGCATTAGAACGTAAGTGAGTTGGCTTTGGCACATTTATAAATGTGCTAATCTCTTTTGTTTCCTTCATTAGGATGTTAGGACGTGGACGTGATAGACATGGTAGGCTTAGGAGGCATGAGGTGCCTTTACTAGATAAAATTCAGACACAGGAAGAAGGGGTTGGTCAGGCCAATGTGGCTGAACTGGTTGGTCAGCAGGCCATGGGCACCATGGCCCGTGAAATGATCGGAGCATTGTGAGAGTCTATGGACATTCTTAGAGCTGAGAACCAAGTCCAAGCCCAAGTAACTGAAATAGGGCCGTCTTTCTTGAAACGGGAGTTTTTTTCAGTCAAATCTGGATAAGTTTGTGGGTGATTCCAAGGAGCCACTGAAGGCAGATGAGTGGTTAGAACAGATAGCGAAAAGGTTCGAGATGCTTGGCATTGAGGACAACCAATTGCGAGTGACCTTGACATCCTTCCAGCTAAAGGGAGATGCAGGTCAATGATGGAAGTACACGCGTGGGCCTATTGGGGTGACTTGGGAGGCTTTTGTCCGCGCCTTCCAGGACAAGTTTATACCTTCCACGGTTAGGGAGAAGTTAAGAGACCAATTTTCCAAGCTAGTACAGTTAAACACTTTGGTAGCGAAGTTTGAGGCACATTTACGAGCTTATCGAGGTTTGCACCCGAACTCGTGGCGATTGAGGAGCACCATTGTTTAGATTTTGAAAAGAGATTGAGGACTAGGTTAATGTTTAAGGTGGTCGGGTTGATGATGAGAGATTATGGATGCCTTGTGGAAGCAGTGGCTCATCTTGAGACCAGGATGCAGATGGAGGAGAATAGGATGAGGGACTCTAGAAGGAGTCAGGATGTGCAGAGGGACAGTAACAGGCAGAGGGGTTCTAACCCATAGTCATTCCAAGGAGCTCAGTCGAGGTCCACTTTTCCAGTACCGAGTTCGGGTTCTAGGAGAGGTGGTCCGGGAGATTTCACTTGTTACAAGTGTGGCCAGTTAGGTCACAAGTCTCCAGCTTGCCTGAAAAGAGGAGGAGGGCAATGGTCTGCATCATCTTCAGCTCGTTCTTTGAGCTAGAGTTAGGGGAGAGGGCACCCGCTCACTTGTTATCAGTGTAGGCAGGCGGGGTATATGAAGAGATTTTGCCCTCAGTTGAGTAGCACGCCTGGTGCATCTAGTTTGAAACAGACACAGAGTCACTAACCAGTTCAGTCAGCACAGGCCTCGAGGGCCAATCAGGGAGCCTCTTCGGCTTAGTCAGTACATCAGGCCTATGCTTTGAGGGGAGAGCAGGTAGATCAAAGGCCAACAGGGCACGCATATGCTGTTACCGCGCCAGATCTAGTACCATCACCTTCAGTAGTGAGAGGTACCTTCTTGTTTTGTAATTCAGTTACTAAAGTGTTGATTGATATGGGTGCACTCCATTCATTTATTACGTTTTCATTTGCATCAGTTTTGGGGTTAGAGTTGGCTTAGTTAGCATCTCATATCTATGTAGAGTCGCCTATTGGTGGTGAGATTGTTTTGAACCAGGGGTGTCAGGGTTGTGACATAGAGGTTGTCGGTCGTCAACTTCCTTTCGCATTTGTGTTGATTGATAGTTCTAGCTTTGATATTATATTGGGTATGGACTGGTTGTCATCCTATTGGGCTGTTATGACTGCTACCGTCAGAGGGTTACTGTATGTACCTTGAGCGGTGATTGCTTTTATTTCTTGGGGGACCGAGTGGATAGAGTCTTATTATCGGTATATGATCCGCGTGGACGGAGTAAACTTAGTTGCCTTCTTGCTAACTTCTTAAGTACTGGGTGTGATGAAGCCTAAGTTGAGTTACCAAGGGTAGTTCGTGAATACCCAAACATTTTTCCAGAAGATCTTACTAGTTTACCATCTCACCATGAGATCGAGTTCTCTATTGATTTAGTGCCTGGCACGACACTGATTTCTATGGCACCGTATAGATTTGCACCTGCCGAGTTGAGTGAGTTAAAGATCCAACTCCAGGAATTGTTAGATAAGGGTTTTATTCACCCTAGTACTTCACCTTGGGGAGCACCGATTCTTTTTGCTAAAAAGAAAGATGGTGCGTTACGACTTTGTATAGATTAACGGAAGTTAAACCAGGTAACTGTTAAGAACAAGTACCCAATGCCTTGTATAGACAATTTGTTTGATCAGTTGAAGAGCTCTTGTTGCTTTTCTAAGATAGACCTGAGGTTGGGTTATTACCAGTTCAGAGTAAGGGAGGAAGACATCCCGAAGACGGCATTCCGTATGCGGCATGGCCATTATGAGTTTCTAGTGATGCCCTTTGGGCTAACCAATGCATCAGTTATGTTTATGGACTTGATGAACTGGATCTTCCGGGAGTTCCTAGATCGTTTTGTGGTCGTTTTTGTGGACGACATCCTGATTTACTCACTCTTTGAGGAAGAGCATGAGGAACACTTGTGGCTAGTACTTGAGTTACTTAGAACCCACAAACTGTATGCCAAGTTTGGGAAGTGTGAATTCTGGTTGAGAGAAGTTAAGTTCTTAGGCCATGTGGTATCCGAGGAAGGGGTGACTGTAGATTCATCCAAGATAGAGGCAGTGCAAGATTGAGAACAACCTAAGAATGCCTTTGAAATCCGTAGTTTCTTGGGGTTGGTCAGGTATTACCGTCGATTTGCAAAGGATTTCTCTAGATTAGCCTCACTGTTAACTAGGCTGACGAGGAAGGGAGTTAAGTTTGTATGGAATGAGACTTGTGAGAAGTCTTTCCAAGAGCTTAAGGTTAGACTTACCACTGCTCCAGTATTGATTATTTCGGAGAGGGGTTTGGGCTATTCAGTGTACTATGATGCCTCATGGGAAGGTTTGGGTTGCGTTTTGATGAGAGAAACTACCCTACTCATGACCTAGAGTTAGCGGCAGTGATCTTTGCCTTAAATATTTGGAGGCATTATCTACATGGTGAGAAGTTTGAACTGATCATAAGAGTCTGAACTATCTGTTTACACAAAAAGACTTGAATTTAAAGCAAAGGAGGTGAATGGAGTTCATAGAAGATTATGACTTTAAGTTACATTATCACCCGGGAAAGGCAAATGTTGTGGCCGACGCCTTGAGTAAGAAATCTATTAGCAGTGTACCTTGTATTGCCATTTGGGAATGGGAGATGTTAGGTGCTATTGGGGAGTTTGACTTGCATCTTGGCGAGTCTATTGAGTCTACTGCTTTGTTTTCAGTAATTGCACAACCTACACTTGTGAACCGAGTGTTAGGAGCATAAAAGGGTGACCTTAAGGCAAAATCCCTCTAGGGGAAGATCTCCAGTGGGAAAGTAGGAAGAGGCTTGAATGTGTATCCCAACCTGAGTGTAAGATACCGTCACCGTTTGTTCGTACCGGAGTCTTGCCAAGAGGAAGTACTTCGAGAGTTTCACCATTCACGCCTTGCGGTGCATCCGGGAGGCACAAAGATGTATCACGATCTTAGTCACCAGTTTTGGTGGAGAGGTATGAAGAAGTGTGGTTGTTTTTGTGTCGAAATGCCTCATTTGTTAACAAATGAAGGCCGAGCATTAAAGGCCAGCGGGTTTGTTGCAACCCTTGCCTATAGCCGAGTGGAAGTGGGAACATGTCATGATGGATTTTGTTGTGGGCCTTCCGAGGACTCAACGGAATAGTGATGCCATTTGGGTGGTAGTTAACCGGTTGACTAAGTCGGTGCACTTTATACGTATGAGCGTAAATGACTTGGTAGATTTTCTTGCCAACCTGTACATTAGGGACATAGTGAGGTTGCATGGGGTCCCAATGGCGATTGTATCAGATAGAGATCCGCGTTTTACGACTTGGTTGTGGTAGAGCCTACAGAGTGCCTTGGGTACTAAATTTACTTTTAGCACCTCATATCATCCTCATACTGATGGGTAGTCTGAGCATACTATTTAGATCCTTGAGGATATGCTTTGGGGTTGTGTCCTTGACTTCAAGGGTTCGTGGGAGAGGCACTTGCCCTTAATGAAGTTTGCCTATAACAATAGCTTCTAGTCGAGTATCAGTATGGCACCGTTTGAGGCCTTGTATTGCCGATTGTATAGATCCCCTGTGTGTTGGGCCGAGGTGGGTGATGCACCTATGTTGAGTCTAGAGTTGGTCTAGGAAATGACGGAAAAAGTTACACTTATCTGTAAGAGGTTGGCTACTACCCAGAGTCGTCTTATGCTGACCGTAGGAGCAGACCCTTGTCTTTTGAGGCGGGACATCATGTGTTCTTGAAGATATCACCTAGGAAAGATTTGATGAGGTTTGGAAAGAGTGGGAAGTTGTCCCCTCGATTCTTTGGGCCTATTGAGATCCTTGAGAGGATTAGAAAGGCTTACCGTTTGGCCTTGCCGCCACAGCTTGTCAGGGTACATGATGTGTTTCATATTAGCATGCTTCAGAAGTATGAGCCGGATCCATCACACGTGTTAGATTGGACCGACTTAGAGGTAAATGAGGATGCCTTATATGAGGAGAGACCAGTGAGAGTCTTGGATACTTGGGACCAAGTCTCACGAGGCAAGACAATTCCCTTGGTTAAGGTATTGTGGAAACATCATGGAGTTGAGGAAGCAACTTGGGAACGTGAGTTGGAGGTCCGTGAGAAATACCCGAACTTATTTGTTGATGTTTGAACATGTAATGGAATTTGTTATGTTAATGAAATATGAAAACATTGTATATGTTTTGGATATATGAGAACATTGTATATGTTATGTATGTTTTAGAAACATAAATTTAATGTAAACATTGTAAATGTTTTGGGAAATGTGGATTTTACTTTCAATAGTGGGACTTGTGTATCAAGTTAATGAAAATGGATGATTGAAGAATGGATCATGGTATGGAAATTGATTATCTATCGTTATTGCGTTTGGTTTAAACATGGCTGTGAAACTTGATTTGAAATTTCGGGAACAAAATTCTTTAAAGAGAGAAGGTTATAGCGACTCTGGTTTTAACCCAACCCTCATTGTAATCTAGATACGGGTTTCTTGGTCGTACTGTTGAACGTGTCTTGCTTACCTTCTTTTCCTTTAAACTTGGCTATAGGATTGTTGTGGTTGTGTTTGGAACAAGTTAGGTGTTCGGTTTCCTAACTCTTGTTGCCCAAAATTTTGCTCTTGCACTCGAGCGGGTTTTGCAAACTCTCAGTACTTTTACAGGTCTACAAAACTACTTGGAGAGTGTATTCTATGCTTGAGCAGGTATGCGCTCAAGCGACAATTCTTGTGCTCGAGCGATGTTCTTATGTCTGCAAAACTACTAGATGTATGTATTCTACGCTCAAGCAGTCATTTCTTACGCTCGAGTGGAACAACTTATTGTGTCTAACACTCGAGCATTATTTACTACACTCGAGCGGACTGTGCGTATATCAGTTCGCAACATCCTCCTTTTTCATCACTTTTTCATCTCTTTTTCTCTCAAAACCTACATCGGGACCCTCTCTCTCTAAAACCTACATTTTCTCTACTTTTTCACCTAGATCCGTTGGTTTCTCTACCCGTGTGCCTTTGATAAAAAGGTAGAGTGTCTCTAGAGCTCCATTTTGATTCGAGTGGAAGTTGGTTTCGGCGTCTCTAAAGTTCCTCCATTGTTGCCTTGGTCATCTAAGCTTGAGGTAGGGACTTTCTACACTCTCTATGAGTTTTAACTTGTTTAATTCCTTGATGTGTGAGAAACATTAGGTGTTGAGGTGGTTTTAACAAACCTAGGGTTTGGGGTTTAAATTCTAAAGAGGGGTTTTCAAATGGATGTCTTAGAAATGGTTATGGGGATGGATGTGACCTTGAGTTATGTTAAAATGGTTGATTTTTTGTGATTGAGGAGATTGGGATAAAGGGGATTTTTTCCCTAAAATTCCTTGAATAATTATTTTGTATAAATAATGGAAATAGTACAAGAATTGTGAAATGGGATAGACATTTATGTAAATGGTGTAGTTAGGTACGTGTTATCTCTCACCTACAGAAATTTGAATAATTTAACTATTGATAAGATTGTATATTTATTTAGAAATATCTGTTTTGGGCTATCGGTAGAGGATAACTATGATTGTTGTAGAAATTGCATGAGGATTAGGTAAATTGAAACTAATTCCTTATTGGTTGTCATTGAATATAACTGTGTTTTAATATATTGTATATGTATGATGTTTGAGAGGAGAAAGGGGATGGACTCCATTAAATTAAGTTGGCCTGTGTGTCCTGGGTGCAAGTCCCAAAAACTGCGTATATACATTGGTGCCGATCCCGTGGACGAAATTTTCGTAAAATGGCAAAGTAAAGTGTTTATGTGTAATGGTTGTGTGGTAAGCAAACCACTAAGTTGTAATCTCAGTTGGGCTTTCTAGATAACAATAGATATGACTCATGAGTTGAGGAGATATGAAATGACATGAAACGAATTGATATAAAATGGATTGGGATATAACATTTGATATAATATGGTTTTGGGGAAAGAGTTGTGAATAATCTTATCTTCAAGCATTGGTCATGTGCATCATATTTGTAACCTTGTTAAAGTTCATATATTGTGCTAGATTGTTTCTGCTGGACTTTGGCTCACCCTATTTGGGAAAAACTATGTTTAGGTGCCAGTGATATGCCTCCGCCAAGGGCCTAACTTGGGAGGATTATAGAGCTGAGAGGTCATTTTTTATTATTTTGTATTTACTATTGTATAAGCCTAGGGCTTTATTTGCATCGAGCTTCGGACTCGTTTTGTTATAACCAAGCATCGTCCTAGAAATATGTAAGCCTGTAGGGCATTTATTTCGTTGATCATTTAGTTTGGTGCCACATGCTATTGATTCAAGATAGAGCTTATGAATGTGTAATGCATGTGCCCCTTTTGTAAATTAACTCTGATTAATGAAAGCCTAATACTCTGTTTATGTCATTTTGTATTAGTCTTTACCATTGAATTATTATATTATTTTCGGGGTGTTACATCATGTTACATGGATCTTGTTCAATTTGATGGGTTGTATTGAACAAAATACACTCAAAAGAGTGTTGGGCTTAGTTTGGCTTGATTTGTGATTTGTTTTCAAGTTAAGTATTTCCCTTTTGGAATTGAATTTTTCAGCAATTCTCATTTCTATTGTTTTACTTGTAGGTACTGCGAAGAATGGCCTCTACTCCTTGGGAATGTTGGTATGGGTGCTAGACTATGCACTTACTATCAAAAATCTACCCTAGGCGATCAAACTGGAAACTTGTTGCGTAATGGAAACAACAGTTTGGGAGTGTCCTCATACTTGATCCTACTGATAAATCTCTTTTCCTTGGAGATATAAAAGCTAGTTTCCCCCAATCTTGTCTTGAAACTAACATGTATAAGGCTCCTATATTTCCTCATAAGGTGTCATCAACTGACTATTTGTTAGTTCATTCTGCAAAGGGAAAGTTTTCAATAAGACTGATTGACAGGCTTGATGTTGTTGGACAACAGGTAACATTGATATTTTTTTTAGGCTTAATTTATTGAAACCTAACTATTTAAAGAATGTTTTTTGATGATTTTCTTCTTATTCATCCAATCATTGCTGATGATGCAATTTTTTTGTTTATGTTGATCCTGCGTGTTTAGATCTCCTTGACCTGGGAATAATGAAGTGTCATTATTTTTGTTTTGTTTTGTTTTATGTGCACACTATTTTTTCTCTTCTTGTACTATATCTGCAAGTGAATACAGTATCAGGTGCAGGGGACTTTCTTGAATTATTATGTCTAGGCATTTGGTGCCCTTTGAATGGAAGGCTCTAGGCAGGTATTGTGTGATTAAAGTGAGTTCTGTAAGTGAACAAACATTTAGATGATGTCCCTGATACTTATTGATGTTATGTATTCATTAGTATAAGACGTGGAAATTAGTTTGTTTTTCTTTTTGGATAAGCATTGTATTATAGTAGGCACCAAGGACAAGTGCAGCGCATGTACAAAATATGGACAAATACTGTATGACCCATCTATCAAAATTTACTCAAAAGACTTCAAAATCCAAAAATTGGCTTAATGATGGATCATAGTGCCTGAGAACCAACAATCACCATCACTATCACCATCACAGCTTCATATGTACGTTTGTTGACTAACCTCTTTTTATGCATTTTTAACATCAGTCACCAACAGTTCATTTATTTTAAGAGAATTCAATATGGTCATACAACAACAGAGTTTTAGTCTGGTAAATTAAACTAGTGTGTTCACATACAAAATAATTTAGTTTACAATGTTAATACTTATTATTTTTAGTTAGACATGTTCTTAATGCATATTGAGGGCCAACTAGGTGATGAGGATGAAGTATGCAGGGATAATCATAGCTGGTGATTTGTTTCCTTGGAATTGGGCCAATATCTATGTAAGTATAACCAAGACCAACTGCATATTTTTAATGATAATCAATTTTTAGTGAGATGTCGCCAAATATATATTTATATTGCAGTGACATGACATCAGATAGTGTTTTGTTAGCTGTCAGCAAAAAAGCAGTCACATTATCTTTTCTTTGAAATTTTATGGAGGTTATCCCTTTAGCTTGTATGTATGTGTGGTTTCTGAGGCATTCCAAGATTAGCTGAATGGTTCTAATTTCTATTTAAAACATAATGGTTTCCAAATTACAAATAATCACTACCTGTGCATATTCTTGGCAATTATTTTTAATATAACGGTACATTTGCTTTGTAGCTTTAAAGAAGATGGACCTTACTTCTAAGAATATGGTGAGTTCAATGAACAGATAATGCGTGTTAGATATTATTGATTTCATAAATTTTACTAGTCTGGATTTATACTTCCATTTCAGTTGAAGTCGAAACCTCCTTCCAAGAAACAAACCATTGGCATACATGGACTAGGGAAATTGATAAAGTAGAGTTCTAGTTGTTCACAAGGCACGCAGGCGTGTTCTTATCTTGTACACAAAATGCATCTCTACTCTCGCATGCTATATATTCCCCGATAATGATGTAATCATTAATACTGGCAACATACATCTTTAGGTTCTTGAGTATCATGGTGAGAAGCAGTGGCGGAGCCACATGGTGACCAGCAGGGTCACGTGCCCCCACTGGATTTTTTTTTCTTTTCTTTTTATACATATGTATATAATTAAAATTTTAAACAAAAATAATATTTAGAATAGAATGTCTAGGGCATTTTTAAATTTATGAAAACAATAGTGATTGTTTTATTGAGAATAAAGTGACTACAACAAATTATATTTTTATGTACGAAAATTTTGTAAAAAAATCTCAATATAAAGGTAATATCCATCATTATTGATATGCAAATATAATTAATCTCACTATATATATGTAAAAATTATTAAAGTGTTAGTTATATTTGCATGTGGAGTTCACCCTTCATATGTAGCTTTACTATTGGTTGGTGATATCATATGTGTAGCTCGGCTTTTTCGCGCCCCCTTTCGGAAGCTCGAAAAAAGCCCTACAGTTTGGACTTCCGTGGTTCTGAATCTAATCTCATAAGTGCAATGTGAAATTGATAAACAGTAAAGAGTCCAAATCCGGAAAATCTTTTGAAAAATCGATTTTGAATCAAATTGCCAAAAATGGACTACTTTGCCAGATACCGAGTCGCCACCTAAATATTTTATTTTGGAAAACTTAGGAAACCCATGACTATGCCAAAGGCCATGTGTCCATCATCACCAAAGTTGTCTCGGCTCGGGAACTTAGGTACGAAAGGGGAAGGTCATGAATTGAGCACCCCTGCTCGCCCGATCAAAGATCGGCTTCTACTAATCATGATATGATTTTTATAAACATTATGTGCTATTGTTTCATTTATTAAGCTAGCTTTTACTATCTGATGCACACAAGCAAATATTGACTAGTTTGCTCAAGTTGGAACAGTTCAATTTCATGTTTGTTTTGTGAAAAATGTTTGAATTTGCCACCTCAAGTGGGCTTAAGTTTGCGAATTTGCCACTCAATAAAGTGGGCTTAAAACTGATTTGCCACTAGACGTAGTGGGCTTAAAACGTACATTTGTTGAATCATTCCAATTCAAGCAACAAGTCTTCATCCACAGGCATTCAAGCAGTTTAGAAAGTAAGCATTTAGCCTCATGGAAAGAATGCTAGACATGGCAATCACTTACACTTATGCAAATATGCTAAAGCATTAAAAACTCACCTAGTACTCTAAGCCAAGAAGATATGAGTTAGAAAAATATGCATGATTCCTAACTATGCCAAATGTCTAATGCAACACATGCGAAAATGCAATTAATAGGCTCGGCTACTAAGCATGGCATATGAAGCAATTAAATAACACACGGTTAACACGTATTCAAAGAATTATTGAAATGACAATGCAGTTTGAATGATGCACCGAGCCTCGGTGTATGCAATACAATATGAATGTATGCAAGCATAAGATATGCTAATTGAAACATGTCACTATGACAAATGTCTAATGCAACACATGCTAAAATGCAATTAATAGACTCGGCTACTAAGCATGGCATATGAAGCAATTAAATAACATGCGGTTAACACGTATTCAAAGAATTATTGAAATGACAATGCATTTTGAATGATGCACCGAACCTCGGTGCATGCAATACGATATGAATGTATGCAAGCATAAGATATGCTAATTGAAACATGTCACTATGACAAATGTCTAATGCAACACATGCGAAAATGCAATTAATAGACTCGGCTACTAAGCATGGCATATGAAGCAATTAAATAACATGCGGTTAACACGTATTCAAAGAATTATTGAAATAACAATGCAGTTTGAATGATGTGCCGAGCCTCGGTGCATGCAATACAATATGAATGTATGCAAGCATAAGATATGCTAATTGAAACATGTCCCTAATCTAACCCTCAAAAGAGAAAGACGTGGGGTTGGAAGACATACACCTTATTACATTACGCTCTCACGAAGGAGAGTCCGAATGAATAAAAGCTAATTAGCTAGCTAAACTAAGCTAATTCAGCTAATTATTACAAACCAAATGAAATAAATAGCTAAACTAATTAACTAATTATTACAACACTTTTAATTAGCTACAACTAACTAATTGAATAATTACAACACAAATTAATTGAATTACAAAACAGGCTAATCATAGGCTAATTAAATTAAACTAATTAACTAGATAACTCGTCTCGGGAAGCGAGGGAGGCCCATGCATGCTCGGTTTCCACCCGAAGAACATCCGTTGTCTGCCCTTGAAAGCCTCTGTTTGCACAACCTTTGCACTGTTTCCTTCTCCAGAACAACCTTGCCATACCTTACAAGCATACTGCTCAAAATTCATTGGTGGCCAGCAGGCCAGAAGTGGTGGCCGGCCGCCCACCACTGAGGGGTTGTCGTTCAACATTGATGGCTTGCCAGTCAGTAGCAGTGGCCGGCCGACCACTGATGACACACATTTCCTTGCTGCAACAGAGAGCAAACATGGCAAAGAGATGGTATTCTAAACAATCTCAAATGAGTGATACACTTGGTTCCAAAATCACCAATCAAGCAATTTCATTGCATGATGGCCAAAGAACCAAGATGTACAAGTTAATGAATGCACAAATAAGACTCAACAACCATCACCCTATCATGCATGATCAAGGGCAATGGAGACCTTGGAAATTTGGCACATTTCATCACTTTAAGTATGAAATGCCCCAACTCTCCTTGTGTTCAATTAACGTCCAATTGAACACACGCAACACAAACAAATGCTTACCTTGCACAATTTTACTTGCCACTTTTATTCACTCATTTTAATTACCAACCATTACTTAGTCAATTAAGTCCATTGGTGATAGTTTTCTAAAGTGAAAGAAGTGTCAACCAAGGGGTGGTTTGAGGCATGAGAGAAGTTTCATACGTTGGTAATGAACCCTCAAAGAGGATTAAACCATTAAGCATAGATCTCAATCTCAAGCTTAAAGAATTCCAAGTTTGAAACAACCTTCAAAGAAAATAAAAAGTGAAGAAATGAGGAAGGTTGCAGAGCTTTAGGTGTTGATATGAAGTGTAAAACAACACCAAAACATACAATCAACTCAAACAAGAGGTGTCTAATAACCTAAAACACCAAGCTTGTGGGACTATTACACTACCACCATGCAAAACAAGACTTAACTAACCCAAATAACCCAAAACAGAGCTAAATTAGTCTGAAACAAAGGCAAAAACATACTGGAATGTAACTACAAAAAGTTAGAAAAATCATGCTAACATATGGAGTTAACTAGGTTAGCAAACAAGACACAAGGAGGGAAGGCTAACCCCTTCAATTTTGGACTTCAAAACATGTTTTTTACCACTGAAAATACTCTAAAATATAGTGGTTAAAAGCCCAAAAAAGGTTGGTTTGAAAGTGGGAAACAAGGTGCAAAAGCCTTAGAAACAATAAATAAAGAATGATGAGGCACCACCTAACCTTAAATGGCTTAAAACACCAATTTCAGCTCATTAAAACAGAGATTTTTACAACTCAAAAATGGCCCAAAAACAGTGGGAAAAGATAGAGAAACAAGTGTACTAAAACAAGTTTAAAAGACAAGTGTTATACCTCTTGAAGCCAAGCACAACTTTAGGCACAAATACAAGTCAAAGCCACCTTCAAGAGCTTCAACAAGACCTTAAGGGACCTCAGCTCAAAGGTGATCAATTTTGGGTAAGGATGTGTATGCAAAAGAATGATATAACTAGGCAAGTGTGCACAAAATTGTAAGAGAGAGAGAGAGAGATATTTTGGTCCCAAGTTTTTCTAACCCTCTAAAAATGAGGGAAGACACCCCATATATATAGAAAAACATGCATTTGGCTGAGTTAAATCAGTCCATACACGTGTATGGTGATAAAGCTCATTGTGCCAACAGCTGGAATAATTGTCAATAAAATATCTGCAAAAAGGCATTAGTGGCCGGCAGGCCACCAGTGATGGCCGGCAGGCCACATCACTGGCCGACAAGGCATAGTGGTGGCCGGCAAGGCACAAAAGGAGGCCAGCAAGGCACCAGAGATGGCCTGCTGATCCTAAGATGTTCAGGTTTGAAGAACTGGAGTTTTGGGTGTGAAAAACTAAGGTTTTGGTCCAAAACAAGGCACAAAACGGACACGGTTTTAGGGCTCAAAGGCAGGGCACTCCGCTGAGGACTTTAAGCTCTCAAAACAAACACATGCAATCACAATCAACGTGTGCACAAACGATGACGTCCAAGTCTTGAGGACGATCAAAAATAGGGTGTCTACAATATGTCAATAATGACGTGATATCACTATTATATGAAATTTTCACTCAAATTTTGTAAAAAATTGATTTATCTTACCATTATATAATTTATTTTACGACTTAAATATATGACTTTTTTACATTGTCCATGATACATTAGTTACACGCAATACTTTCTTTTCAATTTTACTTGAAGTTAATTATAAACGTTTTTGTACTTAATATTAATTCAAAAATTATTATTATCTTCTTATTGTTGGTTATGGAAAAAAAAATTAAAGTTGTAATTAATAAATGCCCCTTCTAATTTAGTTTCCTAGCTCCGCCACTGGTGAGAAGGTGAGGCTTCTTTGAGTTATGTAAGTTTTTTATTTTTTTTAGTTAACCCATATAAAAGTTGTTTTCTAGTGTTCCTTATCATATTTGCTTCCATGATAAATATGTGCTCTGTTATATGTGTGTGTGTGTGTGTTTGTGTTTTTTTTTTTTTTTTCTTTTGTTGTAAAGTTGATTGCTTCTGCTAAATACATATGGCACCATTTAGTGATGAATATTTATATGTTGAAATTGCAAATAAGGTATGTAAAATGAATTTGGTGTATTGAAGCATTAGTGTGGTCTATTATCAATGTTATTTACTCTCCATATAAATATATACTTGTTTTGACTTTAAATGTCTACATATCATTAGTATAATTTAATTGTCATTGAAATAAACATCCACTAATGATTATTTTTGTTTTTGGTAACACTAAAATTTTATGGACTTGGCTTAGGAGATGCTGCTGCCACAAAGAACAACTTTGGCTCTTCCACTTCGGTTGCTGATAGTGGCTCATAGCAAATTACCCAACCTCAAAATCAGATACAAGTTGATATTGATGCACTCGTATAGGCAAACAACCATAGCATCTCGGCCTCACAAATGCCCAACTGAACACCTCGCCAGTTGCTATTGAAATGGGATTGTGACTGTGGGATTTGACTTTCATTGCTCTTTGGCATTGAGTTTTTGATCTTCAACATATCAAGAGTCTCAACATATTTCTGCACTGTTCTTACCTTCAAGAGAGTGATGTCAAAATTGAAAATTTAGTATCTCAAATATCTATAATTTAGAACTTTTTGGACGGTTTTGAAGTTGAGAACAATTTTTGATGCTTAGAAACATAGTTTTTGGATGCCTTGGAATGTACAAACAGTTTTTGGATGTTCGAAACTTATGAATAGTTTTTTTGATGTTTGAAATAATATTTTGGTGGTTAATTGATACTTATATATATATATATATATATATATTTATGAAATTTGTTTGTAATGTTTTTTTAGATTGTACAGAATAGGTGAAATAGAACCTACTGCATTTAATAAAAAAAAAAATTAAACATATTTTACAACGGGCAAAATAGGCCATTGTGTTAAATATTTAATGACTAACATTAAGTGTCGTGGTTTGTCTACTGAATTAACGACGTGCAAAAGTAATCGTAAAAAAATTAAACATGACATATAAGATGCGCTGTTAAAAAGTTTTAACGGCATGCTATAACATGCCATTGAAAGTAAATGACTTTCCATGACTGGTTATAATACGATTTTACCTTGCGCGTCGTAGAATCGTATCCACGGCGAGCATTTGGTGCTGTAAAAATCCTTCTTTGTTTTAGTGTCACTCCCAATATTTCAGACTTCAAAACGAAGAACTAAATGGATGAGTTTACCGCTCAAGCGACAAAAGGACCACTCGAGCGGATTCAACTTTAAAGAGAGGCTAAAATCAACCTTAGAGCATTCCCATTGTTCCCAAACTCAATCCAACACCCAAAGACCCAAGTCGATATCTCGAAATACACTTTTGGACGAGATTGAATAATCATAAAGAGAAGAGTAAATGACAACACATGATTCATGAGGTTTAAAAGTAGTAAGGACTCTAATAAGAAATAGAAATTTTAAATTAATATACTCAAGTTGTTTTAAAAAGGCCCGGGACATCACACTTTTTTTGTTCATTTTATTATTATTATTTGTACATACATCATATATAAATTATTCATTATTTTATACAAGTCAAGTCTTAGTTTACTTAAGAATCTATACCAATTCAATCAATTTATTCTCAAATGGGCCAAACAAATGGACAATATAGGAGGAAGGGTGGAGGTAAAGTGAGACTTGAAAAGAGAGATTATAGGTGGAGGTAGAGATCAACTTGGGGGAAAATGTAAGAAAGGAAGGATACAAGTCCAGGTGGTCGCTTAGTAGATGTGCTTTAAATAAGAGCCAATATGGTCAAAGTACAGATGATTGAAATTGAAAAGATGATGGTTGGTGAAGGATGGAGGCTGACAAGGGTTATTGGAGGAAACATTTTAGAAAGGAATGGTTAATAGATCTACAGATCAACGTATAAGATAGTTGTATATAAAATCTTTTGATAAGGAAAATCCATTACAAAAACATATATTACAACTCATTTTATATATATTTTAAAATCCTTTACATAACACAGGTAATATGCTAGTATTTTCTTATTACAATGTTAGTAATATTTTTTATTTAATAACACATACTCTGTAAGCTAAAAAAATAATTGATTTTTTTATTTTTTATTTTTTAGTTTTACACATTTTTTTTTTATATATAAAAATACACTTTTGCAATTTAGAGTCTACTTTCATGGGTTATATATATATAATATATATATTTAAATGGTTTAAATTTAGTAACATTATTATTGTATCCAAATTTTATATATTTATTTTTTATTAAAAAAAGTTAAAGCAAAATTTATTTACCCATTGTTGTTTGAGGCCATAACACATTATCTCTTATGATTCAAATATAATTAAAAAGCCCCATGCGATTTTGGACCACAATGCAACCATTAATGCCGCTAACTATAAATGTGAAATGATTGTAATACATTCAAACCCTATATTTCTTTTATTATTTTCTTTCTCTCTCCAATCTCATAGACATAATTTGGAAAATGCTTGAGACCACTAATTAATGGTCGTACTAATGATGTGGCAATGGGCCCCATCCACTGCCATAGTGTTGCTGTGCCTTTTTTTTTAGTAGTGTGTGCCAACTCACTAGTGGTGCTTTAGAGCACCACTTTTAGTGGTATGTATCATTGCTCGACATAATTTATAGAAAAAAGATTGGAAGCTCTAAATTAAGAGCTATAATAGCTCTAATTGGTATGTGAGTCCAATGTGATGTGATATTTTGGCCTTGATTTTTTTTTTTTTTTCACATCATTAGTCCTGTTTTAGAGCTTCCAAATTAGAGGGATGTATCATTTCTGTAATTTATAATTTCTAACGTTAATTCAATTAAATCACAATTAATATATTATAATTTAATTATATTTAGATCAGATCACAATTAATTATAAATATTTAATTATTTATTATAATTTCTAAATTTTTAATCTGATTTTAATTAATTATATTTTAGATCACAATTAATCCTAAATTTTCAATTATATATTGTAATTCCTAACAATATATATATATATATATATATATTTTATCAACACAAGAACTTTATTGATGGGAGAAAACCTTACAAGAATAAAGAAAGACATCAATAAAAGAGGGAAACGGGGGATGATGCAAAGGCCATCATAGTGAAACCGCCCAATCCTAACTAGGTTGGCACTAAGCAGCCCACACAATCATATGATAGCACCAACCAAGAATCTATTGATGAGGTACCAACAGATACACAAACAACACAATAACAGATATAAATACAGCAGAGCTAGCAGCCCAGATACAGAGTCAGCAGAACTCATCCAACTGAAGCAGGTGTTCCAAGCTGCCACCCAAAACACCAAAACAACATCCACAGCAGACACCAGCTGATAACATACCATATCACAGCAGAAAACAGACCAGATAACAACAGACCAACCTCACCAAGTGGTGGCATACCAAGGTACCAAACCAACTAATATCCTTCCACTGCAGTCCTTAATCTGATCCAAACTGTTGATTAATCCAAGAGAGTGCATGAACCCCTTTACAAAAGCTTTAATCAAACAGCCAAGAAACTGAAAAAAAAAAACAAAGAGCCAAGAACAAACAGAATACAAAACAGAACACAACCAGGGCATATCAGCTCTGTGGCACCCAGGGCATAACAACTTCAATCTATCAGCAACTTACTATCAGCAGCAATCTATCAGCAACTTATTAACAGCTTCTACATCTAGCAGCAACTCTGAAGTTGCAACTAACAAGCAATACACTTCAATTCTGCAGCAGCAACTAGATTGACTTCCAACTATACACAAAGGCATACCTACTTCAGATTATATACTATGTCATGAACAGAGTACTTCAACTCTTTCAAATTAGATTTTTTCTATAAAGCAACTCTAACCTTCACCAACTCAGTCAAATTTCCAAAGTCTGGCTTTGCCTCGTTAAACACACACTCATTCCTGAGTTTCCACACAGACCATAACATTGCTAAGGAACTACCTTCCAAATTTTCTCCTTATATCTTATACCTGACCACCACTGTAGGAGTTCCTCCACTGAACCAAGAATGACCCAAAACAAATTCTGCCATTTCACAATATCAGACCAAACTCTCCATATCAAATAACAATAGAGTAACACATGATTCATGGTCTTCACTTCAGATTTGCAAAACACATACAGTGTACTAACATTGGGATTCAACACTCCTATCCTAAGCAACAAATTTGAGGATTTAATCCTACCTCTCCAAGCTAGCTAACTTAGAAATTGCACTTTGGGAAGAGCAATAGTCCTCCAAATACTCCTTGTAACTGAGTTTTCAGGTCCTTTGGATGATTCCATTCTTTGCCACATTGATGCCACAGTAAAAGACCCTGAAGAGTGTGCTAACTAAGAAAAAGAATCTTCAACCACTGCATTTAGAGTAGGTGCATTATACAACAAATCATTCAACTTGGACACCTCCTCCTCTTCCCATGCTAAAAGGGGCCTTCTAAAAGCTATCTTCCAGTCTCGACCCTCACCTTTCTTATGCAAGAAATATAGCAGTGAACAACCTTTCTCAGTTGACAGTGAAAACAATCTAGAAAAGACTTCACTAAGGTTTTGATTATTAAACCATCTATCAACCCAAAACTGAATCCTTTTACTATTGCCCACAACTGTTTAACATTGTTGAAATAGAGTTCACTCAAAGCAGGATTAGTAAATTTCATTGATAATACATCCTGCCACAGAATAGACATCAAATCTGAATCCACTGGGAACGAACTCCATCTACCATCAATCCCTCCATACTTGTTGCACAACACTTGTTTCCACAATGCATTCTCTTCTCTACCATACCTTTACCACTACTTTATTAATAAGCAATCATTTACCTCCCTCAAATTCCTAACCCCTAACCCTCCTTGAAACTTACTCAAGCATACCTCATTCCAACTAACTAGATGTATTTTTCTCCTCAATTCAATTCCTCCCCAGAGAAAATTAGATTGAATTTTATCAATTGATCCTATAATACCCACTAGCATTTTAGAAAGAGATAAGAAATAAATCAGCAAACTTGACAACACTGACCTTATCAAGGTTAACCTTCCTACAAAAGACAAGCATTTTCTCTTCCATAAAGCTAGTTTCTTCTTGAATTTATCCACCACTGGCTGCCAAGTAGACTTTCTCCTAGGATTTGCTCCTAAAGGCAACCCTACATACTTCGTAGGCAGCTTCTGACTATGGCAATTAATTGAGCCTTGCAGCAAATTCTATCACCAAATCATCCTGAACACCTCACACTTGACTTTTGTGAAAATTGATTTTAAGTCCTGACATAACCTCAAAACATCTTAATATTCTCTTGATAGCAATTATTTCCTCCCATTCTGCTTCACAAAATATGATGGTATCATCTGCAAATTGAAGGTGAGATAATTTCAGCTCATTTTGACCAATTGAAGCTCCTTTAATCAAGCCCACTGCTTTTGCTCTTTCCAACAATAAATTAAGGCCCCTGCAACAATATTAAAAAGGAAAGGTGAAAGTGGATCACCTTACCTAAGTCCTTTCATTGGAGAAAATTCTGATGTGGGAGAACCATTCACTAACACTGAGACTCTAGCTATGGAAATACAAGTCTTCATCCATCGCACGCATTTTTCTCCAAAACCAAAGTTGGTCATCATTAATTTACTAAATCATATGCCTTTTCAAAATCCAGCTTTAGAATGATACCTTGATTCTTTGATCTTTTCCACCAATCCACCACTTCATTGGCTATTAACACCCCATCCAGGATACATCTTCCACTCAAAAAGCCTATTTGCACTTCACTAATAAACTTTGGAAGCACCTTTCTCAACTTTCTTGATAAAACCTAGGCAACTATTTTGTACACTGAACTTACCAAACTAATAGGCCGATAATCACCCAGACCCATGGCATTGTCTTTTTTGGGAATTAAAGTGATAAAAGAACTGTTCACTCCTCGAGCCAACTTACCATTAGCATGGAACTCATTCATAAGCTGCACTAACTCCCCCTTTATTATATTCCAGCATTTATGTATGCAAGATAAGTTAAAACCATCAGGCCCTGGAGTTTTATTACCATCACAATCATTGACTGCTTCCCAAATTTCTCTCTCCGAAAACTTTACCTCTAATAAACCAGATTCTTCAGGACTAATTGAGACAAAAACACCTGACAATTTTGGCCTATTCCTACAATCTCTAGAGAACAATTGGATGAAATATTTTACCACTGCTTATTGAATTACATCAGGCTGATCATGTATAGCACCATTCTCATTTATAGAATCCAATAGATTTTTCCTCTGCCTTCTACTAGCCATTAAATGAAAGAACCTTATATTTTTATCCCTATTTTCTGCACATGTCAGTCTGGATTTTTGATGCCATAACCACTTCTTTCTACTCAACTCCCAGACTAAACTTCTAACCTCTCATCTTCGTACAATCTCAATTTCCTGCAAATTCCTACCTTCAGCTTCTATGTCCTATTCATGGAGTTCATCCTCAACTTTTTTCAATTGCTCATCAATGTTTCCAAACACTTGACAATTCCACCTTTTGAGATGTACTCTAAGATTCCCCAACTTTTTCATTATCATGAAACTAGCCCAACTGCTAATCCGATTATTTTCCCAAGATGACTTCACTTCAGATTTAAAATTAGGATGTAAACACCATGCATTTATGAATCTAAACAGTCTTGGACCCCAATCCCTCTCATCTTCCATAAGCAATATTGGGAAGTGATCAAAAAGAGTCCTAGGTAGCCCTCATCGCTTAAATGAGAACTTTTCCAACCACCTATGATCAATTAGAAATCTATCAATCCGACTCCACCTTTTCCTATCCAAAGCATTACACCATGTATATGTTTTGCCTAGCATTGGAATGTCTAAGAGCTCCAAATTATCAATCAAATCATTGAAATCCTTCATTCCTCTATCCCTCCTCAAACACCCTTTCCGTTCACTCATAAATCTAATTTCATTAAAATTCCCCCCCCCCTACACACCAAGGTTTTAAAAAAATGGATTTAAGCTTCGCAGCATTCCTTTAGGAGAAAGATTTCCGGATTCTACAAGCAAAGCATACCTCCGACACTACCCTCTGCACCAGCTTCCATGTAACCCATCTCCTCTCATGGCCATAATGACTTGTTAAAGTTTTCATCAACACTGCATCTCTTTGTTTCTTGCAACAGTAGAACATCTATCTTTCTATCTCTAACCAAATTCTTTATTTTATGCCTCTTTTCAAGCCTTCTGAGACCTCTAACGTTCCAAGATAATATCTTCACAAGGGAACTATTAATGAACACCAAACCACCTAGCAACAACCAAATTGGCTTAGGAAGCAACACCTACACCTTCCATTCTTTCTAAGTCCTTCTCTTCTAGCTCAATTATTTTGCTTACCACCTCCTCCTCCTCCTTGCCTTCAAAGTTCAGCCCCAAAATTTTCCCAACTTAAATTGTAGCTTGTGCTTTATTCAACAACTTTCACCTCTTCCTAGAATCTGTACTCTGCAAAACTGATAATGAAATTGCAGCAGCGGCCGCTCGAAATATAGCTCCATTTTGAAGACAATTGCTAAACAACCCACCCTTGTTCTCCAGTTGCTTTCTGTTTATCTTTTTCCTTTTCTTCAATTCATCTCCTTTCCTCATACTTCGATTGATGACTTTTTCACCAGTCTTCTCCCTTTTTGATGTATTACCCCTGTTTTTCACTCACTACTGGGCCATATGAAGAATCTGTGAACTTACCTGAGGATGAGTTGCACATTCACTTATGTTAGAAGCCTCAATGATAAGCCAATTAGCCAATTCCCCAACCTGACCCCCATTCAAAACTACCTTCAAATTTATATTGGGCCATGAACTTTCGGGCCCATTAACCCTCCTAATAACCCCAGAAGAACATATTTGACCTTCAACAATTTGAATTTCATTTGCCACATCTTTTCTTAGATTATTCAACTGACCCAGATCTTGCACCATACAGTCACCTCCATCATTTGTGTTTCCCAAATCACACTCTGTCTCTTTTACGGCTGATATAGACTCTTATTTATTTCTTCATTCCTTCTCTTCTGTATCTATGTCCACCATTTCCTTCTCTTTTCTTGCCACAACATATTTTCCTAGCATTACCTCATTCCCTGTATTTGCATTGACCGCATCCTTATCCCCTTTATCATTTTTTGATAGTTGATCGACCTATTCCTGAGTTTTGGAAGCAACATCCTCACTTTCCTAGCTTTTTTGTTGACAGAAACATGTAGTGACTGCTGGAGATAACTCTTCGCACACTCAAACTGGGAAAAAATTTCCATGGCATTCAACATTGATCACTATATTTATGAATTCAAACGTATTCGTAATTATTCATACCTTACCAAACTGAAAGGAACTCTGCTTAAGAATGTTGTCATCTAACTGGACAACTTCCCCCCATAGTTTACCAATATCTGTAAAAGTATAAACATTCCACAGGTTAAAAGGAACACCCACACAAGTAATCCACACACACCTTTCTTGTTTGATATACAACCTTTTTTCCCAATCACTTATAGATTCACACCAATCAAAAATCCATTCATCAATAGATATTCTTGCCTCCTTCATATGTAGGTCCGATTTGAAAGTTAGCACTGCTAACCTTCCACCTCCATCTCGCACTCTTACCTCCTCCAGGTCTCTTCTTTCAAACTCCTTCTGAAAATCATTGAATGAAGAAAAAGTCTTTAGCTTCACAATCAGAATTTCATATAGCCAACCATTTCCTGACTCATAAGCCTTTAGCACCACTTTTGGTTTCTACTAGATGACTCCATTTTGAACAGCTTTAGCATAAGATCTACTTCCTACATCCTCCATTTGTTGCTATGTACAGATCCTTTTTGATACTTCCTCATCAACTCACCTCCTCTGTTCCTCATCATGGGTTGTTTTTGCACATCTTTTTCATACTCTGTGTTTCTCAGTGCAAAAATCCTTTACTGGTGTCGCCTCACCATCGGACCACCATTGTTCCTCACTGTAGGTTGTTTCTGTTCCCCTTTTTTATATTCTACCTTCTTCACCTTCAAAGCTTTATTATCACACCATAAACCATCAGCCTGTTGCACCGCCATGTCTGCTGCAACCTTACAGTCGTACTTTACAAATCCGAACCGGGAGCCCGCAACTTGTCTTCTTTTCATTGGAATAAAGACATCCTTAACTATTCCGAACTTACTGAATAAAGTATACAAGCTTTTTGGATCCATGGAGTTTGGAATTTCATCTACAAAGATGGTAAACAACCCATCTACATCCACAAATGGGCTGCTTTGATTGCCCACTCTTCCTACTTTTCTTCTTCTTAGCATCTGGTTCCATCTTCCTCTCTCCATTGTAACAAGTTAATTTAATTTTAATTTAATTATATTTTAGATCAATTCTTAATTATTATTTATTTTTTATTTTTATTTAATTATGTTTTAAATTAATCCTTAATTGTATTTGATATTTTAGATCAATCCTCAATTATATTTTAATTAGCATATTAATCTAAAATTTTAGGTTTGGAGAAAATGGGGATGCATTTGTCATTTTGTTGTATTAATTTTAATATTTTAGAAAATCAAACATACTCTAAAAAATGGTATATATGATGTATCATTCATTAGTTTGAATGGAAAAACTAACGGTGATATTTTAGTCCAAAATCACATAAAAGCGTTATAGTTATATTTGAACCATAAGGGGATAACATGCTCCATCCTCAAACCACAAGAGGATAAAATAAATTCAACCCAATTTTTTATTCAAGTCCCTAATCAATATTTTATAATAATTTCAAGAAAACTAAAATACATTTTTAGTTTAAAAACAATAATTTTTTTCTAGACAAATCTACATTTCATAGTTTTATTACTCCACTACCTCCAACCCGGTTTTTTTTTCCATAAACTTGGTTTCATTGATAGTGATGTAAAGTCCCTCTTTGAAAGTCGAAGAGGGGCGGAATGCCTTCAATATGGATAAGAATTTCCTCACAGCTGCTGATAATTTTTCGGTGACTTTCTACTGAAGTGAAATTTCACTCTACTAAATCAGTGAAATTTCATTGTTTGTAATGTCAATTAAAAGAAAAAATAAAAAGTTAAGAGATATTTCTATGAGGTATTGCACTCAAATTACATTTAAATAATAAACTCAAATAATTTTTTCTAAGGAGGTACACTCAACTTACACAAAATTACAAATTCAAAGAAATTTCTCTAAAGTAGTTCACTCAAATTATAATTAAATTAGAAAGTCAAAGAAATTATAATAAGTTTGTTTACTGAAATTACATTAAATTAGAAAACTCAACTCGCCATGAGATTGCTCATGTCCTCTTTTTTTAGGAGATTTATAATCTCATAAAACTATCAGGCCCCGTTTATTTTCAGAGATAGAATGAAGAAGATTGATAGTGAGGGGATTAGTAGTGAGAGGATTGTTAGTGAGGGGATTGATAGTGAAGGGATTAAGTAAAATTGTGTTTGTTTTGATGATAGTTCTTAGTATAGGGATTGTCAAATTATTTTTATATAAAATAAATATAAAACAATACAAAAAATACAAAAAAATTAAACATTAATGTTTTAATAAAAATACCCAACATGTAAAAAAATTTAAAAAATAAAAATAAAATAAAAAATTTCTAGAAAAAAATAAAACAAATAAAATAATGATTTTTACTTAACAAAAAATACAAAAAAATTAAACATTAATGTTAAAAAAAATGCCCGACATATAAAAAATAAATAAAAATTAAAAATTTCTAGTCCGCCGGACTATTTTTTTAATACCAAGTCCTACAAGTCCATCCTAAGCCCCTTCCCAAGGGGATTCATAGTCCGGAGGGGATTGCGAATCTCCTCTTCATCTCTCAAAACAGACATGATATTAGTGGGTTCTACCTCACTATGAATCATAATCCCCTCCCTATAACCCAAAACAAACGGGGCGTTAGTCTCATAGTATTATTGCGAAACAAATATAATTTATGTAAAACTCACTAAATTATTAATACAATCCCAGCATTAATGGATTAAACCAAACGGAGCCCACGACAAAACACAAACAGTGAATCAAACAAAATGATTCCAGCAACGATAAAAAAGTGTCCATTGCAAAAAGCTTTACAATCCCAACTCCTAGTAATCTTTCTTTTTCGTGTCTTTTATAATTTCCTTTAGCCTCTCTTTTCTCTACTTCCTCTTTTAAAAAAAATCTTTGGTATTTGTGCGCGTCCCATTCTTCCTCAGCATTGTGTGGAAAGAAGATAAAAGATAGGTTTAGCTTTTATGCCTTTTTCTAGCGCAATATAGTTATTATATTTCGATTTTGCTTCGATCATATATTTAGATAAAAATTTTAAAAAATAAATGACGCATGTAGGAAGTAAAAAAAATTTCTCTATTTTTTATGTTTTTTCAAATCCATAATCAAACATTAGAAGAATAATATCTCATTAGTAAATGGAGCACAAAATTACAAAAAGTAGACAAAAATCTGCGAGTACAAGTTTTTAATGTGTATTTTAATTTAGAAAAATACTTTGGAACTCTAATTTTTGAGCTCTAAAGATAGCTCTAATGAGTTGGCAGTGGGCTCCACCCACAGTGATGTGATGTTTTGATCTTGATTTGTTTTTATTTTATTTTTTTTATTTATTGTCGTGTCATTAGTGCTCCATTAGAGTACCAAAATTAGTGGTTTGAATCATTGCTGTTTAATTTAAGGAGGTGCCTCCATTTGAGGTGCATTATGACCTTATTTTTATGATCCAAACCGTTGTTTTGTAGGGTTTGTTGAGTACTTCACGCCTACCAAAAATCATATTAATTAGATATCAACAACTATATGATTGATAACCAAAAAAATAAATAATAAGTTTTTCTTTTGAAAAATAGCATAAACACTATGCGATTCGATCATATAGTTATTGATATCCGATTAATATGATTTTTGGTAGGCATGAAGTACTCAACAAACCCTACAATATGAACGGTTTAGATTATAAAAATAAGACCATAATACACCTCAAACGGAGGCACCACAGTCACTGCTGTGCTTTGAGCACGGCAGGGACCCTGTTCCTTAATTTAATATACTTAAACCCTACGTGTTTGGAAACAGTTTTAATCTTTTATGCTAAATGAAACTTTCCCTTACATTTATTATTTCATTTGACATTTATATTATTCATTTCATTTAACATAATTTTAATATGAAGAATGCTACCGCGTTGGTTAAGGTTGAAAATTGATGAAATATATATTAAAATATGTAAGAAGTGTTATTTTATTGATAAAAAATAATAAACACATGGAGAAGATCAAATGTCACATTAAGTCACAAGTTTGTCATAGATTCATAATATATTGTTAGCTGTAAACTTACATCTTTAACCAATGCCATGTGGTGGTTAGCAAGACCCTTTTGATATCTAAAGGTTGGAGAGTATGTCACATTACATGATAAAAGTTAATGATTAACAAAATATTTTTTACCTTTTAACAAGTCTCTAAAATATAAGAAAAGACAAAAGTTAGAAAATACAAGTTTTTTTTTTTTTTTTTTTAAAGAATTACAAAACAATGGGAAACGAGAAAAATATTGGCCAAATGGTTGGGGTGTAACTTTTGTTGTAATTTTGTTGCACAGAAAAAGTTACACCCCATATATTTGTAATTATTTTTGATCTTTTATATTGAATTATAATTTCTCTATTAAAAACAAAACTTATTTCAACATACCTTTATTACTTTTATAATTTTTTTTTTTTTTTTTGGGGTCTCAATCTAATATTAATCAGTGTCCCAAAATACCCTCGTTAACATATGCCTATAATAGTAAAACAATAAAATGGTTTGGACATAGTGTTGGTTTGATGTTTGCTTATATTTAATAATTTTTTAACTTTTTATATAAAAAAAAAAAAAATGTACAAAAAATAAAGAAGCAATGTAATTTGTAACAGATAAGTAAGTAAACTGCTTATTTAACTTACTCCTAAACCATCCCTAAAGTGCACAGAGAGAGATAATGGTTAGGCTAAATTTGGACTCTCGTTTGGGAACAGGCTATTTTAGTAATTTTTTGATTTTTTGACTAAAATATGAGATAAAAAAACTAGTATGTTTGAGGTGACTTTTCGGCTTTTTATGAAAAGATGTGTAAAAAATAGAGAAAAAAAGAAATCTTTGACTTTTTGGTATAAGTTATAGATTTTTTGACTTTTTTGATAACTTTTTAACTTTTAAGTTAAAATAACTTATCGCCAAACGAGGCCTAAAGAGAAGCGAGAGATAGAAATTATTCTGAAAGTGTGTTTTGTGTAATTGGAGCATGAAAACTTGAAAAAGTAGTAGAAAAGTGATAATGATGGTATTGCAAATATCGATTTGGGGCGTTTGAATCCATTTGTTTTGCCATATGTGTTCATTTGTAAAAGTGTTTTTAACATAAGTCAAATGCTAACAAAGGGATCCTAGAGCACTTACTAATTTAATATTGAAAATATATTTGAAAGAGTTTTGACAAAATGTAAGAAAATTAAAAAAGTGTTATGAAATTTATAAAAAAAATGTTTTGAATTTAATAAGTGTATCAGAATTTATTTATTTTGTTATTTATTTGTACTTAAAAAATCCTTGTTAGCAAGATTCTTCAACATTTTGGTGCCTTTGATTGTTTTGGTCTCTTTTGAAGATGTTTTAATTGCCAAAACTCGTTGCACAGAATGAAATATTACATGTAACGAGTGCACCACGCTGGTAATTGTCTCTTGTGCCAAAATTTATTTAAAATTTGACAAAGTCATTTTTTGGTACATTAGATTTTTTTGTAAAAAAATATATGCGTTTCCTATGTGAGTCAACTTCAACCAATCAAAGCTCACAATCAGATATTCTAAAATTACAAAAAACTTTTACAAATCATAAAAAATTAGATTGGTCACCATGCCTTTCTTAGGGTTTAGTTCCAAAGAGGTCATTGGTTCAATTCCCTTTAGGGAGGTTGAATTAAGGGTATGCAAGCACTTAGGTACTTTGCCAAGGGTGAAGAGATTTTCTCCCACATGTGCTAATCTAACAACTAACTACTAACATTTGTCGATCAAAAAAAAAAAAAAAAAAATCATAAAAAATTAGTTATACTATAAGTTATAAATACAGAAATAAATTATACCAATAATCAAAATTTATCCATCTTACAAAAAAATAAGAAATAAAAAACTTCATACTCATCTAAATCAGTGAGAGAGAAAGATTTCAATTGATCTAAAGTTGATCATGCATAAATTAGTAGAAAATAGTGATGTGGAACTTAGTTACACCAAAATGGCAAGTTACTATTGGAATGATATTGCGAAAAATAACCTTTAGCAAGTCAAAAAATGATTTTGGAAAAACTATTTTAACTTTGACTATTGGAAGTACTTTTACGTCTAATTTTTAAAATTTTCTTTTTTGGTTAAATATTTTTCAAAAGTTCTCATAAAAAATAAAAAATAAAATCTTCTGTGCAAATATAAACTTAAAAAAAATCTTCTATGCAAATATATATCCAAAGATTAAAAAATAATAATAATATCCACCCTATCCAAATATCAGTGGATTTTTTCACTTAAACTTTTCATGTCTTATGTGATTTCTTATACGGTATATTAAATTTTCCTTATTTTTAAAATATAGTGAATCCTATACCAAATCAAAAGAAAAGAAAAAAAAAAAAAAATCCCATATATATATATTTTTTTTATCAACAACAAAGAACCCTTTATTGATGATGGAAATCCTTACAGAAAGGAAGAAAACATCAACAAAACATCAACAAAAAGAGAGGGATGATGCAAGCCATCACATGGCAGCACCAAACCAAGACCCTATTGGTGAGAAACCAACAGAGACAGCAACCTAGTCAATACAGCAACCAACAGAGACAGCAATACAGCATATACAAATCAAAAAATAGGCATGCAGCCTAATCCAAAAACAAACAAATCAGAAAGAGGCATGCAACCTAATGCTAGCAGAGGCCAAAAACAGCAGCAGATACATAGCTACAGATTAGCAGATTATCCTCAGATACAGAGTAGCTGACTAGCCACACAGCAGCAGAAAAACAGATTAACAAATAAGCAGATTATCACCCAACAAACCCAGCATATTATCACCCATCAGTCCCACAAACAACCCTCAGATTATAACAAACCACACACCCAAAAAACCAGTCCAGAATCCAACTCAGCAGACTAAAAATTGATCAGAACCATGGCACTCCTCAATTGCATTCCTTAATCTAAGCCAAATTGATGATTATATCCCAGACAGAGTACATATTCCTTTTTACAGAAGCTTTAACCCATAAAGCAAATCTAATCTTTATCAGCTCACCTAGCTCAGATGCACAAGGTTGCACTCCATTAAACAAACAATCATTCCTTAACTTCCAAATGGACCAAAGTATAATACAGGGGAAGGCTCTCCACAATCTCCTAGCTAATTTCTTATAATTCCACCCTATCCACCAATGAAATAATCCATCAATATTCCTTGACACCACCCATAAACACCCCCACCAAAGCATTATATCAGACCACACCTGCCATGAAAATGGACAATGTAATAATACATGAATAGAGTGAAAACAAGGATATATATATATATATATATGTGTGTGTGTGTGAGAGATTTTTATCTTTACAAATTTTTTTTTTTTGAAACCTTAGCAATTTGATGTATATCATTTGAGTTATTTTGAATGTTCCATGATCTAAACATTCATATTAAATAAATTTGATAATTTGAATATTCACATCATAAAACATTCACATTGTCAATGTGAACATTAATATGCTCTTGACCCTATTATTATTAGGGATATTTCAATAATTACGTCACACATATGACTTATTGGAATATAAGAAAATAATTTAGATTAAGTAGAACATATATAGATAAAGAGATATTTACGAATAAATATCATTTTTAAAATGATATTAATTCTAGCCATCCATTAGTTATAAATAATATTGACAATTCCACCATTTTTTATGGATGTTGTTAGACGGTAGCAGTGGTTATGGATTAGGAAAGGAATGAAAGTAGTGGCAACGAGCTAGAAAAAGTGAGGAATAGCAGTGGACTGGAAAAAGTTGATGGAGGGGTGGGTGTGAATTGGGGAAGAAGAGGGGTGATGATGGACGACGGTAAGAGTGAGAGGTGGTTGTCATTAGTAATAAAAGGAAAAAAGTAGCTAAAATATCTAAATTAACCTTTCTTAGTTAGTTACTAATAAATGCAAACAAATGATTAGAATTGATACCATTTAAAAAAAAAAAAATTTAAATTGAAATAATTAAAAAATTAGGATTTAATTTCTTATTGATGTCAAACCTTCGGGTTTTCTCTCTCTTTAAATTTCCCCAAAAAACTATTTATTACCGAATTTGTTTCACTATTTTTATTTTAACTCCTTTGTGTATTTATCATATAATAAAATTCATATGTATGTGACCCACCTTATTGGAACTTACCATGTCACATAAAAATCACATGGCTAGTAAAAAAAATTGATAAAATATTTCGGTGATAGACATAGAAGTTATGAAATAAAAATCGTTATTGTCCATGGGCTCTAACAATAAAGCATGAATACAACTTTTTGTTTTTTGTCCAAAGATTCAACACAGTGAAAAAATAAAAAATAAAAAATAAATTAGAATTTTTTTCTTCTTTTTATAATTATCTAAAGGCTTAACAAAACCAAAGTCAATTGTCCAATGGTCCCCCTAACAAGTAAAATCCATCGTAGTTACTAGTGTTGAGATTACTGAGCCAATGATTGAACACAGTTTAACTACAGTCTCAGCTTCAGCTTCAGTTCAATCCACACTTCAGCCACAGTTGCAGAAGCAAGCCACACCTTCAGCCACAGTTGAAAGAGCAATTGTGGATTCCACGTGTGCTGAAAGATATGGCAGTTATAACTAACTTGAGATATGCAAATCTGTTAGAGATTCTAAGAATGTATTAGGCTTCTATATATACATACTATCCTGAGAGAATTGTAATTAGTGAGTGAGAGCTATCAATGAAAAAATCTCTGTGTTGAATTCTAACTTTCCACAACTAAAATTAATTTGCTAGAAAAAGAATGATAATTATAAAAAAATAAAATAAAAAAAATAACGTTTAAATATATATATATATATATATATATATATATGTATAACCCATTCTAAGATTTTGATTATATGTAACAAGTATTCCACGTCGTTTAAGCTGACATAAAATTCCATTCACATAAAACATGACACTTGTTCAAGTCTCCACTCTACAATCTTCTTCACTAATATCTCTCATCATGGATTTCCTTTTTTTTCTCTCTCTCTTCCTCATATATACCAATCTTTCGTGGAATTGGAGTCGGGGTGTAATTATGACCCGCGGCCCGTGAATGGTCCAAAGTCTGCCTACGACTTGGGATGGCCCGGCCCGCTTAGGCTTGGTTTGGCCTGGACCTGAGTTCAGCCTTGGACCCTAGACTTGGGTCGTCATTTTGAAGCTTGACCCAGCCTATCGGCCCGTTCAAGGCCTACTCAAAGCCCGACCTGAGGCTTGACCCGTCCAGGGCCCAATGTCATTTTTAGTGGAAAAGAATAAAATTTTGATAGAAAAAATAAGAAAAAAAAAATAATGTTCAGACTCGTCCAAATCCAACCCAAGCCCTAGCCCAAGCCTAGGTCCACTGGTCCAACTTGAGGCCCGACTCGCTGGCTCACCCAAGGCCCGAATACCCGTTAGACTTGGGCTTGGGCCTAATTTTTGGCCCGTGGGCCGACCTGACCCAGCCTGAATTACGATTTAGGAATTTAGAGTTTTGAATGAGGAAGATAAGGTTATTTTGATAATTTTATTTTTAGACAAAATTGTAATAAAAAAATAGATTCATTAAGTATGTGCACAAAGAATATATAGTGTGTGAAAATAGAATTATCCAAGTGTACGCCTACCAAGAGGAACATGATTACATTGACTTCCTTTGAAATTTAAAAAAATAAATACAATAACTCCCATAATTTCAATATAATTATAATGAGTTCCCTTAAAATTTTCATTTACATAACACTTTGCCTATTTTTATCAATAATTTGTTAATTATATAGATAAAAAAATGATATTGTCGTCTGTTCTACAAAAAAATATATATATACTTACGTTGTTTATTTTTGTATTTTCATACCATATGTATTAAGTTCAGTTAATTTAATTTTACTAAAATTTAGCGTAATTATATCAAAATTATGAGATTTATTGTATCTCATCCAACCCTTAGAAGAGTTCAGCGTAATTTACCCTAAATTTTATGTGTCAATGCTATTCAAGCATTTGATTTTCTTAAACTCCTATATGGAAAATTACCATATTCTAAATATTTTCGGCCTAATATCATTTTTTACTCTTAATTAGCTAATATTTTTACAAGCATGAGAGATTTCTATGACAAAGTCGGGGAATGAAATTTCTACATAGTTGCCAAGGTCCTTGTAGCAAGTTGGTGTATAGTTACACCTTAGGGTGCAGTAATGAAAGGTCCGGGTTCGAACTAATGGAGTATCAACAACCCTTTTAAGTGGTACACTAACTTTACTAACAAACTAACAAATCTAGCTACCTAGAATGTTCACACACACACAAAAATAAAATAAAAATAAATAAATAAACTCCTACTTAGTTTAAAAATGTAATTCATGTTGAAATAGAGACTGAAAAATCAATTTTATATTATAATTTGTTCCAAACGCTTAGGTCTTGTTTGAAAAGTTAATTTATATGCTTAAAAAAATCAAAAAGTAAAAAATTCAATACAAGCACTCATGTTTGGCATGGATTGCCAAAGGATATTAAGCATCAGTACAAAAAGACCAACATACCCTCAGATTTGTACCAAGTTAATATAATTAGGAATAATTCCTTCGAACAAAATAATTTGCAAATTATGAAAAGAAAGTGGGCAAGAAAGTTTGCATGATTGAATGGCCCACTGTATTTTAACTTTTCTGAGACTGGTTGCAATAGGAAACAAAGCAGCTTTCAGCTACAGTTTCAACCACTTCAATTTTGCAGAAAATAAGGGGATGTTTGGGGTATTCTAAATAAGTGTACTTTTTATTTTTTTGAACTAAAAAATTGAGGAAGAAAATATAGATGTTTGGGTTAACTTTTTGACTTTTTATGGAAAAATGTGTAATAAAAAATTATAAAAATTAGTTTGTAAGAGAAAATTAGAATTGGGAGTTGTGCAGCCGTAATTGTTGATTTTTTATGAATAGTGTTAACTTTTTAACTTTTTGAGTAATTTTTTGACTTTTTGACTTATTCTGGACTTGCCAAACTTGGCCTAAAAGTTGACCCCATCCCATGGCAGCCCTTCTAGAAAAAAAAATAAAACATAATTTAAGAATCACTTATATGTACCTTTTCAATGTGGTGATTATTTGCTCCATTGTGGTACCTAGTCATTTACAAAGTGACACATTCTTACACTACAGTACATATAATAGTTTGGAGGGAAACAGCACTATGGCCTCTTTTGGCAACATGGTAATAATCTGATTTTCAGATTATTACAACCTCTTCTCTCACAGAAAAGCTGATTATAATCTGCTTATAATCAGCTTTACCAAAAATCAGATTATAACAAAACACTATAAACATATATCGATTATTAAGATGACTGGCTTTGAGTGGCTTCTCCATTAAGTACATGATTTAAATGTCTAGGTTTTAATATGCTCTGACGTTGCCCCCACCATTGTACGAGACTCAACTCATTATCACATAATTCTTAAATTCACTATTACAAAAATACTTAAAGATCATACTTAAAAAAGTTAAAATATAATACTTTTTATGAAAATATAATTAAAAAAATCAAATTAATATTTTAATCACACCTAATTTAATTAAGTGTAATAGTATTTATTTTTTATGTCACTTTTCAATTAAATGTGATTATATCCTTTTTTTTTTTAATCACACATTCTAATTAACGTGTGATTATATATATAGTGTCTATATATATACACTACATCGTTTTGAATTTTGAATGAAGTCCTAATTTTTTGTTGCCCAGAAATAGTTCACCACGCATCACTTGAAGCTCCATCCTCTCATTCTCTCACTCTCGCGACCTCGAACGGCACAAGTATGTTTTCTTTTTCTTCTTCGTCTTCTCTCTCTCTCTCTCTCTCTCCCCTCCCCTTCCCCTCACTCTCCCTCTCACCGACTACAAGTGTATGTGTTTTTGGATCATTTTCAGACGACGCTTTGAAGCCATTTTGTTCTTGTCTATTCAGTTTTGATTTTTGAATCATTACTAGAGCTATGAATGAGAAGAATTGACAACATCAAGTATATTTCGTTTTTCTTTCCTTAATTTTCTTTTTGTTCTTGTCTGTTCAATTCTAATTTTCGAAGTTAATGCTTCATCGTTGTTCATTGAGATTTAGACAAAATAGAGGATTTGAAGCTAAAATTGAAGTCTATTTTGTACAAGGCCTCTCTTCTTTGGAAGTCTCTATTTGAATTTAGGCCACCTATAGATTAATTTATGAGGTCATGAGTGATTTTGGAATTATTTTTCTATTTATTATGTTGATCCAAACAAAGAATTTGACTGGTTTTTGTCTGCTTTTGTTGGTATAGCGATTCTGATTTTGACCCGACTCTTGTTGTATTCCGGGCTCGAGTTTCATGATTCTGTACTATTGTTCTTGTCTCTTTTTCCTTATTCCTCATTGAAATTGAGTTTTGGAGTCAGGTTAGTCGTTAGTTGGTTCAAATTGTTGTTGTTCAGATTTTGGCCTCTCTGCTCGAGCGAGGCTTCTTGCGCTTGAGCGAGCTTTGTAAGCTCCTAGTACTTTTGCAAGCCTACGAATATACTAGGAAAGTAGTGTTCTTCGCTCGAGCGAGGACTCTCACGCTCGAGCAACGATCTTCTATTTGTAAAACTTCTAGAAGTGTGTATTATGCACTTGAGTGAAGCTTCTTGCGCTCAAGCGAGGTGACTTATTTGTGTCTGGTCACTCGAGCGACAACTCTTGTGCTTGAGCAAGCTGCGCGTATATCAGTTCGCAAAAACACCTTTTTACATCACTTTTTGATATCTCTTCTCTCAAAAACCCTAGACCGACCCCCTTTCTCTCTCTCTAGAGCACCACTTCTCTCTACAAATACACCTAGATTAAGGATCTCTCTACCCTACTCTCTTTGATAAAAAGATAGAGCATTGCTAGAGCTCCATTTTGATCCAAATAAAGCTTGGTTTCAGCGCTCTTCAAGTTTCTCCTTTGCTCCATTGCTCTTCTAAGTTTGTGGTAGGGATCTTCTACACTCTTTTATGAGTTTTAACTCAAATATTTGCTGATATGTAAGAAACATTGGGATTTGAGGTGATTTTTGAACAAACCAAGGGTTTGGGTTAAAATCAAAATAGGGGTTTTGAATATATATATATATATATATATATATTAGAAATAGATATGAGAGTAGAGATGAGCTTGTGTTGTGTTAAAATGGGTGATTTTGGTATTTGGGATGAGATAGGAAAAAATGAGATTTTTTCCTAAATTGCTTTGAATAAGTATTTTGTATAAATAATGAAATTGGTATTGGGAATATGAAATTGGATGAATGTTTATATAGATGGTGCAATTAGACATGTATTATCTCGTACTTATGGAAAATTTAGATAATTTATTTATTGTAAAGATTGTATATCTGTTTAGAAATATATATTTTGGGCTATCGGTAGAGGATAACCATGATTGTTGTAGCAATTACATGAGCATTAATTGAAACTAATCTCTTGATCATTATCATTTAATATGATTATGATTTGTATACATTGTATATGTATGATATTTGGGAGGAGAAATGGGATGTACTCCATGTTTTGGAGGAAAAAGGGGATGTTCCATAAATTAAGTTGGCCTGTATATCCAGGGTAAAAGTCTCGAAAATTGAGCATATACATGGGTACTGATTCCCGCAGACAAATTTCCATAAAATGGAAAGTGAATGTATTTGTATGATAATTATGTTGGTTAGAGATCTCAGAGGTGTATCCTCTGTTTGATCGATTAAATAAAGTGAGTATATCTAATGAACCGGGACAGATTGAATTAAGACGTAAGTTTGGTATAACATGGTATAGAAAAAGAGTTATAAAAGATTTTTTCATTGGACCTTGAACACGTACATATTTCTTATATCTTTGTTAAGATTTATATATTGTGCTAAATTGTTCCTACTAAGCTTTGGCTCACTCTACTTGGGAAATCATTTTCAAGTGCTGGTGACATGCTTCCGCCAAGGACCTAGCTTGGAAGGATTGTGGAGTTGAGAGCTCACTTTTTTTTATTTAGTATTTACTTTTGTACAAGCCAAGGGCTTTATTTGTATTGAGCTTCTGACTCATTTTGTTATAACCAAGCATCGTCTTGGAAAGTTGTAAGCCTGTAGGGCATTTATTTCGTTGATCATCTAGTTTGGTGTCACATGCTATAGATTCAAGGTAGAGATTATGAATGTGTAATGCATGTGCCCATTTTGTAAATTTTCTCTAGATTAGCCCCATCATTTACTAGACTGACAAAGAAGGGAGTTAAGTTTGTGTGGAATGAGATTTATGAGAAGTCTTTCCAAGAGCTTAAGATTAGACTTACCATTGCTCTAGTTTTGATTAATCCAGTGAGAGATGTGGGCTATTCTGTGTATTGTGATGCCACGCAGGAAGGTTTGGGTTGTGTTTTAATGCAAGAAGGAAAAGTAGTAGCCTATGGTGAGAAATTTGAAAGATTTGGAGACATTACCTGTATGGTGAGAAGTTTGAGGTATTTTCTGATCACAAGAGTCTGAAATATCTGTTTACACAGAAAGACTTGAATCTGAGGCAGAGGAGGTGGATAGAGTTTATAGAGGATTATGGCTTTAAGTTACATTATCACCCAGGAAAGGCAAATGTCGTGGCCAAAGCCTTGAGTAGAAAATCAATTAACAGTGTAGCTTGTATTTCCATCCGGAATGGGAGATGTTGGGTGCTATTAGAGAGTTTAACTTGCATCTTAGCGAGTCTGTTGAGTCTGCTACTTTGTTTTCAGTAGTTGCACAACCAACACTTGTGAACCGAGTGTTAGAAGCACAGAAGGGTGACCTTGAGGCAGAATCCCTCTGGAGAAGATCTCTAGTGGGAAGGTAGAAAGAGGCTTGAATGTATATCCTACCCTGAGTGTGAGATACTGTGACTGTTTGTATGTACTGGAGTCTTGCCGAGAGGAAGTACTCCGAGAGTTTTACTATTCACACCTTGCAGTGCATCTGGAAGGCACAATGACGTATCATGATCTTAGTCGCCAGTTTTGGTGGAGAGGCATAAAGAAGGATATGGCCGTGTTTGTGTCAAAATGCCTTACTTGTCAACAAGTGAAGGTCGAACATCAGAGACCAGCGGGTTTGTTGCAACCCTTACCCATAGCCGAGTGGAAGTGGGTGCATGTCAAGATGGATTTTGTTGTGGGCCTTTCGAGGACTGAACGAGGTAGTGATGCCATTTGGATGGTAGTCGACCGGTTGACCAAGTTGGCGCACTTTATACCTATGCGTAAGTGACTTAGTAGATTATCTTGCGGACCTTTACATTAGAGACATAATGAGGTTGCACGGGGTCCTAGTGATGATTATATCAAATAGAGATCTGCATTTTACGACTCGGTTGTAGCAGAGCCTACAGAGCGCTTTGGGCACTAAATTGATTTTTAGCACCGCGTACCATCCTCAAACTGATGGGCAGTCCGAGTGTACTATTTAGATCCTCGAGGATATGCTTCGGGGTTGTGTCATTGACTTTAAGGGATCGTGGGAGAGGCACTTGCCCTTAGTAGAGTTTGCCTATAATAATAGCTTCCAGTTGAGTATTGGTATGGCACCATTTGAGGCCTTGTGTGGCCGACCGTGTAGATCCCTTGTGTGTTGGGCCGAGATGGGTGATGCACCTATGTTGGATCCAGAGTTGGTCCAAGAAACGACGGAGAAAGTTGCACTAATCCGCAAGAGGTTGGCTACAGCCCAGAGTCGCCAGTAGAGTTATGCCGACCGTAGGAAGAGACTCTTGTCCTTTGAGGTGGAAGATCATGTCTTTTTAAAGATATCACCTAGGAGGGGTTTGATGAGGTTTGAAAGAGTAGGAAGTTGTCCCCTCGATTCATTAGGCCTTTTGAGATCCTAGAGCGGATCAAGGAGGTAGCTTATCGTTTGGCTTTACCGCCACAGCTTTTCAGGATTCATGATGTGCTTCATATTAGCATGCTTCGAGAGTATGAGCCGGATCCATCGCATGTGTTGGATTGGACCGACTTAGAGATAGATGAGGATGCCTCATATGAGGAGGGACCGGTGAGGGTCTTAGATACCCGGGACCAAGTCTTGCGAGGCAAGACAATTCCCTTGGTTAAAGTATTATGGAAGCATCACGGGTTGAGGAAGCAACTTAGGAACGTGAGTTGGAAGTCCGTGAGAAATATCCGGACCTATTTGTTGATGTTTGAACATGTAATGAAACTTTGTCATGTTACTAAAATACGAAAATATTGTATATGTTTTGGAAAATATGGAAACATTGTATATGTGTTTATGTTTTGGAAATGTGAGGTTATTATAAACATTGTCTATGTTTGGAAATATGAATTGTGTATTCAATATCAAGAATTTGTTTGTCATGTTAATGAGATTGAATGACCAGAGAATGAGTCACAGAATTGGAGTTAATGGATGATCATCATTTAAAACTTGATTTGAAATTTCGAGGGCAAAATTCTTTTAGGGGGAAGGTTATAGTGATTCTGGTTTTGACCTGACCATTGTTGTATTCCGGGCTCGAGTTTCATGATTTTGTACTATTGTTCTTGTCTCTTTTTCCTTATTCCTCATTGAAATTGAGTTTTGGAGTGTCTTGGTTGTGTTTGGAACAGGTTGGTCGTTAGTTGGTTCAAATTGTTGTTGTCCAGATTTTGGCCTCTCTACTCAAGTGAGGCTTCTTGCCCTTGAGCGAGCTTTGTGAGCTCCCAGTACTTTTGTAGGCCCGCGAATATACTAGAAGGGTAGTGTTCTTCGCTCAAGGAAGGACTCTTGCACTCAAGTGATAGTTTTCTGTCTATAAAACTTCTGGGAGTGTGTATTCTGTGCTCGAACAAAGCTTCTTGTGCTCGAGCGAGGTGACTTATTTATGTCTGGTCGCTCGAGTGACAACTCTTGCGCTCAAGCGAGCTGCGCGTATATCAGTTCGCAAAAACACCTTTTACATCACTTTTTGATATCTCGCCTCTCAAAAACCCTAGATCGACCCTCTCTCTCTCTCTCTAGAACACCACTTCTCTTTACAAATACACCTAGATTAAGGATCTCTCTACCCTACTCTCTTTGATAAAAAAGATAGAGCATTGCTAGAGCTCCGTTTTAATCTAAATAAAGCTTGGTTTCGGCGCTCTTGAAGTTTCTCCTTTGCTCCCTTGGTCTTCTAAGTTTGAGGTAGGGATCTTCTACACTCTTTTATGAGTTTTAACTCAAATATTTGTTGATATGTAAGAATCATTGGGATTTTAGGTGATTTTGAACAAACCAAGGGTTTTGGGTTGAAATCAAAAGAGGGGTTTTGAATATATATATATTGGAAATGGATATAGGAGTAGAGATGAGCTTGTGTTGTGTTAAAATGGGTGATTTTGGTGTTTGAGATGAGATTGGAAAAAAGTGAATTTTTGCCCTAAATTGCTATGAATAAGTATTTTATATAAATAATGAAATTGGTATTGGGAATATGAAATTAAATGAATGTTTATATAGATTGTGGAATTAGACATGTATTATCTCGTACTTGTGGAAAATTTGGATAATTTATCTGTTGTAAAGATTGTATATCTGTTTAGAAATATCTATTTTAAGCTATCGGTGGAGGATAGCCATGATTGTTGTAGCAATTGCATGAGTATTAGGTGAATTGTAACTAATCTCTTGATCGTTATCATTGAATATGATTATGATGTGTACACATTGCATATGTATGATATTTAGGAAGAGAAATGAAATGTAATCCATGTTTGGGAGGAGAAAGGGGATGGATTCCATAAATTAAGTTGGCATGTATGTCCAAGGTCAAAGTCCCGAAAATAGCGCATACACATAGGTGCCAATTCCTGCAGACGAAATTTTTGTAAAACGGCAAGTGAATGTATCTGTGTAATAATTCTATTGGTTGGAGATCTGAGAGGTGTATTGTTAGGAACCAAACCCCCCCTATAGGTTTAGCGTCATGACCGGCCAGTAATCATAGATTACCTACAGCCTCCATACAAAAGAACCTTTAATTATAAAGTACAGGGTTTAGCGGAAGTCTAAAATGACATAGAATTTATCCATTGAGCTGTGCATATATAAGGAGAACGAATATGTTAAGCAAGGTTTTGTTTCAAAGATACATCCAACATAAGTACAAAATCATGTCTTATAAGTATACAACCCCCAATTATACACATATACAAAAAAAAAAAAAAAAAAAAAAAAAAAAAAAAGGAAATACACGAAGGAGTTCAATAAGCATGGCTCCTCTTGAGCCTGATCACTTCACTTGGAAGCTCTACAAAAGGCTGACCCGGGCAGACTCGAGGCTATCTAACTCTGTGTTCAGCTTGCCCACCTACATTTACATATATAAATAAGTAATGAGCTACAACCCAATGAGTAACAACAGAATAAAGAGGTTAAATGAATGAAGCTCAATAACATTGTCAGACAAAATTTTTATTAATTCATTAACTTCCTTTAATATCGTTTTACGTGGTATATCCATGAAGTGATAACATGGTATTGTTAATAGCGGACCATAAGCCATGGTATTGTTATTCATTCCAGTAATAACGGACCATAAGTCAATCAATCCAAAAGCCATGATATTGTTACCCCCAAGCAAGGGCCTAGCCATGGTATTGTTACCCCGAGGCAAGAGCCTAGCCATGGTATTGTTACCCCTAGGCAAGGGCCTACATTCAATGGATGCCACAATACCGTTTCAAAACAGAACTTTATTCATTAAAGGACATAGCATTTCAATAAGCCATGCTATCAATTATCAAATCATTTAAGAATTCATACAAACAATCACATATCCATTTTGATAGTAATAACACTTTCGAAAGTAAAGATAATTTGAACATATCTTTCTAAGGTTATTACTCACAGTGGTTTGTGGTGACACTAAGCCTCGGACGTCCACCTAAACGAAACACATAACAAAGTACAAATGAAACTCCATTTCATTTTAATTCAATTCTCTTTATGTGTTTCTAACTTATTGTATGATTATAGGAGTCCAAATGGTGCCTAAGAATGCTCGGAGTGACATGAGGATGCAAATATGCACTTAGGAGAGTTGGTAAAATTTTGCTAAAAACAGGGTCTCCGCTCGAGCACAACTTCTTACTCTCGAGCGGGGTTCAAAAACAAAGGTGGTCGCTCAAGCGGTTTGTAAAAGTACTGGTTACATGAAATTCCTGCTCGATGGTCGCTCGAGCGGAAGACTGAGAAAAAGGGTCCTCACTCGAGCGCCACTTTGGTCGCTCAAGCGACCTGTAAAATTTCAAAAAACTTATGGGAGCACGATTTTCACGCTCGAGTGGGGCTTTCCTCACTCGAGCGGACAATACAAATTCTGGAATTTGCAAAACTGTGTTTGAAGTTTAAACATGATATTCAAAGCTTCAAGTCTTGTGTTTTTGGTACAAAAACATGGAGAATCATTGTATAACATGAAAATACTTCCAATTTGAAACCATTTATTCGAAACCATGGAAAATTCTTAACCAAAAACTTCAATTTCAAGTTATAAAATAAGTTTAATTCAATTTAAGCGTATATTTCTTCAAAACATATTCAAAACATAATCAAGTGACATGAGGAGCATGAAAACATGAAGGATTCTCCAAATTGAGGTATAATTGTGCCATGGATGTATGAATTTCATGAATTCTAACTCAAATTATGCATGCATGTACATGTTTAACTCTTAACTTCCAAATTCAAGGTGATTGAAGCTTCTATTTAACAATTCCATCCAAATGAACTCAAAACCTTGGTGAATACAACTTCTACCTGACTTGATTCCAAGAATTTAGAATGAATTACATATCTAATATGTGAATTCAAGTGAATTATGGCTCCAATCTTTGAATCTTCCACAAATTCTCTACATACCTGATGTGGTTGTGTACAATCTTTGGTATTGTGCCCAAACTTCCCACAGTGATAACAAGCCCCTGTCGCACGATAGCAAACACCTCCATGTTTCTTTCCACATGTAGTACAAGTTAGAGTTGAATTACCACTTTGGCTTGAACTAGTATTACTAGAACTCCCGGACTTGAACTTCTTGTTCATTGATGTAGTTCCCTTATTAAAATTCTATTTTCTGCCTTTCCATTCAAAATTTTGTTTACGGTTGGCCATATTTCTCTCCGCTATTAGTGCCCTATCAAGTACATCCACATACGTCGGCAATTTGAGTACATTGATTTTATCTAGAATTGGGTCACGTAAAGCTCTTTCAAACTGTCTAGCTTTCTTGTAATCTGTGTCTACCATGTGGGGTGCAAAGCGGGCTAATTCTGTAAACTGAGCCTCATATTCAACAATTGATTTATTTCCCTACTTGAGTTTTATGAATTCAGCTGCCTTTCTATCCTGCACACATTGAGGAAAATATTTCTCGTAGAAGATTTCCAGAAAACGAGCCCAAGTAACATCCTTATTATCATCTCTCACTAACATCCACCAACATCTGGCATCATCTTCTAGGGTGAATGCTACTAGTTGTACTTTCTGAGCTTCAGTACATAGAAATACTTCAAACAACTTTTCAATTCCCAAGATCCAAGCCTCGGCCTTCAACGGTTCAATTCCGCCATGAAACACTAGTGGCTTCATCTTTTTAAATTCCCTGGTCAAGGCAATAGTACAAGTCTCTGGTTGACACCCTGGAGCTGGAGGTGGTACAGGCATTGGAGGTGGGGGAGGTGGTTGTTGTTGTTGTTGCCATTACTGTTGTTGTCTTATGGCTTCAACCATGTCTTGCATCATTCGTTCCATTCTATCCAGTCTTGAGGAGGTTGCCTCCTCTATTTCATCACCTCTGGTTCTCACCATTTTCTATATGAAACTTTGTATTATAACAAACACAATATATATAGTCATGCACGCAGTTACATATATAATCACAAGGTTATCTCAATCAACATATCAAATGCATATGAATGTAATCCTAAAGTCTCTTCTAGACCCTCTATAGCTCAATGGACAAGTGAGTGAGATACAACACGTGCTCTGATACCACTCTGTCAGGACCCAAACCCGCCCTATAGGTTTAGCGTCATGACCGCCCAATAATTATAGATTACCTACGGCCTCCATACAAAAGAACCTTTAATTATGAAGTACGGGGCTTAGCAGAAGTCTAAAATGACATAGAATTTATCCATTGAGCTGTGTATATATGAGGAGAACGAATATGTTAAGCAAGGTTTTGTTTCAAAGATACATCCAACATAAGTACAAATTCATGTTTTATAAGTATACAACCCCTAATTATACACATATACCAAAAAAAAAAAAAACATGGAAATACACGAAGGGGTTCAACAAGCATAGCTCATTCTGAGCCTGATCACTTCACTTGGAAGCTCCACAAAAGGCTGACTCGGGTAGACTCGAAGCTATCTAACTCTGATGTTCAGCTTGCCCACCTACATTTACATATATAAATAAATAGTGAGCTAGAGCCCAATAAGTAATAACAGAATAAAGAGGTTAAATGAATGAAGCTCAATAACATTGTCAGACCAAATTTTTTATTAATTCATTAACTTCCTTCAATATCGTTTTATATGGTACATCCAAGAAGTGATGACATTCCAGTAATAACGGACCATAAGTCAATCAATCCAAAAGCCATGATATTGTTACCCCCAGGCAAGGGCCTAGACATGGTATTGTTACCCTTAGGCAAGGGCCTAGCCAAGGTATTGTTACCCCTAGGCAAGGGCCTACATTCAATGGATGCCACAATACCATTTCAAAACAGAATTTCATTCATTAAAGGACATAGCATTTCAATAAGCCATGCTATCGATTATCAAATCATTTAAGAATTCATACAAACAATCACATATCCATTTTGATAGTAATAACACTTTCGAAAGTAAAGATAATTTGAACATATCTTCATAAGGTTATTACTCACAGTGGTTTATGGTGACACTAAGCCTCGGACGTCCACCTAAACGAAACACATAACAAAGTACAAATGAAACTCCATTTCATTTTAATTCAATTCTCTTTATGTGTTTCTAACTTATTTTATGATTATAGGAGTCCAAATGGTGCCTAAGAATGCTCAGAGTGACATGAGGATGCAAATATGCACTTAAGAGAGTTAGTAAAATTTAACTAAAAACAAGGTCTCCGCTCGAGCACAACTTCTTACGCTCAAGCGGGGGTTCAAAAACAAAGGTGGTCGCTCGAGCGTAACTTTTGTCACTCGAGCGGTCTGTAAAAGTACTGGTTACATGAAATTCCTACTCAATGGTCGCTCGAGCGGAAGACTGAGAGAAAGGGTCCTCGCTCGAGTGCCACTTTGGTCACTCGAGCGACCTGTAAAATTTCAAAAAACTTTTGGGAGCTCGATTTTCACGCTCAAGCAGGGCTTCCCTCGCTCGAGCAGACAGCACAAATTTTGGAATTCCCAAAACTGTGTTTGAAGTTCAAACATGGTATTCAAAGCTTCAAATCTTGTGTTTTTTGTACAAAAACATGGAGAATCATTGTATAACATAAAAATACTTCCAATTTGAAACCATTTATTCGAAACCATGGCAAATTCTTAACCAAAAACTTCAATTTCAAGTTATAAAATAAGTTTAATTCAATTTGAGCGTATATTTCTTCAAAACATATTCAAAACATAATCAAGTGACATGAGGAGCATGAAAACATGAAGGATTCTCCAAATTGAGGTATAATTGTGCCATGGATGTATGAATTTCATGAATTCTAACTCAAATTATGCATGCATGTACATATTTAACTCTTAACTTCCAAATTCAAGGTGATTGAAGCTTCTATTTAACAATTCCATGCAAATGAACTCAAAACCTTGGTAAATGCAACTTCTACCTGACTTGATTCCAAGAATTTAGAATGAATTACATACCTAATGTGTGAATTCAAGTGTCTATGGCTCCAATCTTTGAATCTTCCACCAATTCTCTACAAATCTCCTTTTTCTCTCTCTAAATGTTGAACTCTCCTCTCCTCTCCTCTCTCTTAATTCTCAGCTAAGTGTGTGTATAAAATGAGCTCATAAGCTATTTAAAGCTATTTATATGGTGTGATTAAGTTAGCCTAGTCACATATGATTAAGGTTAATCAACTAGGTTTAATCCCAATTAATTCAATCAGTTTATTCTAATTATTTTGATCCAAATAAATTTTCAATCAAAGTTACCATAAAATTCTAAATATTCTAATTAACCTATTAGGCTGGTCAATTTTAGTTTATGAGGCTGTCTAAGCTTTCAATTTTTGACTCTAAGTTGTCAATTTGAACAGATAATCCATGTAACAACAGATAATCACAAATTAAACGTGTAGTCACACAATTAAACACACAATCATGCAATTAAACTTATTAAAATAATATAATATACTAGTCCGGAGGTCGGGGTCATCACATGTATCCTCTGTTTGATCGATTAAATGACGTGAGTATATCTAATGAACCGGGACAGGTTGAATTGAGACATAAGTTTGGTATAACATGGTTTGGAAAAAGAGTTGTAAAAGATTTTTTCATTAAACTTTGAACACGTGCATATTTCTTATATCTTTGTTAAGATTTATATTGTGCTAGATTCTTCCTACTAGGTTTTGGTTCACCCTACTTGGGAAACCATTTTCAGATGCTGGTGATATGCCTCCGCCATGGACCTAGCTTGGGAGGAATGTGGAGTTGAGAGCTCACTTTTGTTTATTTAGTATTTACTTTTGTACAAGCCAAGGGCTTTATTTGTATTGAGCTTTTGACTCGTTTTGTTGTAACCAAGCATCGTCTTGGAAAGTTGTAAGCCCGTATGGCATTTATTTCGTTGATCATCTAGTTTGGTGTCACATGCTATAGATTTAGGGTAGAGCTTATGAATGTGTAATGCATGTGCCCCTTTTGTAAATTAACTCTGATTAATGAAAGCCAAATACTCTGTTTATGTCATGTTGTATTAGTCTTTACTGTTGAATTATTGTATTATTTTTGGGGCGTTACAACTGACATTGTTATGTGCAAAATTGTATGTGTGGTTGGTTAATTTGGTTTTCATATTGTACGATATCAATTATTGGAGTAGAAATAAATAGATTTGTATAAGCTAGTATTTGGTTTGCCAATTACACAATGGATGAATGCAGATTCCCAATTTTATGCTCTATTTTATGAAATGTATGTCTATTTCTTTCTTGACTTACAATGTTGAATCATGATTGATCATATCTGTGACTATAATGAGAGACTAATTAGTTGGAAGGAAGGGAAGATATAAAAATTGAAATTTCCAAAGCAGAAACAAATAAAGCAGCATCTTACTTATGAATATCAATTTAGATTGAAAATTCTTTTCAGATATACTATTTCATTGAAGGATAACTGATGAAAACCACCCAGTCACCACTATTTGTCATTCTTCACTTATTTTACCAGTCAAATTCAAGTTGAAGAATCCATAAGAGCTATGAATTTTTCTATTAGCAATTCTCTATAAAGTCGTGTGTTCAATTCTCTATGATATATATATATATATATATATGTACATGTATCTATGTTCAATGATTACTTTGTGTTTGATAGACAATGGTCTTGATGGGCATAAAAAACTTGCACATAGAAGTTGTTTGAGGATTTGTCAAAAAGTATAATACTTCATTGGCTCCAAGGTTTGACATAGATTTAAATTTTACTATAGTATATGATTTGTTTGTTAGTAATTCTCCATATGGTATGTAGATTCAATCATTTCACTTTTTATTTGACTGAAACATTTGTCTAATCTTTCTATTTTGTTAGGATTTCCCCTCTTGTTTGTGACAAGAAACAAACAAGAATTCTACATGTCAAGTGTTTGAAGATATTTCTGAGAGACAACCCATCAAACCATCAACCCAATGCTGTTGAAAAACTTATTGTATATTAACCTCTTATAAAATGACTATTCTATTTGTAATAGAGCATAAAAGTTTTTAAGAATTCAAATGAGATATTGTAAAGGGAAGGGAGTGTTGTATATCAATGGCGTGCAACCGAACCTATAATAGATTTTATTTATTTATTTTTATTTTAATACTGCCTCACCTATAATAGATTTTAATTATTTATTTATTTTTGGTGTAGGAACATTGCTTTTCTCCTTGAGTATATGTTTTTTCCCTTTAAATTAGCTTTTCTCTTTGCTTTGCTAGATTGCGAAAGTATATGTTCATGTCTCTATGTTCTTTATGTAAATGTTCATGTCTGTCTTTTTTTTTTTTTTTTCCCCAAGTTATTAATTTTTAGGAAATCATTATATTGCCATGGACATCATTGGTACTTTGCTGCTCAGTTTCTTTTATTTTTGTTAATACCCCAAAATTTGTACATCCTACCAGGAATTGAATTGTCTTATACTATTTTTGCTACTTGAATTGATTTTTATTTAACTATATGATTTGCAAAATGCAAGGATGATGGGCTTTGAGAAAACAACTATTGGCAAAAAATTTTGTTAGGTGTACTTGGTTAGGGAATGGCTCCCCTCCATACTCCTCCGTACTTTATTTTTTGGGCTCCATTCTAGGCCCACATTGAATTGGAGAAGTGAGTGGTAATATGGATATGCTTGATCCAGGCATGAACTTGATAACTACAATTATTGGGTTTGGAATGAGTGCCACTCACTCCTTAATCGTTGGTTATAATTTTTTAACACTCCAAGTGAGTTTACATTATATTTAGGTGCTCTGTGAAATGCTTCCAAACTACTTGCGCCATGTTAAAAAATATGGAGCCTCATTGTTGATCAAGCTGTGTGGACTTCAAGTTGTGAGACTGATTGGAGGTCTAAAGGTAAATATGACGAAACTGAATTTCTTTGATGTTTTTACTGAGAGGGTATATAATTTTGTTTTTAATCTGACGTAGTAATTCATTTTTTTACTTGGGCTGAATTATTTAACTAGCTTCAACTAACCACGTGATATGGCTACTGGCTTTCTTTGTTGTGATAGAACAACGTATTGTAGTTGGATCTATTCATACATAGGTGCTATGATCTCAAAGGTTCATCACAAAGCAGAGCAGAAGACCATAAGAGAGCCACATTTAAGGATCTTGATTTTCTGTTTTACCTTGACCCCTTGACCCATCATCGACTTTTAGCGTAAGTTTATCACTCTATTGGTCTCACTAATCATTACCCATTGCAAAGTAAATACTTTGTCAGTTTGGTCAGGGATGAAATTATTTGGAAAGAGAGATTGATATGGAGAATAAGGAGAGATTCTTGGCTAAATTTTTGGAGTTCTAATGTTTTAGATTGGAAAAAATATTCTATTTATCTCCATTACCCCCTTCACTCTGGCAATGGAAGTGTTTGCTATACTTTGTGACATATGTTGCCTTCTGCCACTATTTTTTCTGAAGTACACTATGCTGTTTTTTTTTTTTAATAATTTTTTTGAAGTAGTTATGCTACTGATAATATCATAAAAGTACTTCATGGAGAGCTTATTGGTACTCTCTTTCATCGAGATGCGCACGAGTGGGTCCCACTTGGAGAAGTTGGTGTACACGAGATGGTAGTTGCAGCAAGGGAGGGTTGCAGACGACTACAAGTAAAAAATCACATTGCTTCATGGTTGTTAAAATTTGATATCCTTGTATATATGAGTTGAAGCTCTCTTTGCTTGCAAAACTTATGTGTACGGATTTATATTCTTGTTTTGAAGCATGACTTTTGTGAGTATTGTGATATGCTTTTCCCTACAGGCCATGTCTCCACAAGATAGGAATAAAATTTTGCTGAGCATAGCTGATGCCCTGGAAGAAAATGAAAAACTGATTGCAATAGAAAATGAAGCTGATGTTGCTACTGCACGGCTAGCTAGCTATGACCAATCATTGATAGCTCGACTGGCAAGGCAAGGCTTTGGCCCATTTATGTTTAGTTTTTCTTTCTTTCTTGTAATTTTTATATAGATAGTAGGGCATATTATTTGAGCAAGGCAAGACTAATGATTTATGGAAGTTTGGTTAGATTGATTTCAATTTTTGTTTGGGAAAATTATACAAATAGTCCCTGTAGTCTACACGATGTGTCAATTTGGTCCCTGTAGTTTCAATTTGCTCGATTTTGCCCCTTAATTTAACTGATTGTGTCAATTTAGTCCAATAAATAACAGTTGTTAAGTTAATTTAACGAAGGTCAAACAATGTATCAATTTGGTCCCTGTACTTTACACGATGTGTCAATTTGGTCCCTCTAGTTTCAATTTTCTCGATTTTGACAGGGACTGAATTAACACATTGTGGAAAATATAGGGACCAAATTGACACATTGTTTGACTTTCCGTTAAATTAACTTAACAACCGTTATTTATTGGACTAAAATGACATAATCCGTTAAATTAAGGGGCAAAATCGAGCAAATTGAAACTATAGGGACCAAATTGACACATCGTGTAAACTACAGGGACTATTTGCATAATTTTTCTTTTTTGTTTTACTTCATGATTATTTCCCAGCTATATTTACTTAAAAAAGTGGCATTCCTTCAGTAAAATGTTCTCATTGGGAAATTGCTCACTTTCTTTCTCTAAGCATTCATGTATCATTGTTTCTAAATTCAATCTTATGATGTAATAACATGACCCTCTTATATGCTTTACATCTCTAGTTATATGAGTAATTACATGTTTAATTTGAAATTTTGTGTGGAGTTGTGTTTACATACATGAATTATTTAATTATGACATTTTATCTGTTGGTTATTGGAGAAAACCTATTAAATTGAGACATTTAGACAAGGAATCGGAAGCCTTAGAAGCACGATAACCCAAAATTGACTTTATAATTATGATCAACATGATTTTTAGGACATAATATCAAGTTTTGTAAAAATTTAACTCGTAATGAATTAATTAGAAAAATTTAGGTTCAACACTCTTAAAACTTATACCTAGATAGATACAGGAATCTTGGATGACTTAGTATCAAAAACAAAAATATCTCCTGAGAGAGTGAGAGAGGGTGCTAGAGAAGAAGATGAAAGAGATGAGGCTTTAACAAGAGTGAGGATTGAAGAAATTAAAAAGTGTTTTTGATACTAGAGCTTACGGTATGTATAATTTAATTAGAATATCCTAACCTCTCTCTCTCTCTCTCTCTCTCTCTCTCTAATTGATTTGAGAAGGAAATCTTTACATTCATGTAAGCTAGGGTTTACAACAAGAGTCTTGCTTATGGTAGTTGGTTGATTTGAAGGATGATCCTCTTCTTTTAGGTTGTTTTGAGCTATGTTGAGAAGGATTACCCCTTATTCTTTAGTTTTACATGTTTTGAGCTCATATATGCATCTTGATGTTTATAGATATATATTTTGATAAACCAAGTATGGATGAAAACATAAAAGATTTGGGATGTATATATGAATTTAAAAAGGGTTATGAACTAATTATGCTTGTGATTCATGTTTATTGTGATGATATATCATGATATTGAGCTAATTTTTCCCTATTTTGCACCTTGCAATGTGTTTGGTCAGTTGAATTTTTGTCTAAGTTTCGGACTACCCAAAACAGGGTATATAACCGCACGTGCAGGGCTCATGACCGCACGTACGGGAGGCACAACCGCACGTACGGGGCTCACAACCGCACGTGCTGAAAACAGGGTGAAGGACTGATCTACACTACAATAAAAGCACGTGCGGGCCGCACGTACGGTGGGGACTTCTGCACGTGCGGCTAAAGCTGGAGAATTCTATTCATTTCTTTCGCTCTGTTTAACCCTCAGAATGTGTTGATATGTCCATTTGATGTTTTTATAATGCATTTAATTACATGGAACTTAGCGAACCGAACATTTAAGAAATAAGAGGAAACTAAGGAAAAGTGATGTACTTACGAATTGTGTGCTATGTGTAGGGCACATACAGGAGGGGACCATCATTCATCCACATCACAGTGAGTGATAGTAGTATGATGACATATTTCTTGTATTCATATATGTTATGCAATACTTAATTCACTCTTTTAGCAAATTACTTATGTTATATGAGTTATATTTGATGGAGCAATTGGAATAATTGAACATTGGCATATGAGATATAGACCCGAGGTCGTTCTGTTGTGCTATTATAATGGGCCTAAGGCCGTTTTGCATTTCATTGGGCCCAAGGCCGTTTTGCTATATAATAGGCCTAAGGTCGTTTTGTATTTCGTTCTGCCTAAGGCCGTTTTGCTATCATAATGGGCTTAAGGCCATTCTGTATTACGTTGGGCCTAAGGCCATTCTATCTTATGCGGGCCCGAGGTCATTTAGAAAAGGAAACAAGAATAAGAGCAATTTGTGAGTTATGAATATGCTCGTACTCTTAATCTGTTGTATTGCTATCATTCACTGAGCTTTGCTCACTCCATTTTTATGGATGTTTTGTAGGTAATCAGCCCGCGGGACAACCTTAGGTTAGCCCAGGAGCCTTTTGCTGGATCCGTTTTGCTGAGTCACCTGAAGTGACTCTTTTGTTTTACTTTTGGGAAATCCATATGATGTCATGTTTTGTCGGTATTTAGGGAAATAGACATTATATGTCGTCAATACTTAACTTTTAGGCTGTTACCCTTTTACAAATTTAGTGAATGTGAATGGTGTATGGAATGTTATGTACTTATGTATGGTAACGCATTAAGATCCTGGCATTTAGACACAGCTCAATGAATGTTTTATTCTGCTATTATTTTGCTTCCGTTCAGGCTCCAATATTGAGTAAAACTTAAGATAACAAAGTTGAGGCCTAAGGTCAGGCCGATCATGTCCAAACTTTTAGGGGCAGGTTTGGGCCGTGACATATGATATGTAGATTTCAAGTCTGGCAAACTCAATTTGTGTGCTTGCAAACATGGAAGAGCTAGTTGGTCGTGTTTTGAAAAAAACTATGGTACTGAAATGGACTATATTTTGAGGATTTAATTTATTCAGACTTTGGGTATTTTGATAAGGGAAAGGTGCAAACAGATCATTAATATGTTTAAAAGGATTTAACTAGTAATACTTCGCTTTATCTACTCAAGGTATCTTTTGCTGCACAATCAAATTCTGACTTTTGCACCTTGAGCTAGAAATGAAGAAACTAAGTTAGCTTCTTTGAAAAGAATGTGAATGCACGTCTACAATTTTTATCAACACAACTGACCATATTCCTTCTTCTTCTTCTTTTTTTTTTTTTTTTTTGTTTCCCATTACTGTAAAAGGTTATTACTTTTTGATTTTATATTCATGGCCTTTGATCATCATCATCATTGATCTCATGAATTGATATTTTTTGGCAGATTCCTCTTAGAGAAGACATCATCTCCCTTGGGTGTTCTCCTAATTATTTTCGAGTCTCGTCCCGAGGCACTAGTTCAGGTAAACAGGGCTTGCAAGTTTTTGGATAAGGTTGAAGTTGAGCTGATAATAAATACATAACTAAAGATTGGAAATTGAGAATTTGGATGTGTCTCCACATATGAATGCTAGTCTGTCTATGAAGTCATGGAGGTGATATATTTCTTTCTAATTCAATTATCCTAGCTTACTTCTTGATTTGTTTGTTTTGGTGGTGTTAAAGTCGCTAGTTTTTCTGTGTCAACAAGAACAATGTATTGGGTATGATAAATGAGATACTTAATACATGCAATGTGTTAGATATGAATTTTTACTTAATTGTCCTATAAATAGTAAGTTTATTCATATGCTTCTAACAGTCTTTGAATTAATTTGTGTTTTCGTTTTTCAGGTCAAAAATTGTTTGGAGAGATGCAAAATATGTTTAAAAAATTCAAGAACTTTGTACTTCAAGTTTTTTCATTTTTCAATATATATGTAATTACAGTTAAAAACTTTTTATTAATTCCTTTGTATATACTTTTCAACATTCAACTTTCATTTATGAAATATATGACGTTATTCCTTTCAATGTGGTTGTGATTCAAAAGATAGTATATAGTGTGTATTACATTCTTCAAATGCGCGTACAAAAATAATATTGATTATTCTTCAAATATGTCGAACCCTTTTTTTATCACATGTCATATAACGTGTGATATTATCTCATTATTAATCATAGGTTTTATTAGATATTAATCACACTTAAAAATCTGTGATCTAAATGTTTATTAGCATAGGTTTTATTAGTTATTAATCACACATAAAAGATGTGATCTAAATATTTATTATCCCATGCAAAACGTATGATGGAATCATTTTTTAATGACACTCAAAACGTGTGATTAAAAATAACCCTTTTTAATCACACTCCCAAAGATCATACTTTAACAAACCTTACAACTGTAGACACCCCATTTTTGACCGTCCTTGAGACTTGAACGTCACCGTTTGAACACTCGATGATCATCCTTGTTTGTGTTCATCTTGAGTTCCCTCTGGTCTCGGCCACGTGCCTTGCCTCAAGACCTCTCGACTCGACTGTTTTGTGTTTAGTTTTGCACCAAACACTTGTGTTTTGCTTTTGAGGGGCAGGGAATGGCTTGTTAGCCATCCCCACACATCACCGGCCATGGCTTGAGGCCTCTGGCCATTGTTTTGTTGCCATCGGCCAAATGTTTGGCCGGCCGGCACTCTTTATGGTCGGCCGACCATTGTTTTGGCCAATTTGTCATTTTTGGCTGGCCGACCACTGTGCATCTTCTTTTGGCAGATATTTTGTGTCAGCTGTGATAGCTGGCACCCACTTTGCCCCCCCTCCATACACGTGTATGGAGGGATTTGCTTCCTTAACTTAGCTTCCCTTGGAAGCTTGGATTGGCCTTGCCTATAAGAGGAAGGCCTCCCCTCCCTTTCCAGAGGTTGAACAACTCTGAGATTAGGGCATATATATATATATATATATATCTATATCTCTCTCTATATAGTTGTGTGTGTTTGGTGTTCCAAAAGGGTATTTTTGTTCTTAGTTTTGCACTAAGGCACCTACTATTACACCATACTCCGGTTGTGGGGCTGTTAAGGGATTGGTTTCAAGGTTTTTGAGCTGATTTTGATCCAAATGAAGGTCTGAGGTTGGTGTTCTTGAAGTGTTCTTCAAGGGTAAGAACCTATCTCCTTTATTGTCCATTCTTGCACTAGCTTTTAACCTATCTTGCATCTGTTTTTGAGCTTAGTGCATAACATATAAAAGTTCTGATTTTGTTAGCTTTAGAACTTTGTTTAAGGTCTCTTTGAGGTTTGGGGTTGTCTCCCTCCTCCAAGGCCTTGTTAGGCCTTGTTTAAGGCCATCTATTTTGGCCATTGTTGTGGTCTTTGCATGACCTCTCTACCACTGAAATCCAGAGGATTTTCAGTGGTGGAGAGGTGGTTTTGAGGTCCTAAATGGGAGAGGGTCATCCCCTCTCCATGTTGTCTTTGATGCTCACATAAGTGGCTTGTGTTGTAGCTTGTATGCCTAGCTTGCTTTAGCTTCACCTTAAGTGTTATTTGTGCTTATTTTTCCATGATATAGCACTATTTTTAGTTGGTTTAGACACACCATGCTTGCTTTGTATACTTGTCTTGTAATGCCATGAATTGCCTTAACATGTGTCTAGCATTTAGACTACTATGCTCACTTGTTTTGGCCTAGCTTTGTGAAGCTTTTATGCATGTTTTAATATGCCTAAGGTCCATTTGTGGTTGTTTTGGCCATCCATGACATGCTTTGTATAGCCACCTTGCATTTTGGCTTGTTAGCCTTGGGTATGTGAGTGTAGAGCATGCATTACTTGGCTTGTTTCAGTGGTTTGGCACCACTTATAACATCATTTCAGTCCTTGTGGTATGCTTGTATGCTTGCATTTGATGCCCCTCTTAATGCTTTAAAAGGCTTGTGTCTTATGCTCCATGTTTGGACCTTTATGTATGCTTCCATGTTTAGACCATTTAGATGCCATCTAAGTGTGTCTTTTGTCTTGTTTAGACCTACATCGGACCTGTTTTAGGTCCTCATGGCCCTTTGGGGCTTGCTTCATATCGCTTTGGTTTAAGCCCCCTTGAGTCTTGGACATTGTTGCATGCTTGGCTTGTCTTGTTTACTTGGTTCGGCACCTTTATAACATGATTTTCAGAGCTTAGTATGCGTGCTATATGTCCACATTTGTCCCTTTTAAGTGTGCTTAAAAGTCCCCTCCTTATGCTTAAGTGTTGGTCCATTCGTATGCGTGTTTGCATGTGCATTTGTACCTTATTTCCATAGCATTTGGCCACTGTTTTGGGCTTGTTTGAGAGCTGCCTAAACTAGCTTAAGACCATCCTTTGCATATTGTTGCATGCTCGCCTTGTGTGTTGTTGCATACTTGACCTATCGCATGTGTTGCATGCTTGAATCACATCGCATTTGGCATGCATTCTTCCTTTTTGTCGTGGTTGCTTAACATGTTACGTGTCTTGCATGTTTGCATGTTGGCATTGCATCTTGCATGCTTGTTAGCTTGCATATGTTGTTACATGCCTTGTATGCTTGTTTGCTTAGGTTGCGTGCATAGTGCACATTACTTGTTTGCATTGTCATGTTGCATACTTAGCTTGCATGCCTAGGTTGTATTGCATTGAGTGCGCATGCCTTGCCTCTTGAAATCACCATGATAGAGGTTGAGCCTTATGTGTTTATTTGGTTTGCATTTCATTTGATATTGACATGGCACATTTGGTTTCTTGGGCCATCACGCATGGAAATGCGCGATTGGTGGTCCGAGAATCAAGGACCATCCTCCTTTGAGTCATGAACATGATAAGGAGGGTGTTGGTGCACACATTTGCTTGAAATGCATTGCCATGCCATGTTTGCCCTCTGCTGCTATCAAAACAGGATTCTGCAGGCATAGATGGCCGACCGACTACACTAAGTGCCGACCGGCCATTAATTGGTGGCCGAGAGCTCAATAGATGGTCGATGACCACTTCTCCATAGCCGATGATCATTCCTCGTGGCCGGTGGCACCCCACAGTGTTCAGAGAGTGTTCCTTGGGACTTGTGCAGTCTTCAAAGGAGGAAAACAGTGAAAACAGAGGCAGCTTGTGCATGGCGTTGGATTTCGGAGCGAAGTCGAGCGTGCGTACATTGGGCCCTCTTCTCGAGGCTGTTTTACCGCTTTATTAGCTTAGTTAATTTGCTTAACTAGTTAATTGGTCTGTAATTATTTAATTAGCTTGTTAATTAATTAAATTGTATTATTCTTTTGGTCCCTCCGAGCGAGGGCGAATTTGTAATAAGTGTGGGTGCATGTGTGCATGTCTTCCAACGCCCACTTCTTTCTCCCTTTTACTTACCTGCTTTTGATGGTTAGTATTAGGGCATATTTCATTTAGCATCCTTATGCTATGCATGCGTGCATCCATTCATTTGTATTGCATGCACCGGGCTCAGCGCATCATACTAATTGCATAGTATTTCAAAACTAACTTAAATACGTGCTATTTGTTGCATTCCACATGCCATCCTAGGATTAGCCGAGCCTATTCTAGTTGCATTTTGTATGCGATGCATTAGCCACTTAACATGGACTTGGATCATACATTGATTGCTAACAAGTTCTTTGTTTTGGTTCGGAGTACTCGGTAAGCTTTTTATGCTTTAGCATCTCGCATGTGTGTGAATGTTAACATGACAGCATGCTTACCATGTGGCTATATGCTTATGTGATATAAACTGCCTGAATGCTTGTGGGTGAAGGTTGGATTGTTTGAGTTAGAACGACTCATTAGAATCCGTGTTTTAGCCTGCTTGCGAGTAGCAAATTTCAAACCATTTTCCAAATAAATGGATATGCGATGCTTTGTTCCAAATTAGGCGATCTAGTCTATACTTTTGTGTTGTGCGCATCACATAGTAAGATTAGCTAATTAATCGGAATAAGAACACATAACGTTTTCAAAACTAGATATCATGGTTAGTAGAGGCCGATCTTTGATCGGGCGAGAAGGGGTGCTCATAGCTGACCTTCCCCAATCGTACCCAAGTTTCCGAGCCGAGGCAACTTTGGTGATGACGGACACGTAGCCTTAGGCAAACGAGTCAGAGTTTCCTAAATTCCCCCTTAAAAAATATTTAGGTGGCGACTCTGTATCTGGCAAAGCAGTCCATGTTTGGCACTTCTTTCAAAAAAATCTGTTTTCCAAAACGATTTGCCGGATTTGGACTCTTTGGTGATTTATCAATCTCGCATTGCACTTTGCGAGATCAGATTAAGAACCGTGACTATTTGAGTCTGAACTGTAGCATGAGGCCCACGAGGACGCGTCTACAACAACGTGTGATTAAATAACATATATCACACATAAAATGTGTGATCTATTAATGATTTTGTAGTATTGCTTTGTTTTCAATGATGGTAATTTTGAGGGGAATGAGAATGCAATTTTAATTTTGACGATTTTAATATTTAAAATAAATTGAAATGAGAAAGTGATTTCTAATTATCTATTCTAACATAAATCATATTTCTAAACTAAGTTTTTTTTTTTTTTTTAATTTATCGTGGTTAGTTATTAGATTAGCACATCGAGTGAGTTAAAACTCACACCCAAACATCTTGTAAGAAAATCTTACCCTTCCATTCCACTCCTAAGAGTTGAACCCAAGACCTCTCCCTTAGGAAAGGCTTGGTGGCCAAAGGGCTAATCAACTAGGTTAGCGTCCCCTGGTTATATTCATAAACTAAGTAAGAATCCGATTGCTTCTTAGAGGACTACAAGTCATTTACACTATGTTTAGATAGTTTTGAAAAGAGAAACAAAAAATATGAGAAAAATGAGAATGAAATATAAGTTAATTTTTTTCTCCAAACCCAATCTTAAGAGTAAAAAAATAGTTTGGCCTACAATATTTAAAATTTTATTATTTTATGTTGATAAATGAAACCAAAAATTTAAACAAAAATGACACAAGATTTTTATTACTAATAATCTCAATATTAGTAATCAAATTTTCATTCTCCTTCAAAATTCTAACCATTCAAATAGAGCCTAAATTTATTACTCTACAAGGAATCAATATGAACAAGAGAAGCTCAGTCTGATGGTTTCACTATTTTTCTCTTGAGGTAAATCTATTCATGTGAGTCTGTGATCTCATCTGCTAAGAGTTATAGTTACAACAATCAAGTCAGTTAGATTAGTCAAGTCACTTAGAATAGTTAGTTTAACTAAAGCAGTTGCAAAGTTGTTAGAACTCTAGTTGATGTAACTATAGTTAAGTAAGTGTATCTGACTATAAATACTATATATGATCATTGTAGATCTTTCTTATTGAGATTGAATAAAGTAAAATCTTCTTTATGGTATCAGAGCCATATAGCTCCAACGAGTATTGATCTTCCAAGACTGTTCTTCGAAGCTCTTTGAAGCTCCTCTTATGGCAAATTCATCTTCCTCTATGTCCCAATCAATTCCTTCCAATCTTGCACTATTTATCTCAAATCTTAGCCCGTTTGTTACAATGAAGTTAGATTCAACAAACTACATAGTATAGAAAAATCAGTTGCAAAATATATTGCGTGCAACCAAATTGATTGGCTTTGTAGATGGATTGAAGGATTGTCCATCATTTACTCTTATCAATGTAAGCAACAAAGAAGTTTCTAATCCTGAGTATGCTCAATGGATAAGCATTGATGCTCATCTTCTTAGTTGTATTATAGCTACTCTGTCTCCAGCAATCTTTACCTCTGTTTTTCATTGTAAGACAAGCTATGAGGTATGGACTGTTCTTCAATCTCGTTTCACTTCACTTTCTAGATCTCACATTCATCAACTTAAGAATAAGATAAATTGCCTAACCAAGAAAGGATTAAGCATGGATGTATTTCTGAATGAGTTTAAAGCCGTAGTTGATAAGCTAGTTCTAGCATGTGCACCTGTTAATGATAAGGATATCATTTTGTTAATCTTAAATGGATTGACAGATGAGTATAATCCTTTTAAGACTACAATCCGAGCCAGATCTGAGTCCATTTCACTTGAAACCCTAAGTTCTTTGCTTTGCTCTGAGGAGATTCGTATTGAAGCTGCAAACAAACATTCTCATGCATATGAAATTCCCTTTGCCTATGCTGCAAGTACTAAATCCTTTTCTAATTGAGGTATCTAATCAAGGTTACAGAGGTAACTTGTCTAACAAAGGATGAGGTAAATATTTTAGAGGTTCTGACTCACGTCGAGAAGGAAGGAAAAATTTTCACACCAATCAACATCAGTCTCAGACTTTTCAGAATTCTCAACCAAATACATACAATTCTCAGTATGGTACTGGTTCTAGTGTTGTTTGCCAGATCTGTGGTAAGCCCAATCATATAGCCTTGGAGTCTTGGTATCTCATGGATCATAGTTTTCAAGCTTCCTCCAAATCAGGCACACCTAAAGCATATATAGCTTCTACTTCTCAGCCTCAGACCTTATCTGTTCCAACTAACTGGTATGTTGATTCTACAGCAACCAGTCATATTATAAATGACTTGACTCATCTCTCTGACTATCAGCCTTATCAAGGCATTGATCGAGTCACAATTAGCAATGGTTCTTCTCTTCTTATACATTACATTGGTAATGGGTTACTTCTTACCCCCTCTTTTCCACTTAAACTTCAAAAAGTTCTTTATGTTCTTCATATTTCTTCTAATTTGATATATGTTCATAGGCTAGCTTCTGATAACAATTGCTCTATTACCTTTGATGCTAATAAATTTGTTGTTTAGGACAAGGCACCAAGAGCATTCTGTATAAAGGCCTTCATTCTCAGGGTCTTTATCATGCTCCTCAATCAGTTTTTATGTTCACTTCATCTTCTCCACAGGCTTGTTTCAAAAGCACTACTTCTACCACTGCTTGTTCTTCGACTACTGCAACTGTTTCACCTCCAAATTGGCATCTCAAACTTGGGCATCCTTCATCCACAAAGCTTCACCACATTATTAACACTTTTCATTTGCCTTCACACACTTCATCTAGTTTATGCCCTCATTATTGTGTCTCCAAGACACATAGGCTTCCTTTTAGTTTGTCCAATTCAACAATTAATAAACCTTTAGCCTTAATATATTCAGATATTTGGGGCCCCTTTTTTGCTTCTGTATCAAGCTACAAGTATTAAGTTGTTTTCATTGATGATTTCAACAAATTTACTTGGTTGTTTACTTTTTATTACAAGAGTGAGGTGTTTTCTAAATTTCTTTAATTCAAAGCTTCAGTTGAAACTCAGTTTTCTGCATCTCTTCAAATACTTAGAAATGACAATGGTGGTGAATACTTATATACTGAATTTCAGAATTTTCTTAAGAGTAAAGGCATATTACATCACCTCACTTGCCCTCATACTCCTCAAAATGGAGTAGCTGAGAGAAAGCACAGGCATCTAATTGAAACAACTATTGCTTTAATGCATCATGCTTCTTTGCCTTTACATCTTTGGTTTAAGGCACTAGCTATAGCTATAGTGCTTATTAATAGATTACCTACTGCTAAACTTCACTCACTTACTCCTTTTGAAGTACTTTTCTACACACCTCCAGATTATTCTTTTCTTAGAACTTTTGGCTGCAGATGTTACCGTTGGTTAAGGCCCTATACCAAACACAAGCTTCAACCTTAGTCTATTCCATGTATTTTCATTGGTCATCATCCATCAGTGAAAGGCTACTGATGTCTTGATCCTTCTACTGGTCATGTCTATCTTTCTAGGCATGTTGTGTTTGATGAAAATTGCTTTCCTTTTTCTTCTTGTGCTTCTTCTTCACCAGTTCCATCAGTTACTCAATTAAATTCCTTTTCTGGGCTTCTACTTGTCCTCTTTCTTCATCTATTCCTCATTTCTCTAGCTCTTCTTCTTTTGTTCCTCCCTCTTCTTCTAGACCTACAACTCCAGTTGTCCCTATGCTTGTTTCTCGTTCTGTTACTCTGTGTAGACACCCCATTTTGACTGGCCCTAAGACTTGGGCGCTTTCTTTTGATTACCCGATGATGACAATCAGAATGTGTTTTCTCACAGAATCCTCAGTAAGAGAGATGGAATTTGAGTTTTAATCCCAACCTTTACACATTTTTGGCCAAATTATTTTTCGTCCAAAATTCACTAATCTCCACTACCAAAAGAATATTGGTTGTTCAATCTCCACTACCAAATTTGTACACATCAATCTCCACTCACTATCCACTTTCATAATCACACCCCACCATCCCCACTCACCATCCACTTTCCTAATCACACACCACCATCACCACTTCTCATCCACCTCCATTATATATTGTCTCCCATTAGCTCTATTAGTGCCCCCATTAGCTCCATTATATTCCCTAAATGCTCCACTTTGTCCTCTATTTTGTCTTCCACCATTGCCTATATAATGAGAGCACTAGTCTTGAGTTTGAGGAAAGGAATTAGAAGAGAAATGTAGAGAGAATGCTAAATTTGAGTTAAAATTTGAGAGAAAAGAAAGCCTTGAAAACAATAGAGTTGTCTTTCCAAAATAATGAAGTTACCTAACCTCTATATAGCCTTGATCAGAGAGAATATTCTTGCCAAGTAAATAGTGATCTGTAATGCCCCAAAATAATTACAATGTGCCTATCTCATAACAGTCGCTAAGTGGTAACATACATGAATTGTTACGCTTTCATTAATCAGAGTTTGATATACAAAAGGTGACACATGCGATATACATTCATAAATAGTACATCCTGAATCTACTACATGTATTACAAGATTGAGAAAAGAAATGGAAGCTAAACAGATAATCGTATGCCTTAAAGGATTACACTTGTCCAAGTCAATGCTTGGGTACATCAAAAGTGAGTCTTAATCTCAATACATATAAAGCCCTAGGCTTGTACAAAATAATAAAAAAAAATATTAAAAAAAAAAAAAAACAACACTAAGCCTTCAGCTCCACAATCCTCCCAAGCTAAATCCATGATGGAGGCATGTCACCAGTACCTGAAAATAGTTTTTCCATAGAGAGTGAACCAGAGCCTAGTGTAGACACCCCATTTTTGACCGTCCTTAAGACTTGGACGTCACCGTTTGAACACTCGGTGATTATCCATGTTTGTGTTTGTTTGGAGTTCCTGGAGTTCTCGGCTACGCGCCTTGTCTCAGGATCTCCGAACTCGACCGTTTTGTGTCTGGTTTTGCACCAAACACTTGTGTTTTGCCTTGGAGGGGCAGGGAATGCCTTGTGAGGCATCCCCACACACCACGGCAGTGGCTAGAGGCCACCGGCTGGTTTTTGTTGCCACCGGCAATATATATTGCCGGTCGGCACTCTTTGTTGCCGGTCGGCACTCAATTTTGTCAAAATGACAATTTTGAGTGGCCGACCACTGTTCATCTACTTTTTGTAGATATTTTGTGCCAGCTGTGATAGCTGGCACCCACCCATTCCCCTCCATACACGTGTATGGAGGGATTTCCCTCTTGGATGGCTTGTTTTGTAAGCTTTACAAGAGGGAATTGCCTATATAGGAGAGGTTCTTCTCTTGGCATTAGGGTTAGACACTTGTTAGACATTTTAGACAGCTTTGGAAAAGCTTGAGTTCTAGGGTTAGAGTTAGATATATTTTCTATCTCCATAAGTGTGTGTTTTGTGCCATTTTTGCTCACACACACACACTAACACACTATCTCTTGGACTTGAGACCCTTGGAGGCTTGTTTTTGGAGCTTTGAAGCTAGTTTGGAGCTCAAGAAGGCTATTGGAGCATCATTTGTGAAGGTGGTCTTCAAGGGTAAGAAACTTCCCTTTTATTCCCCATTTTTGCATCCTATTTCTACCTATCTTAGAGCTGTTTTTGTGCTTAGTGTTTAATACAAAAAAGTTCTGTTTTTAGGCCCTCTTGATAGTTTATTAAGAGTGTTTTGTGCTTTGGGGAAGTTTGACCCCTCTTAGGCCTTGCAAGGCCCTTGTTTTGTGCCATTTTGTGCAAGTTTCGAGACTTTGGTGTTTGGGCCTCTTCACCACTGAAATCTTGAGGGATTTCAGTGGTGGAGATGGTGCCTTGAAGTCTCCAAAAGGGGAGGGCCACCCCCTCTCCTTGTTGTCCTTGAAAGGGACCATTTTTGGCCTCTTGAGGGAGCCTATGTTAGAGTGTGTTTTGATCATGTCTAGGCTGCATTTCATGCTTATTATGCCATAATATAATCATGTTGTGTGTTGGTTTTGGTACACCATGCATGCTTAGCATACCTACCATGTAATGCCTTGTAATTGCCTTAATATGCCTTAGGTTGTTAGCCTTTGTTCGAGCATGTTTTAGGCTTAGCCTTGTGAATGTTTTGTGCTTATTTTGCCATGCTTTAGGTCTGTCCATAGTTGTTTGGATCGATTTTGGCATGCTTAGTATAGCTCCTTTGCATTTGTGGCTTGTCGGGCTTGTATGCCTCAAGTATGTGAATGTGTAGCATGTGTTGATTGCATCATTTTGGTGGTTTGGAACCATCCAACATGTAATTTCAGTCCCTTTGGCATGCTCATATGCTTGCCTTAGTTGCCTCTTTGTTGCTTTGAGAGCATGTGTTGTATGCCCTATGTTTTGACCATTGTGCATGCCTTTGAATGTGAGCCACTTAGATGCCATCTAAGTAGTCCTTTGGCCTTGTTTTAACATGCTAAAAATCTGTTTTTAGTTGTTTTGTTGTTGTTTAATGCATGCCATGTTGTTATGCTAAATGTGCTTCAAAGCTTCATGACTTGCCTCAAGTACTTGGACCATGCTTGCATGCTTATGCTTGTCTCATTTGGGTTGGTTTGGCACACATTTTGACATGATTTTAAAGCTTTTCATTCCATGCCAATTGTCCATGTTTAGCCTCTTTCGAGTGTGCTTGAAAGTTGCTAGTTTAATGCTTAAGTGTTGGACCATGATTGCATGCATGTGTGTGTGCATTTGGCTTTCATTTCCTTGGTTTTGGCCACTGATTTTGGGCCTATTTGGAGTTGCCTAAGTCATGTTTAAGTCCACCCCTTTGCTTGGTTTGCATGCTTGCCTTGTATGTGTGTTTGCATAACTAGCATTCTTGTTTGCATCCCATGTTGCATACTAGTTGACATGCTTAGGATTGCACACATAGACATGCATGCCTTGTTCCTTGATCTAGTGATAGGAATTGGGCTCCTTTATTTGTTTGGTTTGCATGCATTTGAAATTAAAAGGGCACACTCGATTCTTTAGGCCATCATGCATGGAAATGCGTGATTGGTGGCCCGAGAGTCGAGGCACATCCTCCCTTGAGTCATTAACATGATAGGGAATGTGATTGGTGCACACATAGCTTGAATTGCATTGCCATGCAAGATTTTGCCCTCTGCTGCTGTGAGTTGCAGGTTCTGCAGGAATTTATTGCCGGCCGGCAGTATTTAGTGCCGACCGGCAGTCAATCTATGGCCGGTGGATCTATTTTGTGCCGATGGCCACATCCTAGTGCCGGTGGTCACTTCCTCCAGCCGGTGGTGATTCCCAGTATCCAGAGAGGCATCCTTGAGACTTTGGCAGTTTTTCAGAGGAGCAAAGCAGGGAAAACAGAGGCAGACTATGCATGGCAGTGCGATTCCGAGCGAGTCCCGAACATGCGCTGCATCTGACCCGCTTCCCGAGGGCTTTACTGTTTTAATTAGATTAATTAATTTGTTAATTTAATTAATTTGTAATATTTAATTAGCTTGCGCAGTTAACTAATTTGTATATTCTTTTGGTCCCTTCGAGCGAGGGCAAATCTGTAATAAGCGTGTGTGAGTGGTGTGTATGTCTTCCAACCCCCACTTCTTTCTTTCCTTTTATTTACCTGCTTATGATGGTAGATTAGGGCACGTTTATTTGAGCATACCTTATGCAATGCATGCGTGCATCCATACATTTGTTGACATGCACCGGGCTCGGTACATCATACAAACTGCATTGTATTTTCAAATCTAACTTGAATGCGTGCATCAAATGATTGCATTCCACATGCCATTTTAGGGTTAGCCGAGCCTGCTCTAAACTGCATCTCTGTATGTGTTGCATTAGCCACTTAACATGAACTAGGGCATGCATTTTTGCTAACTAGTTTATTGTTTTGGCACGGAGTATGATGTAAGTATTTTATGCTTTAGCATATCGCATGCGTGTGAATGTTGCCATGACAGTATGCTTGCCATGTGGCTAAATGCTTACGTGATATTACTGATTGAATGCCTGTGGGTGAAGGTTGGATTGTTTGAGTTGGAAAAACTCGTTGAAGTCCGTATTTTAGCCTACTTGCGAGTAGCAAATTCCAAAGCACTTTTCAAAACAAACGGATATGCAATGCTTATTTCCAAATTAGGCAATCTAGTCTATACTTGTTTGCTGTGCGCATAACATAGTAATTCTAGGCTAATAACCGGAACAAGAACACATAACGTTTTCAAAATCGGATATCACGGTTAGTAGAGGCCGGTCTTCGGACGGGCGAAAGGGGGTGCTCATAGCTGACCTTCCCCGATCGTACCCAAGCTTCCGAGCCAAGACATTTGGTGATGACGGACACGTGGCCTTGGCACCGAGTCAGGGTTTCCTAAATTTCCCATTTTAAAAATATTTAGGTGGCGACTCTGTATCTGGCAAAGCAGTCCATGTTTGGCACTTCTTTTTCAAAATCTGTTTCTTTTCTCAAAACGATTTGCCAGAGTTGGACTCTTTGGTTCAGATTTAGAACCGACGCTAATCGAGTCCGAACTGTAACCCCGTTGAGGTCCCCTCGCGGGCATGTTACAGTTTTTGGCGACTCTGCTGGGGAGTTTAGAGAGCTTGACTCGAACTTGTGATATCCCGTTTTGATTTCATTTATGTGTCTCTTTGCATTGCATGTGCATTGGTGCACCTAGGACACCGTGTTTGCCATCTGCCATTCCTGAACGGTTTGCCAGAGGCTTGTCTTGTCAAGGCATGACCATAAGGCTGACTGGTTATGGGCTCTGACAGCATGGGAACACAAACCCCGGTTTTACCGGGGCACCCTTTTCGACCATTCGACCTAGTGCATTTTCGAATCCATAGTGACCATTCCAAACTAGGACAGGTTGCTTACCCGATATAGGTTGTTTGAAACCGCTGCGTGCGTAGTGAAACCCTAGCTCCTGACAAAATAGGACAGGGAAACCCCCCCAACATAGGGGTGTATTGGCTCTCTCTTACCTGCTATGTGCTTTTAGAGTGTATCTCTGCAGGGAACGCATATATCAGTTTGCAAGTTTGAGCATCAGGCCCGAGGGCGCTAGTATCAGTGTTGTTGAGAATCAGTTATATCTGCGGGTATCAGTTCAGTTCTGAACAGTGATTCTGGGGAACAGTGATCAGTAGTAGAGTGCAGTTGTTCGGCTACACCCGTGTTTGATCTGTTTGGGGCTGAAATACTGCTTGTTTTTCCGTTTCAGTTCAGAGATTCAGAGAATTGATCCAGAACAGCTAGTGTCTTCTCCTTGCTGAGGCAGGACTTAGCATGACGCAGAATTCAGAAGAGATCGTGGTCATGACGGCCGCGTTGGATCAAGGAATCACCCTACACAGTGAGACTACTGTTGATATGCCGCATCACCCAGATCGCCGGCTGCGCACCCAGTTTGGGCCCCTCAGCTATATCAGGCTCGCGAGCCTACTACATTTGAACTAATGGGATGATAGGTGATCTTCAAAGATCCGTGGCGGATCTCGCCTATGGAATGTCGGCTTCACCGCCAGCCGCACCGTATGCGGGAGCTTTGTACCCCAGGAGCCCCCGCTGTTGGGCCGAATTGTTATTGAACTTAGTCAACCAGAGATGGCCTCCAGTTATAAAATGACATGTCAACACCAACTCAAATCCTAGATCAGGCTGAGGCCCGAGACAAAGGTAAAATGAAGACAGATGCCGACCCTATCGAACAACTGCTGTGGGCAGTAGAGGCTTTGAAAGCCAGGGGGATGAACAAGCAACAGATATCTGCAGTTGTGACAAAAGCTGTGGAAGACGCTTTCCCCACTCCGCCTGAGGGCAGTTCCAGTCAATCAGAGAACCGGGATAGGCCCCGTCATGCCAAAACAGTTCTTCCACTCCCAACCCTGCATCCGGAAAGGATCAGAAATCCAAGGCCGCACCCGCCGATCCGTTCGCTAGTGCATCTAGCAAGAGTGCTCAGGCTCCAAAGTACCTGCCCGAGGGCGCAGGGTCTTCCATCCTCTTTACATGCCTTTGTCTAGGGCACTTTTGATTTTGGCCAAAAAGGGGCATCTTACACCTCTTGAGCCCCGACCTCCCGAAGAATCTCCCTGCTACGCATGATCCTGCTCAGTACTGTGCGTACCACCAGCAGACAGGCCATGCTACCGACAATTGTTTCCGCCTCCGGCATGAGGTGCAAGATTTGATTGACAACGAGGTTATCCTCCCCCACCAGCAAAGTCAGTCACCACCCAGTTGTTGGATTTTGAGGACACAGATACTGCGAGTATGTAATCAGAAGGTGAACCGCCTGCGGGCAGTGCTGGTGCATTTTTGGATGTGGCGTTTGGCACGCATTTTTGGGCATCTGTTAATGTTAGTCTTGTAAATTCTGACTTGGGTGTCGAGTCAGTCTTTTGTTTTGTTTTGAGTCTGTCTCATTGTCTTGAGTCAGTCCTTTTGCTTATGGGTCTGTCTTTTGTAATGAGTCAGTCCCTCTTGTATAGTATACCAGGTGATTTCGGGTTGTTGCCTCAAACACCGTTTTGTCTGTAATTAGTTGTTTTTGCTTTTTGAGTCTGTTGCTGCCGAGGAGCCAGCTATACCAACAAACTTGAATGAAACAGCCGTGGCTATCACGTTCCGTACTTGTTGCTATTTGAGTCAGCCGTGCCAGAGGATGTGAATGGAACGACAGTATACCACCTACTCTCTTGTGCCTTAAACATCGTTGTAATGACCTAAGCTTTTCATAAAACCCTTTTTGAACACTGCGGTGATAAAGAAGAGAAAGGAATTCCTCGGGTTTTGCAAAATTTTGATCATTTTGAGAGAAAGAGAGGCACGCTAAGCTTTTAATGAATGAAATCATGCTTGTCGGCGTGAGTACTGAGAAGGACCCTGGTTTGATCCAGACTGGTTCCACACTATCTTCAGCGCGAGCGATTTGTCGCTTTCTTAAAAACTTTCAAAAACAAAATGTTTTGCGCGGTCCTGTGAAGACTTGTGTGGAATTGCTCTTGAGATTGTGCAGCCCAGGATCGCTCTCAGCCTCAAGATTCAACCTATTATGTTGCAAACTGGAATCCGTTCAAAACGTTCAACAGTGCCATGAAACGCCTGTGTGGCCCATTTTGAGGCAGCCCTCGAGCAAGAGGCATCAAAGTCAGATCAAGGAGATCAGATCCCACCGGCAAGGCTCGTGAAGCAACCGTGATGGATTTTTCTGCAAATCAACACAGCAGTCATTCTCCGGGACACAGAAAGGCTTCAATCTCAAAACCATTTGGCATGGGCTTGCTACACTTTTACCCTTTGAGAGGCTCGCTGGGCCGAAAACCCGGAAGGGCGGCCCAGGCAAAAGTTAGAGCAAAGAAAAAAAAAGGAAAAAGAATAAAAAGAAGAAAAAAGGGAGAAAAAGAAAAAAAAATCAAAAAGAAAAGAAAAGAAAAGAAAAAGAAAAGAAAAAATAGCTCGCAAGGTCGAAAACCCGCATTGGGCGCCTTGGCAAAAGTTAGAGCCTAAACAGTGAAGGTTAAAATACCCGAGTGTACCTTAACCGGAACTACGTAAGGCTTGATTCCCATGTTTGGGATACGTAGGCAACTTCATCCTGAAGTCCAGCCCCCAACGCTTCCATAGCGTCTCAGTCCATGTCATGGTTTTGATCACTTGTGCCTCCTCCGAATCTGATGTCTCGATTGCAGCAACCTGGAACTACGTGATTAACTTCCTCTTGAAGTCCAAACCACCAACACCTTCCAGGTGACTGTGTCCATATATTGATTCAAACCGTCTTCGTCTCCTCCGCGTCCGAGGGTCCGATCGTCGTCAACAAGGACTGGCTTACAATGTGCCGCGGCATCATCCAAACAAGGGGCAACTTTCCGTTGCCATCCAGTGCCATAAGTTGCCCTGAGTTACCGTCCAAACCAGGGGCAACTTTCCGTTGCCTTATCCCCCTTTAAGCCAGGGGCAATTTCCATTGCCCCCGATCCGAGGTTGCATATCTCGAGGGTAAGTTCCGCGCTCGTTGAGCGTTGACTGTTTGCAAAAATAGTTTTTGAAAATTTTCACTGAAGTTGACTATTTTCTCGAAAACTATTTCATTTTTTTTCAAAATTGGACCATGTTTGGATCCAAAAGGAGAATTTTCAGTGCTCACAGCCTGATTCGCATGATTTTCAAATCAAAAATCGAACAAGTATGTTAATCCGACTCTCATTTTGGTCAAAACTTGTTTTAGGAAGAAAACAAAAAATGGTCAAAGTGACGAACTAGGGGCACAATTGAGTCAGGTCTTCTGTCTTTCCCCCGTCAACACACTCGCCAGAAAGGCACCCTATCTACCAGAAGAAGCGGCTGCAAGCTAGCTGTATCGGGCACGAGCCCACAACCTCTCGTTTACACATCAACCACTCTGGGAAGGAATGAAAAATGAGAGATTAAAGAATAGAGAGGAGTAAGTTGAGAGAAAAGTAAGAAGAGTCTTTCGAGAGAAAAACCGAGCCTGAGGGTCGAGTGATGTGAGTATCACAAATCAGAAAGGGTGGGAAATACCCGGAGGAACTGGCTCCCCGAGATTTGAGGTCTCTCCTTGTGTAAACACATCCGTGTGTCGTGTCTTTTGATTTGTCAGTCTCGATTTTGAGCTTTGAGTCTTTTCCGAGTGTGTCTCGTTATGTTAGGTCGTGTGCCTTTTGTTTCTTTGTTTGAGTCTGGCTCGCTGTGCTCTGTGGTAGACTCGATACCCCGGTTGAAAACCTTTCTTTATTTCAAAAAAATCGTTTGTGCTCAGAATGCTGTGCCATTCTCTACATTCGTGCAAAGCAAGAGAAGGAAAAGGAAAATTTGGGACATCCGAGTGTGTTTCAACTGCAACCGTGTCAGCTTTTGTGGTCCGTCTTGTCAGATTGGGGCTGTTTGTTCAAGGTTTGCTGTGTGCGGAATGAACCGAGTGCTGTGTTATGGGCTGTATTATGCAGTTTGAGTAGTGGTTTGTATGAGTTGTTTGCTGTTAGTTGGTTGGTTATTCGATTATCATAGTGCAAGTGCTTAATTTTCAGACAACAGATCAATATCATTTACATTTGAGGTGTAATATGATGCAATACAGTGCAAGGTATGAAATATACACAAGTGTAAACACTTTTTCAGACGAAAATTTTGTTTCATTTCATAATCTTTTCCAGTACATAGTTTCGAAGAAAACAAAATCTGCCTACGGCAGTACAAAGTACCCTAACCACTAACAAAAGGGGAAAAATGCAAAAAAAGAAGAAGAAAAATAGCAAAAATCTGTATCGAATGTCAAAAATGACTCCGAGGCTGTCAGTCTGTCCTAGTCCTCTTCCTGGACGAAGGTCCAGAAGCGTCATCAACAGGGGCACCACCAGGGGCATCGCCGTCTGAGCTCGAGTCCGAGCCATCACCGGTCTCCTCCGCCTCTGTCTCTGCCTCAGACTCGTCATCTAGAACTGGAGCCCGCGAGCTGCTCCCGACATGAGTGCGCCCCCCTTTGGTGTGGGGGTATACTCTGCCATCCCGGGTAGAAATGGGAGGTCCAGCTAGAGCGCCACCCACCGGAGGAATCTGGAAGGGAGGCTGAAAAAGCATGAAAGGCGAATGCATCAGAATACTGTGAGCAGTGAATCAGTATAGAATACAGTGTATGAGTACAGTGTGTAGATGCCGTGAGCAGTAAATCAGTATAGAATACAGTGTATGAGTACAGTGTATGTATGCTGTGAGCAGTAAATCAGTACAGTGTGTAAGTATCGTGTATCAGATGCCGTGAGCAGTTTATCAGATGTCGTGTTGTGCACCAGAGTATTAATGTAGCAGTTTTATGTATGGTTTGAGGCGTGGTCAGAAAGAAAATACCGGAATGCTGTAAAGGGCTAGGAGGTCGAATGTCCGCTGTAGCATCCATCATGGAGGCATTCATCTCCAATGACTGCCGAGTGTACTCGGAAGACGCCTGCAAAAGTATCAGATGCATCAATATTCTGTGGAATATCAAATAAACTGAAATGAAATAACAGTGCAAGATGAAGAATGCAGTAATACATACGGAGGCAAGTCAGGGAGACACCGACAAACTCGTGATCAGCCGGCGGAGGGGCGAAAGGGATCTGATAAGTCGCCCCACCCTGCCCCTCTGAAAGTCAATGCAGCGGGCAAGCCAGGCCAACCGGTCCCCCGCCCTCTCGCTGAACTCCGCCCCTACCACGGACTCGAGCCCTCTCGGCGCTCCTACTCCCTGCTCGACCGCTGGCGCCGCTGGCCTCTCTCTCTCAACCCGGCGACCGCCGCCCAGAGGTCGCATGATGAAGGTCCGGACGTACTCCGAGTAATCGCCCTCGCCTCTGAAATCGTCTGCCTCCCAGCCAATGGTGTAGTCCGCCATCTGCTCAGCAGTGAATCGCTCGGTATCCCTCATATACTTAGGAGGGTGCAACGGGACTATCTGCTCAGGCAAGCCCAGGGTCTGACGCAGGAAACGCTCGCCCAGGTACCAAGCCCGACAGACCGGGCCCTCTAACAGAATCCGGTAACGCGAGGTCTCATCGGCACCGGCAAACCGATCCCTCATCATCACTGGCAGTGGAGCCCACAGCCGCCAGGTGATCTGAAATAAAATACAGTTTGTTATCTACTGTTATTGAAATATGCAGTGGAAAGGCGAAGCTTAAATGAACTGCAAGTAAAACATACCTCGGCAGGGGTGATGGTGTCGAAGTAGCGGCGGAAGAAGCTAAATGTCTCTCGCGGCCTCGGGGTGCATCTCCCGTCAAAGTGGCGTGAAAAAGGGACAACCAGAGGAGTCTCCGCCTCGGGTACAGGAGCGAGCCTAGGAAAGTAGGCATAAACCCACAACTGCAAGATAAATACAGTGGTTTATCAGATAAAGCAGAATACAGAGTAAAAGCAGAAATAGCAGAGCCGTGCGTTGTGCAGTGTAAAGCAGAGTATGGTGTGTACAGTGTGAGCAGTGTACAGTCAGTGTAAAGCAGAGTATGTGTGTGCCGTGTGTACAGTATACAGCAAGTGTAAAGCAGACTAAGTAATCCTTTTACAATATGTTTACAAATTAATGAAAAATTACAACAACAAAAAAAATCAACATTTGAGTCTTGTAATAAAATAAATTTAAAATTTTAATATTATCAATTTAAATCTTAATATTTTAATTTATTTTTAATTTAAATTATTTACATATTTTCGTTAAGTAAAATTAAAGGGAGAGAAAAAATATATTTTAATCATTGAACACAACGTAGATATACATAAAATATCTAAGATATATTTTTCATTGAATTTAATAACTACAATATTCATTTTTTTATTATGAAAATTGACAAATAATTTAAATTAAAAAATTATTTTGTTACAAAACTTAAATCCTAAAATTTTCTTTTGATAATTGTCCCAAAAAGTTATAAAAATTGAAAAAATTTACCACATACTTTCTTTTTCTTTTTCTTTTTCTTTTTTAAATCCTAAAAACAAAAACAAAGAGGGTTTTCGAAAAACCAGTTAAAATTTCAAGTTTTTGATTCCATACGATATGATTCCGAATCAGAAAACATACCTTTTGTAGAGCTCCAAGGCACTTAGTGCAACCAGCGTACGACGAATTCCGGCAATTACGCTCCAGATTCTTTACGGCGGCTGTCGGCGTCGCATTCCGACCGGCGGTAACATTGAAGGCCGCCGGACAACTAAGCGACGTGATCTGGTGAAGCCGAATTCCACAAAAACAGAGCACAGCGTCACACGAAGCGTTAGGCTGAGGAATATGAATATTGCGGCTCTGCAACGAGCTCTGGAGCGAGATAACACACTTCTGTGAGTCGTCCGGCATCATCGGAAGGTCAGACGACGTCGTCGGAGCCTCCGCAGCCGTAGGAACTTGCAGCGCCGAGCGAGCGTGAGCTGCGAAAAGCCACGCCGCCAGCACGGGGCAGCACCGGCTCCGATCTAGGTTCCGACCGCACGCGGCGTTCACGCCGCCGAAGAGCTCAGCCGAGAGGTCGAGCTGGCAGGTAGGTGTCTCGGTCTGGACCGGAAACGCTGGGACTGTGTTCGGAGCAGAGTAGTCCCCCGGTTTGAGAGGTTGAACCGGTTGGGCGAGCAAACCGGCGAGTGATCGATCAAAGTGTAATAATAAGAAGGCGAAAAGGACTATGTAGACGGTTAATTTCTCCATTGTTGTGTGTGTGAGAGAATTCGAAATCATTGGATTTTGGTGTTTGGTTTAGAGTCGATTGAGTACAACTTTCATTTCTGACAGTAATGGAGAGGTTTTGAGGAGGAAAAAGAAGGAAAATGAGTGGGAAAATTACTTGGAAATTGGAGAGAGGAAAAAGAAGAGTCCTTTGAGTATGCTTTTTTTTTCTCCCTGTCTAAATAAGCTTTTTGTTGGTTTTTACAGACTACTTTCCATGTTTTGAGCCAAAAGAAAGGGATTCAGGAGATATTCGGGTTGTTTTAGAAAATATGTTAAATGCTAATTTTTTAATTTAAAAAAAAAATTCAAAAAAAATAATGTAATTAAAAATAAGTTAAAAATTAAAAAATCACTTTTAACCTTTTGTCCAAAATAGGCTTTCATCAAAGGAGAATCAAATTCAGTTTCAAATCCTAAATGGGGAGGAAGAAGTGGTTCTCTCTCTAAAATGGACTGAGAAATGTTGCAGAGGGGGGAGAGAGAGAGAGAGGAATTGGTGAAGGATCTCTCTAGGGTTATGGGTGATAATGGGTGACGCCCCAAGTGGACAAAACAAATAACGTCTGTTTCTTTCTTTTGTTATCTTCTTTGTTTATAAATTTTTGTAAATGGTATATAAAAACTTAGTTTTTTTTTTATCTATTTTTATTTTTGAAAATTTGTAAATAATTTATAAAATTTATTAAATTTTTATAACTAAAAAAAAAACTTAATTTTATTTGTTTAAAGAAAAAAAAATCATATCTCCTCTTATTCTCTTAAACAGTTGTGATTCAGAGCTCGAATGAGTTGCCCCGAAACGAAAACGACGTCGTTTTCGTCGTTTTTTTTTTTTTTTTTTTTTTTTTTTTCAGAAGAGGGGAGGAAGAAAATCAGAGGAGGAAGAGAGGAGGAGGAGAAGGAGGAGGGAGGAGAGGAGGGGAGGGGAGGGGAGGGGAGGAGGCCTAATTATTAGGGCTGGAGGCGGAGGCGGAGGCGGGGGCCGGAGGCACGATCGGGCGAGCGGAGGCGACGATCTGCGGGCTGCGACGGCGGGCGGAGGTGACGAATGAGCTGCGACGAGGACGGCGGGCGGAGGCGGCGGAGGCGATGAGCTCCTCTTCCCTCTCTTCTCTTTCTCTCCCTCTCCCTCTCCCTCTCCCTCTCCCTCCTCTGCAACTCAGAGGTCGAAAATGGAGGTCGAAAATGGCAGAAAAAAAGAAAAAAAAAAAATAGCCTAATGCCCAAAACGACGTTGTTTTGGGCATTAAGAGCATTCGGGGCACGAAAAATTCGAGGCACAAATTTTTATTCGTCTCTTAAATTACCATCCACTATTCATCTTTACAACTGACCACCCTAACTCTCTAGTCATCGATGCCATTTCCATCTCCAACTAATACATCTTTTAGAAATTAACTTTGGCTACCACTTTCTACATCCAGTCATCATCTTTAACCTTCGACAATTATCTTTTTGGTGTCATCTCTTATAGTCGACAGTCACCACCAATCACCTAACCACCTCTAGTAACCAAAAATAATCTCTAACCATCACTTTTTCTTAGTCAACAATCACATCTAATCAACCTCTACAATTATCGAATATCATCTCCTATAGACTATTAATTTCACTTATTTTTAAAATAAAATTTTAAAATATGTATATTAAATATACTTTTTCTTTTTGATTTTACTAAAAATAAAATAAATATGTTTAATTTTTGTGAATGAAATATGATAACCTGTAAACATTAATAAATGTTACCTAAATAGGAATTAAAGCAAATTATTTTATTTTAATTGTGAATTGAAAATTAGAAAAATGAAAAAGAAAGTTGAGGAAGAGAGAGGAGGCCGTGAAGTCCTTTTCCTGTTCATTCTTGGAACATCCTTCTCGTGGCATATGCGAAAGTGCGTCTTGTGTGAAAATAATATTACAATATTTATAAAATTTTAAATAGGATTAATTATCAATACATTTTTTGAAATTTACTTAAAAATATATTATTTTTTGTGATTTAAAAAATTATAAATATCTTTTTATTAGAATTTATTATTTAACAGAATTAATTAAAAAATGAAATTCATAATTACTCTTCTATATAATAATAAAATTACATAAATTATTAATTGAAACATGTTTCTAACATCATTAAAAATTATTAATTGACTTGATAATTTATTAATAAAAATGGCGATTTTTTATGAAATTAGAAATCTCAGACAGTGAAATGTAATTTCCAGAACCACATGAGACAATTCATATTTTAATCAAACCTCAAGTGGTGTATTTATAATTTACCCCTTTAAATAGTGTACCTCGTTTAATAGGATCTGGAGTGCTTGCTGTGCACCCAACACAGTGTGTTACCTTATGGGCTCATTTTGGGGTCCAATTTGATAATCGAACCGTTCACATTTTAGAGTACATCAAGTAGAACGTACCTATAAAAAATCAAATTAATCGGATATTGTTAACTATTTCATCTACTCACATTTATATTCATTTTAATATTTTAAATCACAATGTCATTTATTTTTGTATACAAATGTGAGTAAATGAAAGAGTTAACGATATTCGATTAACTTAATTTTTTATAAATATATTCTACTTAATATACTCTAAAATATGAACAGTTCGAATTATCAAACCAAACCCCAAAATGAACCCATACTGCAGCACAGCAGTGCTTAGCACAGCAAGCACCCCAATATAGTATAGATGACTAACACTCACTCCAGCTTTTATTATTTGTCTATCTTTTCTTTCGAATGTTTTAAAATATTTATGCATTTTAAAAAGTCAAAACATAAAACTCTAAAAATATTTCAAAATTACCCTTTAAAATTATAAATATATTTAATAATGTGAATAAAAGGGGTAATATGGTAAAATAATATATTTGGATTTGATTTCAAAATAAAATAATAATTATATGTCCCATTAAAAAGTTAGAATCCCTAAAAAGGACTATTTTTGTGGGAAGGAGGGAGTATTTCAACATATAATTATAAAATCAGCAGTGCTAGAGGTCTCGAATTCGCCTCGAAAGTACCTTTTTTTTTTTTTTTTTTTAGGGTGGTTTTGTGTAGGGATGCACCAAAAAAAAATTAGATATTTTGTACCAGCTCATCGTATAAAATTATATGAAATTAATAAATTGATCAGTCAATTTTATCACTCAACTAGCCCAACCTAATTGATTGATCAGTTAGACTGTTGGTTAAAATTTATTAATTTCATATAATTTTGTACGATGAGTTGGTGCGGGATGTCTAATTTTTTTGGCACACCCTTACATATACCTACCTTTAAAAAAAAAAAAAAAAACCAAACTAACACAGCCCAAAAAATAAAATAAAATAAATTAATCAGTTAATTTTATCATCCAATCAGTCCAACCCAACTCACTTGCAGAATGTCTAATTTTTTAGCACATCCCTGTACATAAACTACCCTTGCAAAAAAAAAAAAAAAAAAAAAGAAAAAAAAATCAAAACTAACACTGTCTTAAATTAAAAGAAAAAAAAAAAAATTGGGATTCGAGGCAAATTCGAGACCTCAGGCATTTTCCTTATAAAATATAAGTAAAATATACTTATATTTTACATGCATTTCACATATCTTTATCCATTTCCTTTATTTTTAATTTTCTTATCAAATTCATGAACCAAAAGCATTAGTTTTTTTGTTTTTAATTCTAAGTTTTAGTGTGCTTGAAAAACAAAATAAAATTGTATCTAAAAAGATTTTCCCTTATTTGTAAATACATACATTTTTTCCTTTCCTTTTGTTTTGTTTTGTTTTGATTTTTGTTTTTTCTTTTTTTTTTGTAAAAAAAAGATTTGATTCATATAAGATATTACAATGAAATCTAATGAATTACAATCATAATAATGAAGATTAAATACAACACAAACTTTCACTACTAAAAATCAAAACTTTTGCGACGGTCTTAAATGTCGCAAAAGGTGCACATGCCGTCGCAAAAGACTTTTTGAGACGAAGTAGTGATGAGAATGGGAGGTGGTGGAAGGGGGTGTGACAAAAGGTATTTGTGACAGTAACAGACCGTCGCTTTCTTGTAGTGCGACAAATCAATGGTTTTTTCAACAGTGTAATCTGACACAAAAAAAGGGAGAAAAAACTTTACTTTTAGTGACAGTTTAAGTTACCGTTATCCAAAACTTTTTTAGAGACGGTATTTGACGTTGCGAACAGTATTATTAGCGATGCGAAAAAATATAATTAAATTAAAACTGCATTCGTGACAGTTTAAACTGTCGCTAAAGATTTGAACTAATACATGTATGCTACAGGTTCACCCGTCGCTAATAGAATGCAAGGAAATGATGATTACATTAGCGACGGTTTTTATTGTCACAATAAAATTATTTTCATAAAATAAATATATATTTTATTAATTCATTCTTTGTACAAATTATTAATATTTTTTTAAAATAAAATACATCCATATCCACACACGTCTACATTCACATTCACATTCACATTCACAAAATCATACGAATAATAATATATATATATACCCTATAACAATACAGTGTCAACTAAACATTCTTTACAAAAAAATATATAAAACATTCTCCAACAATACTAATAATTTTTAATAATTCAAGAACTCAAATTTTTGTATCTAAAACAAAACAAAAGTATCAACAATACTAAAAAATCTAAAATCTCCAGAATATTGATTCGTGATTGTGTTTCAATTTTAAATGGTGAATACCAATCCCAATCAAACAATCAATAACAAAACGACACAATGATTTAACGTGGAAAAAAAAAATCACAATTGAAGTGCCTCCAATTGTGATAAAAAAAAAAAAAAAAAGGGCCAAAGCCACAAAACAATCCACTAAGAAGACAAAATGAAAGTACACATGTGTACCCTCAATTACCTAGTGAATTCATGCTCGAATTGAACCGATCCCGATGTGCCTATTCTACCATTGTCTTCACTTCGAAATTGTCTTGCCCAACGTTGAATCCACAATGCTGATGTCGAATCCACGATGATGAGCCACTTTGGAATCCACAAAAACTTCAGGCCCAAGTTTTCCAAAATTCACCGAAGAACACATCTCTCTTTGTGAATAAAAGAATAAAGACAAGCCCCTTGATGATGTCAATATGAAACTCGTAAAACTTATAAAAATAGCCTTAAATATAAAAAACATTGGCAGCTATGTTCTCCTAGAATTTGGAGAGCTTAAACACTAAAAACAACCAACGCCGCACTTTATAATAAACAGGATCGTGAAGACCGCGCAAGCACACACTTCACCGCTCGAGCGGGTGTGAATAAAGGCGGTGCAAAATATATAGGCCCACCACTTGAGCACACATTTCATCGCTTAAGCGGTGAAACATCTTTCCCAGAAGTTCAGTTTGCAGGTAGAGATACTAGATGCTCATATTCACCGCTCGAGCGCACAAATCACCGCTCAACCGGTCAAACAACTTTGGCTTCAAGGGAGCTGCCCCTCGACCCCTCCTGGCCGCTGCCCCCTGGACCCCTGCAAGCTAACCAGGTAGCTTGATCCCCATTTATAGTCAGTGAAGTGGCAAATATGAAAGTCGCAAGATCACAAACTCTTCTGCATAAGTACAATTCGGGTTGGATTCGCATCTAAACTCGATCCCCGTACATAGTCAGCGAAGTGGCAAACATGAAAGCCTCAAGATCACAAACTCCTCTACATAGACACAATTCGAGTTGGATTCGTATTAAACACTCACATCCTCACTTGAACAAAAAAGCGAATAAAATTACAACTAAAAGGAGTTTTGTTAAACGGGATTGCCAATTACAAAAACCTAACAAATACAAATAAAAAAACATATGTAAGAATCTGAATTTTTAGACAACTAATTAATTTGTTAATAATAATATTAAGTCAATTAATAGTGATTATTAAACTATTAAATTATAATGTTAATAGCATCATGACTAATACTAATATTAAACTCCTTCAAATAAATTTATTTATCTTTCTGTGATTGAATTTCTATATCTAAATACAGTTGTGGAAACTAAATGAGTTAAACAAATAATAACTAAGTTAGTTAGATGATAATAGGGAGCAAAACATCTAGTGAATAGGTTATATATATACTGATTTTATTTTGTACACACATACACAATAAAATAAAAAATATATATGAAATCAGATTTTGGGCAGGGAAATTCGGCCCCCTCCTTTCCAAGAAGGCTGTTGGAGGCATGCATACAATTACACTCTAAGCCTATATCATGTAGGTAATGTTGCCCAAGTGAAAAAATAATAATAATAAATAAATTCTACCTCCAAACTCCTACAAATAAGAACACTAATCAGCCATTCTACTACTACGGCTGAGCGAAGAGAAACCCAAAAAAAAAAAATAATAATAATAATAATAATGAGAGAAAGAGTAAAAAAGAAAAGAAAAGGAAAGGAAGAGGAAGAGAGAGGGTACTGGGTGGTCACCATTTCAAAACTAATCTTGAGGATAATTTGTAAAAGCTCTTGAGGTAGGAATACTCAACCTCTATTCTTCCTTAGATATTTTTTTAAAACTAAATCTATATATTAAATATATGCAAGAGTATGCATTATTAATACATACATAGCAAGAATAGCTCAATGCATGTTTACATTTTGATAGAATGAGAATTTCATGATTATATGATTTCTATTCCTTCTTGCAAGCATAGATTAGATGGTTTAGCAACTGATTTATCTTCTTATGTGTTCAAATATTCTCCATTGTTTGAAATAATCTTGCATGGGGGTAAAATGAGACAAGGTTGGTTCACTTTTACTTGAAACTATTATTTTCTTCACTGTTTCAGATTTTATCAGATGAAAAATGCTTTAATAAATTGAAAATAACTTGTGTTTAAAATCTGTTTGTACTGTGAGTGTATATAGGAGTTCTATACACGTGTAAAATTTTATAAAATCATTGGACACCATTTCCTTACCGAAGTAAATGTTTGTCCTAAGTGTTGTTTACAACACAGTAGAAACAGTGAGTTCAAACAAGTCCCATTTTCTCTGAAAATGTTATTTTTCTACATGACCACTTGGGATAGTTAGATATAAGAGTTATCTTTCATTTTCTGCTGATTTCATGAAAAATGGATAAGTCTAAGAGGAGAAATTACAATTTTACTAAAATGCGACAGAATCTGTCCAAGTTTCTTCGTAAAATTATTTGACTATCTTGCATTGGTTTTCAGTCTTCAAGCTCATCTATAACTATCTTCTAAACTCAAACATATAGCAAAACATTATGACCTTACCTCTTTTTGACATCGTTTGAAGCCCCTTTTTATTTTTCAAACACTGAACACCTGTGCTGGAAGTTGCTCAACTCACTGTCCCAAAAACCAGTTTTCTTCCAAATTTTATTTCTCCATTTTAAAATGGTTTTTAGCCTTGGTATTCTGCTCGAAATATTTTCCTAACTCAATGAACTAGTACTAGTTAAAATATCGTAATAATTGAATTTCGTTTGTTATGGGTTTCATTATTTTTAGTTCGATCATTCAGTGCTGAAAATAAGAAGTGTGGGAAATTCTAAGAAATTTTGTGATGACTCCCAAAACATTCTGTAATACTTATTTTGGTTGCCATATGTGGTTGTGTTGTGCTATATGAACCTTATGTCACTGTGGTTTTTAAACTAAAACTTGCACATGTATCAAAATGTGATTCGACAAAGTAAAGAAACATGAAATTGAACTGATGCATGAAAAGTTAAAAATGATGGAGTGAGCCCGGTTTAGAGTCTTACGCAAGTGAGTTGCGAATCCTAACATGGCATGAGAAGGTATTTTGTCTTTTATCGGTATAGGCGATATAAGGTTGGTGGTGAGGGCATCAAAACATAGACCGTTCCCTTGGGGTAGACCGTGACGTCACGACTCGGGTACGTAACCCTGGTGTGTGGGCATCATTGGTAGTTACAACAAGTAACATTTGAATATTTGACCAAGGGAGAGTCAGAATTTTCCGTGGCCATTGCTTAACGGTTGAGTGGAAATAGTGCTCCGTGGGGAGTTACTTAGACTTACCTGATAAACTAAACCTAGTGAATGCAAAAGAAAAGTTGACATTTTCCTTATGATGAATTACTGCTTCCACTTGCCATTGTTCTTATTATCTATTGTTATTATTTTAACTGATAACATTTTTGTTATGCTTATTAACCGCTGCTTGTTACTCTGTTACTACACAGTATTCATTAATTGTGAGTATTATTATCGGGGTGGGTATTTTTGGGTTGTAGTATCTTATTGAGCTCGTCGCTCATTGGAATTTCCCTTGCCCTGGCGTTTTATGCCAGGTACTGAAGAAACCCAAGGAAACATCGAGGCCTTGGAAGGCGACGTTCAACCTTGGTTAACTTGAAGTGTGCCCAAGTCCCATGAATCCCTTTCCTGAGTTATCCAGTTTTCTCTAGCTTTTTTTTTTAAATTGTGTTTTTCTGTCATGAATGTACTAAGACCAAGCTTTAAGTTTACTCTGGAGTTGTAATTTAGGAACTTTTAATTTCTGTGTTGTTAATTAATGGATGATGGTAAACTTGGTGGCAACATTGATGAGGAGTTCTTAATTAAGAAAATTGATTCTAAGTTCTAAACCTTATTATGATGTCCTTAAATTTTGGGGCATCACAACATATATATTATAGCTTGTTTTAATATCAACAGTAAGCTCCAATATCGATATGCGGAGATATCATCATGCACTCAAAAAGATTGCATCTACAAAAAGAAACAAAAGAAAAAATAATCATTTATAATATAATTAATTTCAAACTTACAGAAAATGTAAAAAACTTGATATTTATTTTAAAAAATAAATAAATAAATAAGATTGTAAACTCCAATATCGATATGCGAAGTTTAGGACACCATTCGCATGCCTTACGCATTTTACTTACATCAGGACACCACTCTTAAAAGAACTTGTCCTCAAGTGAGGAACAAAACAAAGAAGCAACTACTAGAAACAATTAATAAAAGAAACAACACCACCAACTAATCTATTACATAGGGAACTCACTGTTGAATGTTTAAGGTATTTGAGGTATTCATATGAGGCAAGCGCACTTGATAGGTGTTATAGTTGATCTTACTCAAGATCTTACAATGATCCACTTTCTGGTCGTTGAGCTTATATAGAAACCACGGGGTTGATTATCCTTCGTCAAAACCACACAAACACAATGAAATTTTACTTGTTATCGTGATCAGGTACCCTGTTAAGATTTCTTAATGTGAAAGAGATTGTATCCAATGTGAATTCTCCACTCATATTAAAATATTCATGCATTAGGGGAAAATGTGCCAAAGCAAAAAGCTTTGTAATATACGAATATGATTCTCTTTTCTTTTGTCTGACAAACCTCGCAAATACTTGATTTACAATAGATGTCTTGTATACCACACCATATCCAGATCATGTGCTTTTTTTTTTTTTTGGCAACCATATCTGCATCATGTTGTGTCCAACAAAAATGTTTCACTTATTGTGATGTTTCTATACATCAAAATAGCAGGACATGATTACTCATATGTAAACCCATTGTCCAAGGACCAGGCAATAAGGAAAAATGGAAGTGAAATTAATCAACAAATCCACATAGGTGATAGGACAATAACTCAACACTGAAAAACATTGAATAAGATATGATTATGACAATGACGAAATATATGTGTACACACTTTAAAGAACAAAAGAGAAATGCAACAAGAATAAAATGAAATATGTTCACCAATTATGTAGAATGTACTAGTTTAACTCCACAAGCATGCATATGCTATGACATTGATAATGCATCCCCTCAACCAAAAAAAAAAAAAAAAATTAGCAGTACTGTAAAAGAAGAAATTCCCAAAGCTCCACGAGAAAATTTTTGTTTCAAAGTCCTATACATTCTTGAAAACTGATCTAATCACTAAGAGAAAATAAACTTTCATCAATATGCCCGTGAAACTCCTGCTTAAAATAACTTTACCTATCTAAAACATACATAGTTAGAGAAACAATAAATTTAAATATCTTAACAACTCATAAACCGTAATATATTAGGAATTCTGCATTGCATATATCCAGAAATGAAGTACCATAAAGGAGAAGAAAAATTTGCAATGATATAACATTGTAGACACCCCATTTTTGACCGCCCTTAAAACTTGGGCGCTTTATTCCGAACACCCGATGATGAAAGTTACATTGTGCAATCTTTTGAATTCTCAGGGGAAAATTTTGGATTCAAGCTCTAATACCAAACCTTGCACCCCATTTTGGCCAAACTAGTTTAGACCGTAAAACCCTTTTTTTCAAAATATTTTTTTCCAAATGTTTCTACGATATTCCGAGGCTCGCATTTTGTTAAAAACATTGCACTTTTCAGTAAATCGAGTAAGGACAAAGTGGAAATAAATGGAAGGGAGGTGAACTCTCTGAATTTTTTTAAAAAACATCTTATTTATAGGTTTGGAGTTGAAGAAAATAGGAGGGGAGGGAAGAAAACTAGTTGGGGAAGAAGTTGGGCATCAAACCGTTGAGAAAGAATGAGCAATCTTTACTAAATTAGGAATGCCACTTTTCACACTTAGAATTTAGATGTGAGGCCACTATCATTGGAAAGTAGACTTTTAGGGCTTCAATTTAGACTTAAGAATCACCTAAAACCAAGTCCGGATGAGAGAGATATGCCCGTTTGAAGTCAGACCTGAAATGCAAATTTTTAGACCCGGCCAAGTCCATTTAGAACCGGTCAGGCCTCAATGAAAACTTTTCCTGGGTTGCTTTTTAAGCCCGGCCGGGTCTCAATAGCACCAAATGAACAGCTGGCGAGAATTGAACAAATATCTTTGTTTAAAGATGTTTTTGACCATTTTGGCTCAAACTCTATAAATAGGACCTCTTCCTTCAGAATTCAAGGTCAGCAAAATTTCCAAAAGCTTTGAAGAGCTAAATAGACCTCCTTCCATCTTCCTTCCTCCTTTGATCCTCAAACTTTCTTTAGTTACACATACATAATACATACACCATTGGAGCTTATTCTTGAAGCTTTTTTGCTAAAGTTTCAAATCATATTTCATACCCTTGAGAGTGCTTTGGAATCAAGTTTGTTTAACCAAAGCTTTCTCTCTTCAAGAGGTATAAGCTTGTCACCTTTTTCCTTTCTTTCATTTCCATCTTTTTCTATCTTTTTCTTGTGTTTAGACACTGTTTTGGATCCATTTAAAGTGCTGAAACTTGGGGTTAAAAAGCTACCAAAGGTAGAGAGGTTTAACAACCTTTCTTGCACCTTATCCCATAGCTCATATCCCTTGTTTTTCCCACTCTTTTCTTTGGATTACATGCTGATTTTCAGAGTTTAAAAAGGTTGAAAAATATGGTTTAGAAGTCCCCAAAGTGAAGGGTTTAGCCACCCCTCCTTAGCTCTGCTTACTAGCTTTATATCTCTTGCTTTTGTCTATCTTTTTGTGCTCTTTAAACACACTTTTAGCCACTGTTTTGGGCTGTTTTGGGGCTGTTCTTGGACTGTTTTGGGTTGAAACATGTGATTTAGCAAAAAGTGGAGGGGTTAGCCACCCCTCCTTAGGTTTTGTTCCATAACTTTTTCTCTACTCTTTTTACTTACTTTCTCTTACTTTTAGCTACTATTTTTGTACATTTTAGGGGCTGTTATGGACTGTTTAATCCATTTAAATAGTTTATGCTTTGAATGTCATACTTGTTATATTGTAAGTCTTCATGGTTTCGGTTGTTTAGGCCTTAGATATCAAGTCATTTAAGTTGATAGCTTTATTTACTTAGTTTTCATGCGAAGAGTTTCATTTAAATAATCAATCTCGCATAACCATTTCTGCAACCTTTCTCTTTTCTTCTTTTCTTTTGTTTAAGTTATTTCAACTGATTGATAGTTATTCAAAGTATGAAAAAGAGAACTATGCTCAATGGCTTAATCTCTACGGAGGTTCATCGTCAATGACATGGTCTCTCTTTCATGCTTAAAAGCACTTCTCGTTTGACTTCTCCTCTCATTTAGTGGACTTAATCATCACTTTGGACAAATTGATTATAGAATGACAAAGACTAATGAATGTGGCTTAAAATAAACCAACCAACATAAAGAACATGGATATGTTGCTTAGGTTCGGCCGGACGTTATGTCGAGTCCATCGTGTCAAGGGTCGTCATACGTCAATTCATGATGTTTTGATGAACCTTGAAGCATCTCTACCTCGCTCTTTGAGCTTATTCCATGATAGGAGGGAGGGGTGATCATTGATTCATTGCATTCATTGATCTTTGTCCAAATTGTGTCCGAAAATCATGAAGCAATCATCTTGCTCATTGATGGTTTTGGAAACGATTCCAACCTTCTCTTGAGGCTTTTCCATGACAGAGAAGTATGAGAGGGACAAACAAAGTTCAGAATGACTTTGTCTGCACTGTTTTCACTTCAGAGCACAAAACAGGATTTTGCTTGAAATTATGGCACGGCTGGCCATCAATGTTTGGTCAGTAGTATGTTTTGCTGAAAATAGAGGGCAGTGGCTGAAGGTGAAACAGAGCAGGCCTAGGCAAACAGAGCAATTCTTGGACCCTGTGCATGTAACCCTTGTGCATCCTTGCTTATATCAATGTTGTAAATTAATGCTCCGAGTATTATTATAATTAATTATTATTATTGTTACAATTAGTCTTGTTGTAATTAGTGTTGTAATTATTATTATTGTTTATTTGTAATTGTTATAACTAGTTAACTTAGATAGCTAGTTTATTTCTCACTATTATCTATGTTGTAATAGAGTAGCTAGCTAGTTAATTCTTTACTTATTTATTCATTCGGTTTTGTAATAATTAGTTTAATTCGGATTTTTAGACAGCGCCCTTTTGCACGAGGGCCATTATGTAATAAGTTGTATATCTTCCAACCCCACATCTTTCTCCCTTTTACTTATTTGCTTATGATGGTTAGTATAAAACATCATTTTTCAAATTAGCATCTTTATGTTTTGCATCCATTATCTTGCATGCATCCAAGGTTCGGTTCATCATACTAACCAAATGTTTAAATTCATTGCTTGAATACGTGATTCATCACATGTCTTGAATGGAATCATATGCCATGTTCATAATCGAGCCTATTAAAATTACATAACTTGTATGTATTGCATTTAGTCATATTGCATTAGTTAGGAGCATGCATATTTTCTAATTATTTTGCTTTGTTTTGGCTCGGAGTACTAGGTGAGTAATTTTATGTTTTAGCATCTTGCATCGAATGTTAGTGTTGCCATGTCAAAGCATGCTTCCATGAGGCTAAGTGCTTAATTGATATAACTGTTTGAATGTCCGTGGATGAAGGCTAGTTGCTTAAATTGGGATAGTTTGATTAAATGTCTATTTTAAACCCACTTTTTCAAATGGCAAATTCACAAAACAATTTCAAATAAAACACGAAATCAAATATTCCAATTCTTGCAAATTAGACTATATTTGTGTGTGCGTCACATAGTAAAAAATAGCTAATAATCGGAACAAGAGCATATAATGTAAATAAAAATCACATCATGATTAGTAGAGACCAATCTTTGATCGGGCGAGTGGGGTGCTCAATTCATGACCTTTCCTTCTCGTACTTAAGTTCCCGAGCCGAGACACTTTGGTGATGACGCACTAATGGCCTTTGGCACGAGTCTTGGGTTTCCTAAATTTTTTAAAAATATTTAGGTAATGACTCTAAAATCTAACAAAGCAGTCTATTTTTGGCATTTGATTCAAACATCGATTTTCCAAAAGAATTTATGGATTTGGACACTTTTTGTGTTTTTACTATTTCACTTTGCACTTGTGAAATCAGATTCAGAATTACGGGAGTCTGAATTGTGAGACTATTCGTCTTCCGAAAGGAGCACGAAAAGTCAAGCTACAAACACCTTAACCAATAACATAAATGCCCGTAATTTTAAACTACACGATGAAAGAATTATATGAAGGGTTCTCTTTTTCATCGTTGAAAGGATAAGGGGGAAAAAATACACAGTGACAAGATTAAGATCACACCCTTTATTTATATTACCACATCATTCACATGCATCCTTTGTTAACTTCTAATAACAAAGTACCCTACAGCCCACACTAGCTAAATTCCTATACACAGCTTAGGTTGCTCCAAATTTGGTGAAACATTTTGTCCTATGATTGTACCCTAATGCAATAAGAAAAACAAAGAATTTAAATTGTATAGCATGTTATTCTTATCCAGCTCCTTATCCCATCACAATCTCCTAAATTATAGTACCATGTCCATACATAATACTAAGGTTCTTTAATCTAGCCTATAGGTCTCCCCCTCTTTAGTGGTTTGCTCTAATACCAAATGATTCAACCCATGGATAGAACTCACTCTTGAAAATCAGCTTGCAAGCACTAGCAACTCAAGGGGTGAGAAGCTTTGGTGCTTGCCTAAGGCCTCTAGCAGAGGAGACCTCACTTATTATATCTTCACTTTTCAATGTGTATATGCAGAAAAAGAAATGGAATAAATATTCATACTCAACTTTTTTGTTGCCTACACTCAAATTTTTTTCAAAGACACAGTGTGCAGTGCAAATAACAAAAAGTGAAGTGGGAATAACAACTCCCCAAAAGAAACCATCAATCAAAATAATTATTAAAAACCAAAAAAGTAATAAAAAATCATTTTGTAAATAAATCAAAATGATCAAATCTTAAATTATCGAAACAGAATACCACACTTCATCAGGTATCCAAGTCTCTTTATCAAATAAAAAATATAGCAAAGCAACCTCTCATCAGATACAAAAAGAGTCTCATCATTGTATTTACAGTTATTTCATTCTCTTCATCAAGAAAAAACAAGCGCTCTTTATACCTCTCTCTTGGTAGGTTCTCTCACTACATTACAAGAAAAATAAAAACTCTCTTATTATATAACTCTCTTTCTATCTCTCTACGTTATACTCAGAAAGTGCCCCTACCATTAAATAAAAGCTCATCAAAACTGTCTTAGTTATATCAAAAAAAAAAAAAAAAAAAAATCTTTATATAACTCCTTTATTTTCTCTTTGTCGCCAAAATAAATCAAAAGCAATGTGCACTTCACTTTGTTAGTATATTAAGCAGATCAACATGAAACAACTCATTTGATTGCATCCCTCTCCCTTTTCTTCCTTTGTAGTAAAAATATCATCTTGCTTACAAAAAAAATTATATGAAGGGTTCTCTGTAGACTTGGTGGTGAGATTTATTAAAAAAAATATCAACTACACAATACATTAATTAAATATATTTTATTAGTGTTTATGTACTTCATGAAATTTAGTTAAAGTTTAAATAGGTTATTGGGATAGATTTACAAAATTACTGTGAACTGTTTTATTCTTAATGAAAATTATTCAATTTGCTGAACCAGTGAGAAGAGCAGAGGAGAAGACAAGGGAGGAGACCAGAGGAGAGCACAAGAAAGCTATACTTGGACGTCGGAGGAAGAACCGGTGAGGAAGTCACCGTTGTTGCTGTTACAGACAATCTGTGAGGGCAACGCGAGAGTGAGGGACAGATTGTGAGGCTAGCAGAGAAGAGATGAGGGTTACCTGGATGCCGCCTACACTAGTGTTGTTGCCACTGCGAGAGAGAGAGAGAGAGAGATTATAGTAGAAGATTGGAGGGTTTTTTTTTTTTTGATCCTAAAAGAATACATAAAGTTTGGGAAAAGCAGAAAAGAGGGAGGGACAGGGGGTAGGGTGTAGGTGGTGGGCGCGAATTTAGGGATTAGGATTTGTGATGATGATGTTAAGGGCTATCGCAAATGAATGAGAAAAAAATAAAACATTTTGTGAAAAAAAAAACACCGCAAGGTGAAAAAAACAATTTGCGACAGGTAACGTGCCATCGGGTATAATCTTATTTTTTGCCACAATTTTAGATTTTCTATCACAAAAAAATTAATTTCACCGCAGCTATATTTGCCGTCTCAAAAAGCAAGCTTTTACGGTGATTTTTAAACTGCCACAAAAGGTTCTCTGTCTTATACCTCTTTTGCTAGTAGTGTTTTACAAAGAAACTCCCAAACGTGGGAGAGAAATTCGTAAGGTTTGGCAAGTGGCTTTTTTTAGCCAAAAAGGCAACAACCCATACCAAAAAGTCAAAGATTCCCTTTTTTCTCTACTTTTTGCACATTTTTTCGTAAAAAGCCAAAAAGTCATCCCAAATATACTAGTTTTTTTTAATCCCATTTTAGGCAAAAAGTTACAAAAAAAGCTTGTTCCCAAACAAGGCTAATACTTAGAAAATATGACCCATACACAGGTGGAGAGATTCAAACAATTGACCTCCTAGTCTAGTGCATGAATTCTGGCCAATTGGGCTAACCGCATTTGGTTACATCATTTTTTTATTGACATTGTATTTTTCCTATTCTATATATGTACGTTTAAACAAATATATATATATATATATATATTTTTGAAGGAAAAAGGGGTTTATAATGAAAAGGCTTATGGGAGTTTCAAAGTTCCATTATAAAATTGTTGATTTTTTTAATTTACTAAATGACATAGGTGGGCCCATAGGGGTCTTTGGCCCACCACTTAAGGCCCAATCCATGATTCAAATACTAAAGCCCAACGTTCTTGGAACCCAGCATTGCACCAAGGACCAATGACATCCAGACACTTGTCAAGAGGAGAACCAGCCACATAAGCAGACAAAGATCCTGCAGAGTTATTGCACCACACATCAGCCATTAATGAGGTTCCCTGCAGCATTTATTACGATAACCCCTTTTACGACGGAACAAGACAGCCTCACCATGAGCAAGGCAAGCTAGAACATAGACTTTCGGCAAATAGGACAGGTCGGAGTGGACAAGGAAATGATGAGCAAAGGATATAAGCAGGTTTCTAAGACAGAGAGAAGGTTAAGTTCTTCATTACTATCCTATCTCTATATTCCGTTGATATCCCTTCTTTAACTTGCTCGTCGGAGGGTTCGCTGGGGGACTCACATTTCCCGTTGAACTCTTGTGTAGGTTTCTCAGTGGGCCAGCGATCGGACAACCGTGTGGGAGGCCTGGATCAACCCGACCCGATATTTAGAATCCAGTAGTATCATCAGCTGGCGCCGTCTGTGGGAAACTTTCACTCCGTGTGGCAACTGTGCTCATTGTCGCCGGAGACCCTTTCTCGATAATCCCTACCTGCCATCCACCAAGGTGGATGGTCACAACTAGATCCATGGCTTCTCAACACAATGTTGCCGACCCCCAAGCTGACCCTCCTAACCCAAACAACCTATCGTAGTATTTCACAGAACTCGCCAACAGCATTAATCGCCTAGCCGAGCAAAACCAAGCCCTGATTCAAGCTTTGTTTCAACGAGACCTCCCTGTGCCTCCTCCACCACCTCAAGACATCCCACCCAACCGAGAACAAACCCCGAGCCATCCCTTCCAACACTCCCACCCCTCCAACTTTGAGGGTTTGCGACCCCCACCCCAAGATATGAACTTGCAACCCCGGGTTCTACATCTACCAGTCCAAGCACCTGCTCCCGAGGGAGAGACCAGTAGTGTCCAGCCTCTATTCCATTCTACTGTTGACCACATTCCTATTTGGGATGCGGAACTCCGAGCTATGAAACTCCAGCTTCAAGGAGTCATACATAACATGCAGAATAAACCCTTCACCATAGCCAACTCACCATTCGTCACCTCCATCAGAGACAAACCCCTACCTCCTAAGTTCAAAATGCCCTCGATCGACTCTTTCAATGGTACAACGGACCCAGTCGACCACTTGGAGACTTACAGGACCCTGATGGTCCTCCATGCATTCCCTGATGAGATCATGTGTTGGGCTTTTCCCGTAACACTTAAGGGGTCAGCCCGATTGTGGTTTAGTCAGCTGCCGACCGACTCTGTCTTTACTTTCCAACACCTGAGTGACTCTTTTCTCAGCCACTTCATTGGTGCCCAGTGCCAGTGGCGTCCAGCAACCCAACTCCTCAACATCCGTTAGATGGAGGGGGAGTCATTGCACAGCTTCGTCACCCGCTTCAACACTGAAGCCTTGTAGGTGGCAGAAAACGATGACAAGGTCATCCTCATGGCTTTCATGGCCGGTTTACGATCATCCAATTTCCTTTTTTTCCTCTCGAAAAACCCTCCAACCTCCATAGCAACCCTCATTTCCAAAGCCCAAAAGTACATGAACGCATAAGATTCTCTAGCCACCCGACAAGATTCCACAACCAAAAACCCAACCCTCAGAGAGAAGATAAAGGAATTTGAAACCAGAACCACCCAATACACACAGCAAACACCCCAGTATACCGACCGAACCGCTCGAGCCGACTGATCGGCACTTATCTGCCCGCTCGGTCGGTTCGAACGGTATGCACCCCTCAACTCCCTCATGGAACAAGTCTTAAACTAGATCCAATGAGATTATAAATTGAAATGGCCACAACCCTCACGGTCTCTTTCCACCCGGCGAGACCAATCCAAATACTACCGTTTCCATCAGGACCACGGCCACAACACCGAGGAATGTGTTAACCTAGACCAGGTGGAAAGCTTGATACGCCATGAGCGCCTCAGTCAGTTCACGACAGCCCGTCCCCAGCAACGGCCGAGGGCTGAACCTGCTAGGACCAACCGCTGACACACTTCCCACCGACAACCCGCACAACCTAACCAAGGCAATGATTGGCCCCCGCCGCGACCCCGAGCACAAGGCAACCCTGCTCCTGTTTAGCCCAGTTGTGGAGGACCATCCCAGTTGGGGAGATCAGAGTCATTGCTGGCAGACTTGCTTACGGAGGACCATCTCATTTGGTCCAGCGAGCTGAACTCAGAAAAATCAGACAGGGCTCCGACAAAAAGGTCGCGACTTCGGAGCGCCCTCTCAAACATCCCAAACAGTGGATGGAGCCCATCACCTTTACAGAGGCCGATTGCACAGGCATCCGTTACCCTCACGACGACCCCCTCATTATCTCTGCTCTCCTGTCCAATTACAAAGTCAGATGGGTGCTTGTCGACAACGGCAGTTCTTCCGACATCATCTTCCTAAATGCCTATCACCAGCTCAAGGTTGGGGAAGAAAGTTTGTCCCCCTTCTAGACCTCCATCTGGCCATGAAATTCCCTACCGACCTTGGGGTTGCACCGTGAGGGGAGAGCAAACTGTGGCTAGAGAATGCTACGTCACTTCTCTCAAAGAGGTTAAGCTGAAGAAGGCTATGATCATCGAAGGCCTTGATGTCAGAAACGAAGACGAGTTAATCAGAGGGAAACCGGTGGAAGAACTTGTTGAGGTCCCCATCGACCCCACCAGCCTAACAAAAATAGCCAAGATCGGCAGCCAACTATCCTCCCAAGCCAAGGCCAACCTTACAGCCCTCCTAATCGAGCACAATGATGTGTTTACCTGGACCCATTCCGATATGTCGGGTATTGATCCCTCCTTCATCACTGATCGTCTCAGCATCGAGCCCCATTTTCGACCTTTCCACCAGAAGTAACGTATCTTTCACCTGAAACACAATGCTCTTATTGCTTCCGAGGTAGACAAACTATTGGAGGCAAGATTTTTCAAGAACGTAGACTACCCTAGATGGCTATCAAATGTGGTCCTGGTCTGAAAAAACAACGGTAAATGGCGACTCTACATCGATTACTCCGACCTCAATCGAGCTTGCCCCAAAGATAGTTATCCCCTCCCCCGCATAGATCTGCTCATCGACGCCACGGCCGGACATCAGATGCTTAGTTTCATGGACGCCTTCTCTGGTTACAATCAAATTCTGATGCACCCGGCTGACCAGGAACACACCTCCTTCATCACAGACAGAGGAACTTACCACTATCGTGTCATGCCTTTCGGATTGAAAAATGCCGGAGCTACTTACCAACTGTTAGTCAATACCATCTTTCACCATCAGATAGGTCGAAACATAGAAGTCTACGTCGATGACATGCTTGTCAAAAGAAAACTCTCCTCCGATCATTTGGCAGATTTGCGAGAGACTTTCAAAACCTAGCGTAAGTATCAAATGAAGCTGAATCCGGAGAAATGCGCCTTCGGCGTAGGATCTAGGAAGTTCTTGAGTTTTATGGTCAGTCAGTGGGGTATCGAGGCCAACCCCCAAAAGATTAAGGCCCTGATAGAAATGCAGTCACCCAGGACGGTAAAAGAGGTTCAACGGCTTACAGGCAGAGTTGCCGCCCTCAACCGTTTTATCTCCCATGCCACAGACAAGTGCCTTCCTTTTTTCAAAGTCCTTCAACATGCCTTTGAGTGGACCGCGAAATCCGAAAAGGCTTTTCAACAATTGAAGCAGTGCATGGCCAACCCCCCATAATCTCTCAGGCACTCTCGGACAAGACCCTCTTTCTCCCCTTAGCCGTATCGAACACCGCAGTCAATGCGACCCTCATCAGGAAGGACGGTTCAATCCAGCGTCCGGTTTATTACATTAGCCAAGCTCTCAGGAGGGCAGAACAACACTACCCTCTGCTGGAAAAAATGGCCCTTGCTTTGGTCATTGCTTCACGACGACTCCGACCTTATTTCCAAGCTCACTCCATAGTGGTCCTCACTGACCAACCTTTGAAGAAGGTAATGCAACAACCAGAGTCGTCCGGCAAACTTATGCAATGGTCAGTCGAGCTCAGCCAATTTGAAATCTCCTACCGACCTCGAACGGCGATCAAAGGACAGGCTGTCGCCGATTTTATCTTGGAATTCACCAATTCCACTCCAACCACACCCCCTTAGCCTAGGCAATTCAACACTGAGACAGAAGACCCACACTTCTGGACCCTCAATGTCGATGGATCATCCCATAAAGAGGGCAGTGAGGCTGGTCTCATCCTCACCACCCCTGAGGGCGGTTATTTCAAGTGTGCTCTCCACTTCCTGTTCGACGCAAGTAATATTGAAGTCCAGTATAAGGCCCTGATAGCAGGTTGTAGACGTCCTCGAACGCCCCGGGAGGATGAGTCCCGTTCTGTTCATTTTGGGCTCACTACAGTTCGGACTCAAATTGTCGCGGTTCTCAATCTGAACCAAAGAGTCCAAATCCGGCAAATCGTTTTGAGAAAACAGATTTTTGAAAGAAGTGCCAAACATGGACTGCTTTGCCAGATACAGAGTCGCCACCTAAATATTTTATTTTTGAGAAATTTAGGAAACCCTGACTCGTTGCCTAAGGCCACGTGTCCGTCATCACCAAAGTTGCCTCGGCTCGGGAACTTGGGTACGATTGGGGAAGGTCACTTCGTGAGCACCCCCGCTCGCCCGATCAAAGATCGGCCTCTACTAACCATGATATCTAGTTTTGAAAACATTATGCGTTCTTATTCCGGTTATTAGCCTAGATTTACTATGTGATGCGCACAGCATACAAGTATAGACCAGGTCGCCTGAATTGGAACAAAACATTTCATGTTTGTTTTTTTGAAAGATGGTTTGCTACTCGCAAGTAGGCTTAAAATGCAGATTTTGCCACCCTCAGGTGGGCTTAGAAAAGATGGTTTTGCCACTATCTAGTGGGCTTAAAACTCACAGTCAATGCATTGTTCCAATCTAAATAACCCAACCTTCACCCACAGGCATTCAGGCAGTTATATCACATAAGCAAATAGCCTCATGGTAAGCATGCTATCATGGCAGTCACTCACACTCATGCAAGGATGCTAAAGCGTAAAAACTTACCGAGTACTCCAAGCCAAAACAGAAACTATGTTAGAAATCCATGCATGATCCTAACTATACAGAAATGCCTAATGCAACACATGCAGGAATGCAACTAAGATAGGCTCGGCTATTCTAAACATGGCATATGGAATGCTACAGCTAACATGTATTCAACTCGGAATTGAAATACAATGCAGTGAGTATGATACGCCGAGTCCGGTGCATGCAAAACAGATGAATGGATGCAAACATGCTATCATACTTTATGCTAATTGAAACATGCCCTAATCTAACCATCATAAGCTGATAAATAAAAGGGAGAAAGACGTGGGGTTGGAAAACATACATCACACGCACGCACGCTTATTACAACATTGCCCTCGCGTAGAGGGTCCAAATAAATAATACAGTCCCGACTGAATAATACAGTCCAAATAAGTACAAGACCCTAATTAATTAACAAATTTAACTAGGAAAGCAGTAAACTAGCACGCAAATCTATGGACCGCCTCAGCTCTGTTCCAAATGATGAATGATGCATGTTTGAGTTGCCTTGCGCGGAAATCCATTGCGATGCCCCGATTAGCCTCTGTTTACAATTAAGCCCGGAATATTGCGCGAAGCCCCAAAAGACTGTCGGTTTCTGATTTGCTGCAGCAGAGAGCAAGAAAGGGGCATGGCAAAGTATTTTCACATATGTATGCATACCTCGATCCTCGTGCCACCAATCACGCATTTCGATGCATGATGGCCGAGGAGTCGAATTGCACGACTCAATGTAAAATGAATGCACATATAAACACAACAAGACCGAGACTCCATCATGGGTAATCCGGAGTATCGGCGACCGGGAATTGAGATACGTTCCGTCACTCGAAGTACGAAACGTCCCTCTTTTCTCGTGTTTGGGCTAACTCCTATCCCAAACACAATGCAATATGCATGACATGCATGAATGCAATCCTAACATGCAACCTAGCATATGCAATGCTATGAGATGGCATACACAATGCACGATGTAACATGGCATACACGATGCTCTAGCATACAACCTAGCATACGCAATGCAAAGGACTAAGATGACATACACAATGCATGATGGACTTACACCAACATGAGTGGACCTCAGCCACACTCATATCAGTGGCCATAAGATGAAAAAGAGACTATCGAAATGCGTGCATATATGCACGCAAACCAAGGACCGAACCTAAGGCACCAAATGCCACTCTAACAAGGCATGGCAAGGCATGAAACATGGAATTCAAACATGCAAATTCCAGCACTGAATCATGATGCAAAATGATCCCGAATCATGGATATATGTCATACAATGCATGGAATGGTCCCGAAACTCAAAACTAGGCACATATATTGACTTGTAGCTATACAAAGCATGCATTATTTGACCATGAAGCACAAAGATAGAGCCAAGGCAGTCCCAAAACATGAACATTTCTAGTTCAAAGCATGACCAAAAGATGCTAGCATGATGGACTAAAATAGCATGCAACTTTGACTAGCAAACATGGTTTACATGGCATGTACATGAAGCAAGTGAGAACTCATCAAACTAGCAAAAATCAGTGAATAAAACATGCCAAAACATGCCCAAATAACCTCTGAAATGCAGCCAACACATGCACAAATGATGGGTTCTTTTAGAGGGCCATGCAAGGGGTTATTAAGCACATTCATCAAGGACACTTAGCATGGCAAAATTAACTCTGGAAATCAAATATGATAGCCCTAAAACTCATCAAATTGGCCCTGAAATCAGTCAACAAAGCATGCAAGATAGGGCCTCTTTGGAAGGTCCAAAAGACCACCAAACAAGACAAGGAGAGAGGGAGTCACCCCCCTCTGATTTTGGCCTTCAAAAAAAACACCTAAGCCACTGAAAATCTTCTGGATTTCAGTGGCTAAGAGGCCAAGCCATGGCCAATGCAAGAGCTCTAATGCATAGCCCTAATCATGGAGAGATGAAGCATGCATAGGGGGAAGATGGCCCCAAACAGAAAATAGACCTTAATCAAACATGAAGATGATGTCAAAAAAAGACTTTTTTCAGTTTAGGTCGAGGTCTAAAAAGGCTCACAAACAAGGCTAATATATCATGCAAAACAAGCCCTAAAAGAGAGATTGAACAAACAGGGAAGTAAAAGGCCTCAAAAAGCAAAGAGCCCTTCAACAAAGTTGAAGAGGGGCTCAAAATAAGACTATTTTCAGTATATGGAAAATCTATAATATGTTCACAAGTAAGGTTAAAATATGATGCAAAAATAGCCCTAAAAGAGAGATAAAGGGAAAGGGGCAGTAGATGGCATCAAACATTGAAGAGCCATTCAACAAAGTTGAAGAGGGGCTCAAAATAAGATACTTTACAGTTTGGCTCGAAGCCCATAAATGCTCACAAGCAAGGCTAATATATCATGCAAGAATAGCCCTAAAAGAGAGATAAAGGGAAAGGGGCAGCAGATGGCCTCAAACAGAGGAAAGTCCTTGATCAAACATGAAGATGAGCTCAAAATAAGACTATTTTCAGTTTAGGTCGAAGCCCAAAAATGCTAGTAAAAGGAACTAAGAGATGAAGCAAAATAAGGCTAGAAAAGAGAAAAAGAGGACTTACCCTTGTAGCACAGCAATGCAGCAGCTTTTGGTCCAAGGAGATGAGCTCCTAACCTCTGAAAATCAGCCTCAAGGTGTTGGGATGGAGGATGGAGGTGGTGGGCTATGAGTTGGTGTGTAAATGGTGCAAGAACAAGGGTGTCTTGAGGCTTGGATGAGGGAGATATGGAGGTTTGTATGCAAAGGCTCCAGCTGGTTTTCTAACCCTTAGAAATGGAGGTGGGGTGCTGGTTATATAGAGGGAGATGAGTGAAAGAAAAGGGGGGAAAAACAATTCAAATTTGCCCCCCAAAAGACAGACCCTCGGGCAGAGGATCTGGTGCAAAACAGTTGGCACAGCTGGAATGCACCAGGAGAGACAAGAATGGCCGGTCAGGTGCAAAAGGTTCAGGTGGCTGGCCGGCCACCTCCCCTGGCCGGCCGACCAGGTGCAAAAGGTTCAAGCAAAATTACTGGCCGGCCACCCCAAAAATGTGGCCTCTCAGGTGAGTGCAACACAGCTATGTGGAGAAGAACCAGAAAATGTAACCCAGGAGAGAGAAAAACCAACTTTTTAGAGGGGTTCAAAAGGGTCAAGGACAATTGCTGGCCGGCCTACCCATATTGGTGGCCTCCCAGGTGTGTACAACACAATGGTGTGGTGGAAAGTCAGAAAAATGGCCCGGGAATAGGAAAAATCAGCTTTCTAGTGAAGAAAACGGGCGATGAAGAGCGATGAAGGAATAAAGCTGGTTTTTCAGAACAATTGCTGGCCTCCCACCCTTCTACAGCCTTCCTAACAATGAAAATAAGGTCTCCGCCAAAAATGAACCCAAACCGATGCAAAACGAAGGTTCGGGGGCCAAAACGCGCGGCCTGGGGCCCCGAAAACTGACTATTAAGCACCGGAGGTGGCGTTTGACCACGAAGTTGGTCTCTCGAGCCACAGAGTCCCTCAAAAGGGAGGAAACAAGGTGCATGCTAAAAACCGGAGCAAACGGAGGTGGTTAAGCGGTCCCAAACCGAGGCACACGGCCGACGGCTTCGAAAACCGGAAACCAAGCTCCAAACGAAAAAAATGGCCTACGACCACGAAACGTAGCCTATGGCCACTGAGAGACGGTCTACGAGACCTCTCCCTCCCTTCGGGAAGAGAAAACGGAGAAAACAGGACCTGGTTCGCAAACCGAGGCAAAGCACAAAAGAGTCCAGAAGTCCGGAGGCAAGGCTCGCGGCTGAGATTCCGCAACTTCAGAACGAGCACAATATGCAACATCATCGAGCGCTCAGTTGGTGACGTCTGAGGCTTAAGGTCGGTCAAAAATGGGGTGTCTACAAAGGTCTTCGCCTAGCCAGAGACATCGGTGTGAGCCATATCCAAGTGTTCAGTGATTTCCAACTAATCGTCGGACAGATTACGGGGAATTCGATGCCAAGGAAGACACAATGCGAGCCTACAGGGATATTGCACTCCCCCTTGTTTGCCTTTTCAACACTTTCCACATCAAACACATCCCTCGGTTAGAAAAATCCAAGGCGGATGAAATGGCCCAATTAGCCTCTGTCACGACCCAAACCCGCCCCTATGGGTTTAGCACCGTAACCGGCCAGTAATCTGAGATTACCGAAGGCCTGCTTAACAGTAGTACAGTAAAACAGAGTACAGGGGCATGGCAGAAGCCAAAACAGTAGATAAACAATGTCCAATGAGCTATGACAGTCTGTATGCAAAAAGATCTTTCATACATATATGCAGTCAGGGACAAAACAGTATGTACAATATATACAGTCATTCAGAACAGGGACTTAATCCCTATTAAGCAGTATGGTACAGTCTACTCAGTCAACAAAACAGTTACAGAGACAGACGGGGGAAATTAAAACACCCCTAAGCCAAAGCTTGAACGGGCTTGGAACCTCACGGTGAGGCACAGTGGTTGACTGACAAAACAAAAGCTTGCCTGATGCTCCTAGCAGCGGTCCAGTGCCTGAACACCTACATATATATATGAGCAGTGAGCTAAAGCCCAGTGAATAACATAATGCGTAAAGAGGTTAGCAAAAAATATCCTTTCAGTATTTTAACCAGTCGTTTGCCTTGGTAAATCAGTTATACGATCGGTGGCTTACATTTCATGCCATATCAGTCATTTAGAAATCATAATAACCGTACGTGGCGCATCCGTTATCAGAACAGTACAGTAGTAGTAGCAGTGTCAGTACAGTGACAGTATAGTAGTAATAACGGTACAATGCAGTAACAGTACGGTAGCAGTACAGCAGCAGTAACAGTAACAGTAACAGTGCAGCAACAGCGACAGTAACAGTAATAGTAACAGTAACAGTAACAGTAACAGTAACATTTCAGAAAACAGTACAGTTCTTATGGACTCAAGAGGTGTCTCGCACGGGTTCTAGAGGTGGCTCACACTGTAGCACTTAGTTCCGCACAGCACTTTGTTCCAGGTTTCACAGATTGGCTTTAAGCCCAGATTTTACATATGTATGGACTCAAGAGGTGTCTCGCACAGATTCTAGAGGTGGCTCACACTGTAGCACTTAGTTCCGTACAACACTTTGTTCCATATTAGAAATACAGAATGGCCTCTGGCCTAACAGATCAAACAGTGAATGATGGCCATCATAACAGTAAACAGAAGTTCCAAGATAAGAACTGACAGAGATATCTATGACAGTAGCAGTACAGTACAGTAATAGTAAGTTGCTATGGATGCCACGAATACAGTCCATAATTAAGACATTCAGTTCATTCAGTAGACAATATTTCCTTCAGAAACAGTTCAGTTGGTCGTTCATAAAATAATCATAATTGAACACATCTTTACAACATTGTTACTCACAGAGTTCTGGGCTACAGATGAGCTAGAGCGTCTCCTCGGAAAGCCAACCCTACACAGTTTACAGATTGAACACACACTAAGCTACACAGTTGGGAAAGATAATAACTTAATCCCTAATTTGCCTCGGTGTGTTCTACATCTATATCCTCAATAAGATGCCTTAAACTAGGCCTAAGAATGCCTAGGATGGGATGAGGATGCAAAGATGTACTTAGAAAACATTTTCAGAATTTTCAGAAAACAGGGGTCTCGCTCGAGCGTGGCTTTCTACGCTCGAGCGGACATGCAGACAAAGGGGATCCGCTCGAGCGTGAATTCCGTCGCTCGAGCGGACTGTGTGCTACAGTAAAAATACTGGATGCTCAAAATTTACGCTCGATGGGCGCTCGACCCTCGCTCGAGCGTGAGACACAAGTCCTCGCTCGAGCGTGGATTCCCTCGCTTGAGCAGACTGTGAACCCATGCAAAGTACTGGATGCATGCATTTCACGCTCGAGCGTAACTTTTCTCGCTCGAGCGGAAGGCACGATCACTGAGTGTACGCTCAAGCGTGGACTTCCTCGCTCGAGCGTAGGTCCAAAATCTGGAAATTCCATATTTGAACCTCAAGCTCAAATTCAACTTTTGAAACACCAAAGGGGATCCGCTCGAGCGTGAATTCCGTCGCTCGAGCGGACTGTGTGCTACAGTAAAAATACTGGATGCTCAAAATTTACGCTCGATGGGCGCTCGACCCTCGCTCGAGCGTGAGACACAAGTCCTCGCTCGAGCATGGATTCCCTCGCTCGAGCGGACTGTGAACCCATGCAAAGTACTGGATGCACGCATTTCACGCTTGAGCGTAACTTTTCTCGCTCGAGCGGAAGGCACGATCACTGAGTGTACGCTCGAGCGTGGACTTGCTCGCTCGAGCGTAGGTCCAAAATCTGGAAATTCCAGATTTGAACCTCAAGCTCAAATTCAACTTTTGAAACACCCATTTCGATCCTCTTGGGCTAATTTTCTGGAAAACATTTGTAAATCCATAGAATAACATGATTCAAAGATTAATTTGAGAAATCAAAGCCCAAAGGTAGTTCAATTAAACATGATTTCAAACCAAATTTCAAGAACATGATGAACATGCAATATCCATGAATTCAATCAACTTTAAAGCTTCAAACACTTGCTCAAATGAGCCAATTCTCCTTAAAACATGGTGAAATCACGGACTTGAACATAAACATGAACATGCATGCAAGATTTTCATGAAATCGAACCTCCAAACTCAACAATGTATACATGCATGTAGAAAATTCATAAGGTACAACCTCCAAATGCCATAAAAAGAACATGCATGTAAGATTTAAGCCTCAATTCAACCTTTAAAACCAATTCTAGGCTTTAATCTCTAAACTTCCATGGCCCATGCAAGAGACAATTCAAATACACAAAAGAGATGATGAATTCACTACCTTAAAGCTTGAATTAGGGGTAAGGGAGCTCAAATTGCAATTCTTTCTTTAATCCCTCCAAGCTCCCAAGCTAAATTGATGAACTCATTATCTCTTACTCTCTCTCTCTCTCTCTAACCGGTTGTGTCTCTCAAAAAGATGGGCTGAGAAAAGATGCAAAAATCAAACAACATATAGTCTCTAATGTTTGGTGAAGTGGGCCACTAATGTGGCATTTTGGTAATAAAGCCAACTATTGCAATTAATCACATTTTAATCTAATTTAATTATACCAGAACACATTTCAATTAAATTTACCATTAATTCACATAATTTCTAGTGATCATAACACATCAATCAATTTCAGATTCGGCCGCCGATAAGGCCTTCAATTTGCAGTTTAATGCATAAAACATGAACAGATAGTTTGACAGTCAAACAGATAGACAATGCATTTAAACAGATACAGTCAATCAATCAGTTCTGGGTTTCAGTCAGTCAGTTCAGTATTTCAATCACTTCAATTACCAATCATAATCAGTCTCAGTTTAGCAGTAATCGGTAATTTATCGGTAAATAGTGGTGAGGGTTGTTACAGTCTTCCCTCCTTACAAAGAGTTTGATCCTTCAAACTAAAATTAACATATGACAACAGAGATGATGCCTATCATAAAGGTAACTTTCACTCTATAACAGGAGCATATGACCCAATCTCGATCTTAGCAATGCACAGAAACAGAATCATAAATCATACACAGAGATTAGGGTATCATAAATCATATACAGAGATTAGGTCTGCTAAAACAGAGTCTTATACCTAGTCAGGTTTAGAGTCAGAAACGGATTCAGATACATGTTCATTTTCATATTCTTGTCTAGATCATACATAGATGCCACAATACTTACTTAAGCATACGTGGCACATTCATTAGCACTACCAGAGCAATTACAGAACAGATACTGACATTGCAGATATAGTACATATACAGACATAGCAGATACAGTACATATACAGATGTGGCAGATACAGAACAAATACAGAACAGATACATGATGGTTATGAATAACCAGTTCCATAAAGGAATCCTGAATCCGGGTGACAGAACAGAACAGAACAGAACAGAACAGAACAGATGCTGAGCCCCCCGTGACGAGGCCTCCGGTACGGGTAATAGAGTACGGTCAGATATAAGTTCCATAAAGGAACCTCCGATACCGGGCAGCTAACATATAACACATAATATTAAGAGTCACGAATAGATATCAGGAATCGAACAATCATTCAGTAAACAACATATAGCATTTCCGAGACAAAACTTATTTCGTGACACAGAACATGAATACAGTTGCACACAACTTTACTGTAGTAGTAATCACACTACTCCTATCAAGTACTTATCGGGTTGTAGATTGTACTGGCCTCATTTTCAAAAGTAGGTCCCCCGCTAAGTTATAGAGATTCGACTCATTCGGCCCGAGCCATACATTCGGTCTTGTTCAATTGGTTCTCAGTTCGGTAATCCATCACAGTCAGTCCAGTTCATTCGGGAATTATCGGGAACATAAGGCGAATTTGTACATTACTCCCATTACAGTAGGCAGGGTTTTGAAGTAATCATTCATATACTATTCATCAGTTTCAGTCCTCACAGAGTCGATCATACTACGTATCAATACGGAAGCAGTCATACTGATTACGTATACTTCTGGATAGTGAGGGTTTATAATCAAAACTAGTTTGCTGTCAACAAACCCCATCAGTTCTGAAGTACGGTAGTCGCCAAAACTATCATTCCTTAGTCAAACAAGTTCATAGTCATACGGTAATGCCGGGTGATTAATCACATGGCATTACCAGTTTCCCCACATTGTAAGCAAATCAGGTAATAGCTCTCAATAAGAGTTTTCTTAAGTCAAATCGATGAAAGTTCGACTAGGTCATTTCAGACGCAAGTTCTGTCCAATCATATCAAGTAAAAGTTCGAAGCACAAGCATCAAACAGAAGTTCCATTAGTTACACAAAGGGTTTCATCAACCCACGGTTCTATCAGATCAGATCAGGTAACAGTTTCATTCTTATCATTTCCAGATGGTACATAGTTCATACTCCAGTCATTTCGGTACATAGTCAGTAGTTCACAATCACGATTCACAGTCAAGAGTTTATCAGTCAGAATCTTTATTCAGTCGCACAATCCCAGAGTAATAGTCCCAACGGTTAAATTATTGAACAAATAACATAACAATCATTCCGAGCAAAGGTATTGTCATTTATGTGCACGTTCAGAGTCTACTAATATTCCCGATACGGGGATGGATGTGACCTTGGGTTATGTTAAAATGGTTGATTTTTTGTGATTGAGGAGATTGGGATAAAGGGGAGTTTTGCCCTAAAATGCGTTGAATAATTATTTTGTATAAATAATGGAAATAGTACAGGAATTGTGAAATGGGATAGACATTTATGTAAATGGTGCAGTTAGGTGCGTGTTATCTCTCACCTACAGAAATTTGAATAATTTAACTGTTGATAAGATTGTATATCTATTTTGGACTATCGATGGAGGATAGCTACGATTGTTGTAGAAATTGCATGAAGATTAGGTAAATTGAAACTAATTCCTTATTGGTTGTCATTGAATATGACTGTATTTTAATGCATTGTATACGTATGATGGTTGGGAGGAGAATGGGAATGGACTCCATTAAATTAAGTTGGCTTGTGTGTCTTGGGTGCAAGTCCCAAAAACCGCGTGTATACATGGGTGCCGATCCTGCGGACGAAATTTTCGTAAAATGACAAAGTGAAGTATTTGTGTGTAATGGTTGTGTGGTAAGCAAACCACTGAGTTATAATCTCAATTGGACCGTCTAGATAACAATGGATATGACTCATCAAGTGAGGATATATGAAATGACATGAAACAAATTGATATAAAATGGATTGGGATATACCATTTGGCATAATATGGTTTTGGAGAAAGAGTTGTGAATAATCTTATCTTTGAGAGTTGGTCATGTGCATCATGTTTATAACCTTGTTAAAGTTCATATATTGTGCTAGATTGTTTCTGCTGGGCTTTGCTCACCCCATTTGAGAAAAACTATTTTTAGGTGTGGTGATATGCCTCCACCAAGGGCCTAACTTGAGAGGATTGTAGAGCTGAGAGCTCACTTTTGATTATTTTGTATTTACTATTGTACAAGCCTAGGCTTTATTTGTATCGAGCTTCGGACTCGTTTTGTTGTAACCAAGTATCGTCCTAGAAATATGTAAGCCTGTAGGGCATTTATTTCGTTGATCATTTAGTTTGGTGCCACATGCTATTGATTCAAGATAGAGCTTATGAATGTGTAATGCATGTACCCCTTTTGTAAATTGACTCTGATTAATGAAAGCCTAATACTCTGTTTATGTCATTTTGTATTAGTCTTTACCGTTGAATTATTGTATTATTTTCGGGGTGTTACGTCATGTTACATGGATCTTGTTCAATTTGATGGGTTGTATTGAACAAAATACACTCAAAAGAGTGTTGGGCTTAGTTTGGCTTGATTTGTGATTTGTTTTGAAGTTAAGTATTTCCCTTTTGGAATTGAATTTTTCAGCAATTCTCATTTCTATTGTTTTACTTGTAGGTACTACGAAGAAAGGCCTCTACTCCTTGGGAATATTGGTATGGGTGCTAGACTGTGCACTTACTATCAAAAATCTACCCTAGGCGATCAAACTGGAACTTGTTGCGTAATGGAAACAACAGTTTGGGAAGTGTCCTCATACTTGATCCTGCTGATAAATCTCCTTTCGTTGGAGATATAAAAGCTGGTTGCCACCAATCTTGTCTTGAAACTAACATGTATAAGGCTCCTATATTTCCTCATAAGGTGTCATCAACTGACTATTTGTTGGTTCATTCTGCAAAGAGAAAGTTTTCAATAAGACTGATTGACAGGCTTGATGTTGTTGGACAACAGGTAACATTGGTATTTTTTTGGGGCTTAATTTACTAAAACCTAACTATTTAAAGAATGGTTTTTGATGATTTTCTTCTTACTCATCCAATCATTACCGATGATGCAATTTTTTTGCTTATGTTAATCCTGTGTGTTTAGATCTCCTTGACCTAGGAATAATGAAGTGTCATTATTTTTGTTTTGTTTTATGTACACACTATTTTTTCTCTTCTTGTACTATATCTGCAAGTCAATGCAGTATCAGGTGCAGGGGACTTTCTTGAATTATTATGTCTAGGCATTTGGTGCCCTTTGAATGGAAGGCTCTAGGTAGGTATTGTGTGATTAAAGTAAGTTCTGTATGTGAACAAACATTTAGATGATGTCCCTGATACTGATTGATGTTATGTATTCATTAGGATAAGACGTGGAAATTAGTTTTTGTTTTTTTTTTGGATAAGTATTGTATTACAGTAGGCACCAAGGACAGGCGCAGCGCATGTACAAAATATGGACAAATACTGTATGACCCATCTAATCAAAATTTACTCAAAAGACTTCAAAATCCAAAAATTGGCTTAAGGATGGATCATAGTACCTGAGAACCAACCATCACCATCACCATCACAGCTTCATATTTACATTTGTTGACTAACCTCTTTATATGCATTTTTAGCATCAGTCACCAACAGTTCATTTATTTTAAGAGAATTCGATATGGTCATACAACAACAGAGTTTTAGTCTGGTAAATTAAACTAGTGTGTTCACATACAAAATCATTTAGTTTACAATGTTGATACTTATTATTTTTAGTTAGACATGTTCTTAATGCAATCGGGGGCCAACTAGGTGATTAGGATGAAGTATCCATGGATAATCATAGCTGGTGATTTGTTTCCTTGGAATTGGGCCAGTATCTATATAAGTATAACCAAGACCAACTGCATATTTTTAATGATAATCAATTTTCAGTGAGATGTCGCCAAATATATATGTATATTGCAGTGATGTGACATCAGATAGTGTTTTATTAGCTGTCAGCAAAAAAACAGTCACATTATCTTTTCTTTGAAATTTGATGGAGGTTATCCCTTTAGCTTGTATGTATGTGTGGTTTCTGAGGCATTCCAAGATTAGCTGAATGGTTCTAATTTCTATTTAAAACAAAATGGTTTCCAAATTACAAATAATCACTACCTGTGCATATTCTTGGCAATTATTTTTAATATAATGGTACGTTTGCTTTGCAGCTTTAAAGAAGGTGGACCTTACTTCTAAGAATATGGTGAGTTCAATGAATAGATAATGCGTGTTAGATATGATTGATTTCATAAATTTTACTAGTCTAGATTTATACTTCCAAAATTTTCAGTTGAAGTCGAAACCTCCTTCCAAGAAACAAACCATTGGCATACATGGACTAGGGAAATTGATAAAGCAGAGTTCTAGTTGTTCACAAGGCATGTAGGCATGTTCTTATCTTGCACACAAAATGCATCTCGACTCCCACATGCTATATATTCCCGATAATGATATAATCATTAATATTGGCAACATACATCTTTAGGTTCTTGAGTATCATGGTGAGAAGCAATGCGGAGCCACATGGTGACCAGGGGGTCACGTGCCCCCTCTAGATTTTTTTTTTCTTTTCTTTTTATATATGTATATAATTAAGATTTTAAACAAAAATAATATTTAGAATAAAATGTCAAGGGCATTTTTAAATTTATGAAAACAATAGTGATTGTTTTATTGAGAATAAAGTGACTACAACAAATTTATTTTTATGTATGAAAATTTGTAAAAAAATCTCAATATAGAGGTAATATCCATCATTATTGATATGCAAACATAATTAATCTCACTATATATATGTAAAAATTACTAGAGTGTTAGTTATATTTGCATGTGGAGTTCACCCTTCATATGTAGCTTTACTATTGGTTGGTGATATCGTATGTATAGCTCGGCTTTTTCACGTCCCCTTTCGGAAGCTCGAAAGAAGCCCTACAGTTCGGACTCCCATGGTTTTGAATCTAATCTCATAAGTGCAATGTGAAATTGATAAATAGCAAAGAGTCCAAATCTAGCAAATCTTTTGAAAAATCGATTTTGAATCAAATTGTCAAAAATAGACTACTTTGCCAGATACAGAGTCGCCACCTAAATATTTTATTTTGGGAAACTTAGGAAACCTATGACTTGTGCCAAAGACCACGTGTCCGTCATCACCAAAGTTGCCTCGGCTCGGGAACTTAGGTACGAGAGGGGAAGGTCATGAATTGAGCACCCCACTCGCCCGATCAAAGATCGGCTTCTACTAATCATGATATGATTTTTATAAACATTATGTGCTCTTGTTTCGTTTATTAAGTTAGCTTTTACTATGTGATGCTCACAAGCAAATATAGACTAGTTTGCTCAAGTTAGAACAGTTCAATTTCATGTTTGTTTTGTGAAAATAGTTTGAATTTGCCACCTCAAGTGGGCTTAAGTTTGCGAATTTTCCACTCAACAAAGTGGGCTTAAAACTGATTTGCCACTAGACGTAGTGGGCTTAAAACGTACATTCGTTGAATCGTTCCAATTCAAGTAACAAGCCTTCATCCACAAGCATTCAAGCAGTTTAGAAAGTACGCATTTAGCCTCATGGCAAGCATGCTAGACATGGCAATCACTTACACTTATGCAAATATGCTAAAGCATTAAAAACTCACCTAGTACTCCAAGCCAAGAACATATGAGTTAGAAAAATATGCATGATTCCTAACTATGCCAAATGTCTAATGCAAAACATTTGAAAATGCAATTAATAGGCTCGGCTACTAAGCATGGCAAATGAAGCAATTAAATAACATGCGGTTAACACGTATTCAAAGAATTATTGAAATGATAATGCAGTTTGAATGATGCGCCGAGCCTCAGTGCATGCAATACAATATGAATGTATGCAAGCATAAGATATGCTAATTGAAACATGTCACTATGCCAAATGTCTAATGCAACACATGCGAAAATGCAATTAATGGGCTCGGGTACTAAGCATGGCATATGAAGCAATTAAATAACATGCGGTTAACACGTATTCAAAGAATTATTTAAATGACAATGTAGTTTGAATGATGCGCTGAGCCTCTGTGCATGCAATACAATATGAATGTATGCAAGCATAAGATATGCTAATTGAAACATATCCCTAATCTAACCATCAAAAGCGGGTAAATAAAAGGGAGAAAGACGTGGGGTTGGAAGACATACACATTATTACATTATGCTCTCACGAAGGAGAGTTCGAATGAATAAAAGCTAACTAGCTAGCTAAACTAAGCTAATTAAGCTAATTATTACAAACCAAATGAAATAAATAGCTAAACTAATTAACTAATTATTACAACACTTTTAATTAGCTACAACTAACTAATTGAATAATTACAACACAAATTAATTGAATTACAAAATAGGCTAATGATAGGCTAATTAAATTAAACTAATTAACTAGATAACTCGTCTTGGGAAGCGAGGGAGGCCCATGCATGCTCAGTTTTCACCCGAAGAACATCCGCTATCTGCCCTTGAAAGCCTCTGTTTGCACAACCTTTGCACTATTTCCTTCTCCGGATCAACCCTGCCATGCCTCATAAGCATACTGCTCAAAATTCATTGGTGGCCAGCAGACCAGAAGTGGCCGGCCGGCCACCACTAAGGGGTTGTCGTCCAACACTGATGGCCTGCTGACCAGTAGCAGTGGTCGGCCGGCCACTGATGACACACATTTCCTTGCTGCAACAGAGAGCAAACAAGGCAAATAGAGGGTATTCTCATAGATTGTTTGTACTTTGTATCCCTCCTTATCATCAAAACAATCTCAAAGAAGTGATACACTTGGTTCCAAAACCACCAATCAAGCAATTTCATTGCGTGATGGCCAGAGAACCAAGATGTACAAGTTAATGAATGCACAAATAAGACTCAACAACCATCACCATATCATGCATGATCAAGGGCAATGGTGACCTTGGAAATTTGGCACATTTCATCACTTTGAGTATGAAATGCCCCAACTCTCCTTATGTTCAATTAATGTCCAATTGAACACATGCAACACAAACAAATGCTTACCTTGCACAATTTTACTTGCCACTTTTATTTACTAATTTTAATTACCAACAATTACTTAGTCAATTAAGTCCATTGGTGAGAGTTTTCTAAAGTGAAAGAAGTGTCAACCAAGGGGTGGTTTAAGGCATGAGAGAAGTTTCATGCCGTTGGTAATGAACCCTCAAAAGAGGATTAAACCATTAAGCATGGACCTCAATCTCAAGCTTAAAGAATTCCAAGTTTGAAACAACCTTCAAAGAAAATAAAAAGTGAAGAAATGAGGAAGGTTGCAGAGCTTTAGGTGTTGATATGAAGTGTAAAACAACACCAAAACATACAATCAACTCAAACAAGAGGTGTCTAATAACCTAAAACACCAAGCTTGTGGGACTATTACACTACCACCATGCAAAACAAGACTTAACTAACCCAAATAACCCAAAACAGAGCTAAATTAGTCTGAAACAAAGGCAAAAACATACTGGAATGTAACTACAAAAAGTTAGAAAAATCATGCTAACATATGGAGTTAACTAGGTTAGCAAACAAGACACAAGGAGGGAAGGCTAACCCCTTCAATTTTGGACTTCAAAACATGTTTTTTACCACTGAAAATACTCTAAAATATAGTGGTTAAAAGCCCAAAAAAGGTTGGTTTGAAAGTGGGAAACAAAGGTGCAAAAGCCTTAGAAACAATGAATAAAGAATGATGAGGCACCACCTAACCTTAAATGGATTAAAACAACAATTTCAGCCCATTAAAACAGAGATTTTTACAACTCAAAAATGGCCCAAAAACAGTGGGAAAACACAGTGAAACAAGTGTACTAAAACAAGTTTAAAAGACAAGTGTTATACCTCTTGAAGCCAAGCACAACTTTAGGCACAAATACAAGTCAAAGCTACCTTCAAGAGCTTCAACAAGACCTTAAGGAACCTCAGCTCAAAGGTGATCAATTTTGGTTAAGGATGTGTATGCAAAAGAGTGATATAACTAGACAAGTGTGCACAAAATTGCAAGAGAGAGAGAGAAATCTAGAGAGAGAGAGAGAGAGAGAGAGAGAGATATTTTGGTCCCAAGTTTTTCTAACCCTCTAAAAATGAGGGAAGACACCCCATATATATAGAAAAACATGCATTTGGCTGAGTTAAATCAGACCATACACGTGTATGGTGATAAAGCTCATTATGCCAACAGCTGGAGCAACTGTCAAGAAAATATCTACAAAAAGGCATCAGTGGCTGGCAAGCCACATCACTGGCCGGCAAGGCATAGTGGTGGCCGGCAAGGCACAAAATGAGGCTAGCAAGGCACCAAAGGTGGCCTGCTGGTCCTAGGATGTTCAGGTTTGAAGAACTGGAGTTTTGGGTGTGAAAAACTAAGGTTTTGGTCCAAAACAAGACACAAAATGGACACGGTTTTAGGGCTCAGAGACAGGGCACTCCGCCGAGGACTTCAAGCACTTAAAACAAACACATGCAATCACAATCATCGTTATCGTCCAAGTCTTGAGGACGGTCAAAAATGGGGTGTTTACAATATGTCAATAATGACGTGATATCACTATTATATGAAATTTTTACTCAAATTTTGTAAAAATTTGATTTATCTTACCATTATATAATTTATTTTACGACTTAAATATATGACTTTTTTACATTGTCCATGATACACTAGTTACAAGCAATACTTTTTTTTCAATTTTACTCGAAATTAATTATAAAAGTTTTTGTACTTAATATTAATTCAAAAATTATTATCTTCTTCTTATTGTTGGTTATGGGAAAAAAAAAATTAAAGTTGTAATTAATAAATGCCCCTTCTAATTTAGTTTCCTGGCTTCGCAACTGGTGAGAAGGTGAGGCTTCTTTGAGTTATGTAAGTTTTTTATTTTTTTTAGTTAACCCATATAAAAGTTGTTTTCTAGTGTTCCTTACCATATTTGCTTCCATGATAAATATGTGCTCTGTTATATGTGTGTGTGTGTGTGTTTGTGTTTTTTTTTTTTTTTTCTTATGTTGTAAAGTTGATTGCTTCTGCTGAATACATATGGCACCATTTAGTGATGAATATTTATATGTTGAAATTGCAAATAAGGTATGTAAAATGAATTTGGTGTATTGAAGCATTAGTGCGGTCTATTATCAATATTATTTACTCTGCATATAAATGTATACTTGTTTTGACTTTAAATGTCTACATATCATTAATATAATTTAATTTTCATTGAAACAAACATCCACTAATGATTATTTTTGTTTTTGGTAACACTAAAATTTTATGGACTTGGCTTAGGGGATGCTACTGTCACAAAGAATAGCTTTGGCTCTTCCATTTCGGTTACTGGCAGTGGTTCATAGCAAATTACCCAACCTCAAAATCAGATACAAGTTGATATTTATGCACTCATATAGGCAAACAATCATAGCATCTCAGCCTCACAAATGCCCAACTGAACACCTTGCCTATTGCTGTTGAAGTATGATTGCGACTATGGGAATTATTTGACTTTCGTTGCTCTTTAGTATTGAGTTTTTGATCTTCAACATATCAAGAGTCTCAACATATTTCTGCACTCTTCTCACCTTCAAGAGAGTGATGTCAAAATTGAAAATTTAGTACCTCAAATATCTATAATTTAGAACTTTTTGGACAGTTTTGAAGTTGAGGACAATTTTTGATGTTTAGAAACATAGTTTTTGGATGGCTTGGAATGTACAGACAGTTTTTGGATGTTCGAAACTTATTAATAGTTTTTTTGATGTTTGAAATAATATTTTGGTGGTTAATTGATACTTATATATATATATATATATATATATTTGTGAAATTTCTTTGTAATGTTTTTTTAGATTGTACAGAATAGGTGAAATAGAACTTGCTGCATTTAATAAAAAAAAAAAAACTAAACATATTTTACAACGGGCAAAATAGGCCATTGTGTTAAATATTTAATGACTAACATTAAGTGTCGTGGTTTGTCTATTGAATTAATGACGTGCAAAAGTAATCGTAAAAAATTAAACATGACGTATAAGATGCGCTGTTAAAAAGTTTTAACGGCATGCTATAACATGCCATTGAAAGTAAATGACTTTCCATGACTGGTTATAATACGATTTTACCTTGCGCGTCGTAGAATCGTATCCACGGCGGGCATTTGGTGCTGTAAAAACCCTTTTTTGTTGTAGTGTCACTCCCAATATTTCAGACTTCAAAATGAAGAACTAAATGGATGAGTTTACCGCTCAAGCGACAAAAGGACCACTTGAGCGGATTCAACTTTCAAGAGAGGCCAAAATCAACCTTAGAGCATTCCCATCGTTCCCAAACTCAATCCAACACCCAAAGACCCAAGTCGACATCTCGAAATAAACTTTTGGATGAGATTGAATAATCATAAAGAGAAGAGTAGGTGATAACACATGATTCATGAGGATTAAAAGTAGTAAGGACTCTAATTAGAAATAGAAATTTTAAATTAATATACTCAAGTTGTTTTAAAAAGGCCCGGGACATCACACTTTTTTTGTTCATTTTATTATTATTATTTGTACATACATCATATATAAATTATTCATTATTTTATACAAAGTCAAGTCTAAGTTTACTTAAGAATCTATACCAATTCAATCAATTTATTCTCAAATGGGCCAAACAAATGGACAATATAGGAGGAATGGTGGAGGTAAAGTGAGACTTGAAAAGAGAGATTATAGGTGGAGGTAGAGATCAACTTGGGGGAAAATGTAAGAAAGGAAGGATACAAGTCCAGGTGGTCGCTTAGTAGATGTGCTTTAAATAAGAGCCAATATGGTCAAAGTACAGATGATTGAAATTGAAAAGATGATGGTTGGTGAAAGGTGGAGGCTGACAAGGGTTATTGGAGGAAACATTTTAGAAAGGAATGGTTAACAGGTCTATAGATCAACGTATAAGATAGTTGTATATAAAATCTTTTGATAAGGAAAATCCATTACAAAAACATATATTACAACTCATTTTATATATATTTTAAAATCCTTTACATAACACAGGTAATATGCTAGTATTTTCTTATTACAATGTTAGTAATATTTTTTATTTAATAACACATACTCTGTAAGCCAAACAAATAATTGATTTTTTTTTTTTTTTTTATATATACAAAATACACTTTTGCAATTTAGAGTCTACTTTCATGGGTTATATATATATATATATATATATATTTAAATGGTTTAAATTTAGTAATATTATTATTGTATCCAAATTTTATATATTTATTTTTTATTAAAAAAATTTAAAGCAAAATTTATTTACCTATTGTTGTTTGAGGCCATAACACATTATCTCTTATGATTCAAATATAGTTAAAAAGCCCCATGCGATTTTGGACCACAATGCAATCATTAATGCCGCTAACTATAAATGTGAAATGATTGTAATACATTCAAACCGTATATTTCTTTTATTATTTTCTTTCTCTCTCCAATCTCATAGACATAATTTGGAAAATGCTTGAGACCACTAATTAATGGTCGTACTAATGATGTGGCAATGGGCCCCATCCACTGCCATAGTGTTGCTGTGCCTTTTTTTTTAGTAGTGTTGCCAACTCACTAGTGGTGCTTTAGAGCACCACTTTTAGTGGTATGTATCATTGCTCGACATAATTTATAGAAAAAAGATTGGAAGCTCTAAATTAAGAGCTATAATAGCTCTAATTGGTATGTGAGTCCAATGTGATGTGATATTTTGGCCTTGATTTTTTTTTTTTTTTCACATCATTAGTCCTGTTTTAGAGCTTCCAAATTAGAGGGATGTATCATTTCTGTAATTTATAATTTCTAACGTTAATTCAATTAAATCACAATTAATTATTATAATTATAATTTAATTATATTTTAGATCACAATTAATTATAAATATTTAATTATTTATTATAATTTCTAAATTTTTAATCTGATTTTAATTAATTATATTTTAGATCACAATTAATCCTAAATTTTCAATTATATATTGTAATTCCTAACAATATATATATATATATATATATTTTATCAACACAAGAACTTTATTGATGGGAGAAAACCTTACAAGAATAAAGAAAGACATCAATAAAAGAGGGAAACGGGGGATGATGCAAAGGCCATCATAGTGAAACCGCCCAATCCTAACTAGGTTGGCACTAAGCAGCCCACACAATCATATGATAGCACCAACCAAGAATCTATTGATGAGGTACCAACAGATACACAAACAACACAATAACAGATATAAATACAGCAGAGCTAGCAGCCCAGATACAGAGTCAGCAGAACTCATCCAACTGAAGCAGGTGTTCCAAGCTGCCACCCAAAACACCAAAACAACATCCACAGCAGACACCAGCTGATAACATACCATATCACAGCAGAAAACAGACCAGATAACACAGACCAACCTCACCAAGTGGTGGCATACCAAGGTACCAAACCAACTAATATCCTTCCACTGCAGTCCTTAATTTGATCCAAACTGTTGATTGATCCAAGAGAGTGCATGAACCCCTTTACAAAAGCTTTAATCAAACAGCCAAGAAACTGAAAAAAAAAAACAAAGAGCCAAGAACAAACAGAATACAAAACAGAACACAACCAGGGCATATCAGCTCTGTGGCACCCAGGGCATAACAACTTCAATCTATCAGCAACTTACTATCAGCAGCAATCTATCAGCAACTTATTAACAGCTTCTACATCTAGCAGCAACTCTGAAGTTGCAACTGACAAGCAATACACTTCAATTCTGCAGCAGCAACTAGATTGACTCCCAACTATACACAAAAGCATACCTGCTTCAGCTTATATACTATGCCATGAACTGAGTACTTCAACTCTTTCAAATTAAATTTTGCCCATAAAGCAACTCTAACCTTTACCAACTCAGTCAACTTTGCAAAGTTTGGCTTTGCCTTATTAAACACACATTCATTCCTAAGTTTCCACACAGACCACAACATTGCTAAGGAACTACCTTCCAAATTTTCTCCACCTGAACCTTATATCTTATACTTGACCACCACTGTAGGAGTCCCCTCCACTGAACCAGGAATGACCCAAAACAAATTCCACCATTTCACAATATCAAACTAAACTCTTCATATCAAATGACAATAGAGTAACACATGATTCATGGTCTCCACTTCAGATTTGCAAAACACACACAGTGTACTAGCATTGGGATTCAACACTCCTATCCTAAGCAACAAATCTGAGGATTTAATCCTACTTCTCCAAGCTAGCTAACTCAGAAATTGCACTTTAGGAAGAGCAATAGTCCTCTAAATACTCCTTGCAATTGATTTTTCAGGTCCTTTGGATGATTCCATCCTTTGCCACATTGATGCCACAGTAAAAGACCCTGAAGAGTGTGCTAACCAAGAACAAGAATCTTCAACCACTGCATTTAGAGTAGGTGCATTATACAACAAATCATTCAACTTGGACACCTCCTCCTCTTCCCATGCTAAAAGGGGCCTTCTAAGAGCTATTTTCCAATCTTGACTCTCACCTTTCTTATGGGAAAAATACAGCAGTGAACAACCTTTCTCAGTTGATAGTGAAAACAATCTGGGAAAGACTTCACTAAGGTTTTGATTATTAAACCATCTATCAACCCAAAACTGAATCCTTTTACCATGACCCACAACTGTTTTAACATTGTTGAAATAGAGTTCACTCAAAGCACGATTAGTAAATTTCATTGATAATACATCCTGCCACAGAATGGACATGAAATCTAAATCCACTGGAAACGGACTCCATCTGCCACCAATCCCTCTATACTTGCTGCACAACACTTGTTTCCACAATGCATTCTCCTCTCTACCATACCTCTACCACCACTTTATTAATAAGTAATCATTTACCTCCCTCAAATTCCTAACCCCTAACCCTCGTTGAAACTTACTCAAGCATACCTTCTTCCAACTAACTAGATGTATTTTTATCCTCAGTTCAGTTTCTCCCCAGAGAAAATTAGATTGAATTTTATCAATTGATCTTGCAATACCCACTAGCATTTTAAACAGAGATAAGAAATAAATCGGCAAACTTGACAACACTGACCTTATCAAGGTTAACCTTCCTACAAAAGACAAGCATTTTCTCTTCCATAAAGCTAGTTTCTTCTTGAATTTATCCACCACTGGCTGCCAAGTAGACTTTCTCCTAGGATTTGCTCCTAAAGGCAACCCTAGATACTTCATAGGCAGCTTCTGACTATGGCAATTGAGCCTTGCAGGAAATTCTATTACCAAATCATCCTAAACACCTATCTCACACACTTGACTTTTGTGAAAATTAATTTTAAGTCCTGACATAACCTCAAAACATCTTAATATTCTCTTGATAGAAATTATTTCCTCCCAATCTGCTTCACAAAATATGATGGTATCATCTGCAAATTGAAGGTGAGATAATTTCAGCTCATTTTGACCAATTGAAGCTCCTTTAATCAAGCCCACTGCTTTTGCTCTTTCCAACAATAAATTAAGGTCCTCTGCAAAATATTAAAATGGAAAGGTGAAAGTGGATCACCTTGCCTAAGTCCTTTCATTGGAGAAAATTCTGATGTGGTAGAACCATTCACTAGCACTGAGACTCTAGCTATGGACATACAAGTCTTCATCCATCGTACGCATTTTTCTCCAAAACCAAAGTTGGTCATCATTCAATACAAGAACTCCCAATTTACTGAATCATATGCTTTTTCAAAATCTAGCTTTAGAATGATACCTTGATTCTTTGATCTTTTCCACCAATCCACCACTTCCTTGGCTATTAACACCCCATCCAGGATGCATCTTCCACTCAAAGAGCCTGTTTGCACTTCACTAATAAACTTTGGAAGCACCTTTCTCAACCTTTTGATAAAAACATTGGCAACTATTTGTACACTGAACTTACCAAACTAATAGGCCGATAATGTACGACCCCAAAATCCGTATTAGAGATTACCTTTACGGCCTTATGGATTAATGCATTTTAATTTAATGATATGTGTTCAAATTGAGGAATTATCTGTTGAGCCACGGCTTTAAAATTGAAATTACCGACCTTTACGGGTTCAGAATCACAATTGAGGACTTGGATTTGTTAATGGAAATTTTTAGAACTATTTGGAAACTTAATTGGAAATCTAATTTGTCTATTCGTTAATGTGCGTTTGGGTGGTTAACTTGNTTCTTTTTCGGCTTTTTTTGTTTTATGTGTCTCTTTGTATGCATTCACTATGTTCTGTAAAATGCCTCACATAGGTCTTTGAAATATTTTTCTAAAATGGGTCTCCAAAATGCCTCAAAATTTTTATTTGGGTTTTCGTTGGGTGTCTAATTTTTTATGTGATTTGTTTCTCATTCGGGTTTGATTGTGTTTCTCATTTATATTGCCTCAATTAAAATATGTCTCTTCACCCCTCTATATTTTGTGTGTCTTCATGCATACACCATGTTCGGTAAAATGGCTCAATTAAAATAGTTTATATAATTCTAAACTTATGAACACCATGCTAGCTGCTTATATTAAAATAGTTTATATAGTTTATTAAAATAGTTTATACACCATGCAATCTGTTTATAATCTTATGAGTTGGATGTTATTTTTAATAGAGGTATATTCTTATAGGTTTAGCAAAAATAGAGGTATATTCAAATTGGTGACACAAATAGTAGGAGTTGGATGTTATTTTTATTAATAAACAGTAGGCAAATTTTGGATTGGAGCTTGCTTACTTATATTTTCTAATCTTTGGAATGACATAGGCTTGAGATTGAAACTTTCTAATCTTATATTTACTTATTAAGATCATTTGAAGCTTTCATTTGCCTAATATTAAAAATTTAAAACTTCCACGGCATCTTTCTCTCTCTCTGATGCTTTTAATTTTATTTTTCAAGTTGTGGGCCCCCATTGGAGCTTGCTTACTTATATTTTCTAATCTTTGGAATGACATAGGCTTGAGATTGAAACTTTCTAATCTTATATTTACTTATTAAGATAATTTGAAGCTTTCATTTGCCTGATATTAAAAATTTAAAACTTCCACGGCCTCTTTCTCTCTCTCTGATGCTTTTAATTTTATTTTTCAAGTTGTGGGCCCCCAAAGTCCATCAAGGACCAAGGTTGGGAGCTGCAAGTTTTCTCTATTCCAACTACTCTTTTCCATTAAGTCTTTCCTTTATTCTCATTCTTAGTACTATTAAATTAAGTTCCATTTGGATACTCTCTCTCTCTCTCATGCTTTTGTGCTTTTGTGGGTATGCTATGCTTTCTTTCATGTCTTGGGTTCTGTCAATTGATTTGGTAAACAATTTCATCAATATTTTAGCAATGCCTTCATCAATTGACGAGTGGTTCTCTTTTTCCCTTAAAATGAGCTGTTTCTTCATTACATAGCCGTGCTGTGTCAACCTCTTAAGCAATTTCGGTGTTCAAACAGTTCACAATATCAATATCAATATTGTGGCCTAATTTTTCCTTTTTTTTTTTGAATCCAAATTTTGTTTTTTATTGTGACAGTGCGTTGGCTGTTTCCCATGAGCAAACCAAATAGATCCAAAAGGGTTGGTTCATATTTTGCTTATGGGAGGATTTGAATAGTTGGAGCTATTTGAATATTTTTTTTGTTGTTTTTGTTTTTTGCAGCTGCTGTTCATAGCATTTCAATGCACCATGTTGACCCATTAAAGGTATCACAATTCTTTAATAGGATGCTTGGCTTCCATTGGGAATAAAATTGTTCCATCTGTTTTTAGTTTACGAATTTTTTTAAATTTAATATTTCATTTCTAAGTTATTGAAAATGATTTATGATAAAAACATATATACTCCTCATTTCTTATTGCAGAACATTTGTTTTGTCATATGGTTGCTTGATCTAATTATTAGTTCCCTATTATTTGTCATGTGTCATTTTAGCTACCATTTAGCAGGTTTGTTTATGTAGTGTTGATTGAATTTTTTTTTCTTCAATTTCTTTATGGATAACTGAAAGAGGAGTGCAGAGAAGTTGGGCATAATTGTTTGTGTTTCTTTATAGTTTTGACTTCATTTATATGAATATGACATGTGTTGAAATCTCTGTTATTAGAATCATACAATTTGCGATTTGATTCAGTGAGTAATCAATACGAACAGGTTGTATGAATCGCAAATAGCCATGAATCATAGGTGAATCGGTGAACCAAATCGGTAAATCGTGAAGTGAATCAATTCGATTCGCTAAACTCGATGTTTGACTTTCCTTTTTAGTTTTTTATTGTTGGAAAAGGGTTCACACAACCCTTTTAAGGTCTTTAAGATTACTATATGCCATCTTTTGACTCTCTCCTTCCTTCTTTTGTTAGTTTTTCATATCTCTTTATCCCCTTAACATTATATCTGTACGGGAAAGAAATACACCTTCTCGTATAATCCTGTTAATCAAGTTTGCACTCCTCCGTACGTCGTCGTTCTACTACCTGAAAACACAAACGTGAGCTAGCCGGCGGGTGTGTGCTGGAAACCTCTCCGATGCCTAAGTCAGCCAACAAGACGAATAGGCAAAAGTTCTATGTATTCAGGGAGCAAAGTTGCATGTTACCTCTCCAAGGGTGATATTGGTGAGCTTTTATAGGTTTCGCGTGGCACAATCCTAGTAGGACTCTTACTCCTCCATGTAGAGTCCTCCTAGGATTCATACTCCTGAGAGATAAGGCTTCTCTCAACACCCCCCTCACTGTTTAAACCAAGTGAGATGGTTCTACCTCAGCCGAACTACCTTACGACCGAAGTAACATTGCCATGTTAGACTAACCGGAGTGACCAATTTATATGCTAGTTCGGCTCTGCTGTACTGTCTCCTACCTCGGCTTCCCATACTACGACCGAGCTATCCATAGAAGATACTTGCCGAACTAACTCAGGACAGTCAGGAAGATAGCTCTCTCTTGCTTCGGCTAGAAGACCCAACCGGGCTAACCGTAGCGCACTCCTGAACCGAAATAACAACATTCTTCCTAGACCGGGCTAATCGTGACCGAGATGACACACTTCCGCGACCGGACTACTTGAATGAGGTCTATTTACTCTGCTTTTCACACTCCGGCCCACACCGGCCCATTACTTAGCCTGGCCCAATTTATCTGTATAAATTACCCTCACAATATCCATAAGTCAGTGGAGCTTTGTTAGTTTTATTTATTTTTGTTGTTGTTGTTGTTGTTGTTGTTGTTGTTGATGAAATATATATAAAATTAAGATGAATCTTCCTTTCGAATTCTGCAAACCCTTTAGCTCCTTCATCTGTGTTGGGCACACCCACCTTTTATTGTTGTAGTTTTCTGTCTTTTTATTTTTTTATTTTTTTATTTTATCAGGGAATTAGTTTTAGTATGAAAGATCTTTTCTCCTAACATCAATGCACAATTTTTTGTTGAGTTGGAGTGTTGTAGAGAAATTATCAATTCATGTAAGGCTGATGTTTTTATTCTTAATGCTTTGTACATGTGACGGAGGCATCAAAATTTGGTGAGGAGAATAGTTCTAAAGGCTCTATCAATAGAGGTAATCAAGATTCCATCCATTTTTTTCCTTCTATTTTTTATTTTTTTGTACATTCATGATGTTGTAAGTTGATGATTTAATCTTTTACTCGATTTCCATAGTTCAAAGACCAACTTCCTCATGTCACTTGGAATTAATTACAACCTATTTCCAGTTATTTTAATTAAATTTATTGTTATTCATTCCATTATAAGGATTTCAGTATAGTTTGCAATAATTGAAGTTCAAAATAATTAGTTTTATCACTATATAATTTCTGCGACTACAATGTTCACCAAGTGCTTGATAAATTGTTTCTCTATTTGATGTGTTTATTAATTCACAGGGAATGGAAGGTGAGGGAGAGATTAATCGAATGATCAAACTTTTGGTTGAGGAAAAAGTTCCGCTTTGCTAAACTTTTAAACTGGGGTGAGGAAAAAGTTTTTCTTTGCTTGACTGGGTTGAGTTTATGAATTTATTTATTTTTTGGATAATGTTCTCTTTGCTAATTATTTTTATTATTATTTATTGTTTTTGGGAAAGACCAAAAAAATTAGTAGTTTTTTTATGTTTTGTTTGTACTACTTCTAAATAGGTTGAATGCTCTCAATTGGATCTCAGTTGTGAGTTTATGAAATCTTTCTTTTGAGATTGTGGTTTGAAGATTTTTGAAATGATGCTACTTGCATTGTGGTGCCAAAGATATCCATGAAGGTTATCAAAGAAAGAGCATTTTTCTTGGTCAGTAAATCTCTCTCTTTTTCCCTCTACATGGATGTGTCTCTGAAACATTTTTTTGATATATAGTAGTTTCTTATGTGAACCCCACATGTGTTTGGGTGCATAAAATATTTGCTATATAGATTAAAAAATAGAGAGGGTGTGTGGGTGTGGGATGAGGGAGAGTAGAGATAGAGGGAGGCAAAATGCAGATAAATGAATAAAATGGTGTGAGACAAATTGCATCTTGAAAAGTTATCTACCTATGTGCTGAATTCCATGTCTCTAAAAGATTGACATTCTCAATTTTAGAAATTAAATATATTTGCTGAATCATTAGTGCTTGATGATGGAGAGAGGCATTTATAAATATTAGTGCTTGATAATGTGTTTAAGAGCTAAAATATAATAATGTGTTTGGAACTTTCAATTAGTGCTTGATGATTTTTGCTTTTGCAACTATTATAGATAGTACTTGATGTTTTCAGATTGGTGTAATCCATAGACATATATGCATGATTGGAGGGTTAGCTGATTGCCCAAAGAGAGGTGGTTTTGTTGATTAAGGTTTAGTTTCTTCTATTTTTTTTTTTTTTTGGTTGATTTTTACTTTCTATTTTTCTCTTCCTTAGTAATTAGCAAGAGAGAAGTGTAATATGAAGAGTGTGTGACTTAAGCTTAGTAAAGTGAAATGAGTGTTGTAACTAACTAATACTACTGAGACTTGAGTGTAATATGTTCATGAGTTTGCTAATCATACATTTTATTTAACTAATTGATACATTTTTCTTGCTATATTTTGGGCTTTGATACACTTTAATTTTGCACAATGGGGGTGAGTAGCAATGCACGATTTTCCTTTCCATGCCTTTTCTTTTTAAACATTACCTATCAATAGTTGACATGAGAGATGGTTTGTTAATATTGCAATCACTGAAATTATATTCTTTTTAAATTTTAGCCGAAGTTCAAATGAGACCAACTCTCCTCAATTACAACAAGAAAGATTGATAGCTTAGGTAAGTATAACAGTGATGGTATAAGAAATGAACAATTTTTCTCTGAAATTATTTTGTGAATAAATTTTTCACGTACTACATAAAAGATTGGATAGAAGAAGATTAATCTAACATTATTCTCACCGTGCCTTTAGGCACGGGCATACACTAGTATTGTATATGAAGGGGCGCCAAGATTTGAAATTTTTGGAGAATCGCACCCATCACCATGAAAAAATGCACGGGATTGCTAGGGAGGTGACACATATCTGTGAATGGACGTTATGTCAGCATGATTGGGGGATGTGTCATTTAAGGCATAGGTTTTGTGCCAGGAAATTCCATTTACAAGTGTGAGAAATTTAGCTCGGCCAGTTGTAATAATCCAGGACATGCTGAAGCAGACTAGATTAAGGAGCAATTAAGAGAGGAATTTGTGTCGACCAAATGGGCTGAGCAAAATTTAGATTTTGGGCTGTTATTCTGGATCTCTCAACTGAGCTGGAAAGATGCCCAGGTGTTGGATCGAGATATCTGGTCGGCTTGGGCTGAAGGTCAAGCTCGGTCAAATGGCAGCCTAGCTTTAAATCGGGCTAAAGGTTGGTGGCCAATGACTTCAGTTCTCTTCTTCACACTCCGATTGGCCCATGTGGCAATTCCTACTTAGCTATCCACAGCACGATGCGATGTCGTCTGCCCTTTGAAACGACGCTATTTTTAGAGGGTCTAGATCCGAGGTCCTCAGCTAGTTACTTCCAACCCGGTCAGGCTATGTGAACCCACACAAGAAAAAGTGAGGTTTCACAACTTCAAAATAATTTTTCATCTTCCCACTTCTATGTGTTTTTAGCATTGTTGATTAAGCATATGCTTACCAAACTAAAAAGCATAACAGAACCAGTATAGAGCCCAAATATAGGGGCTCGAATTTGGCTCGAAATTAGGGGGAAGAAGGAGGAGGAGGAGGAGGAGGAGGAGGAGGAGGAGAAGAAGGAGAAGAAGAACTGGACTGGAGGGGCCAACAAAATCGGCAGAAGTGGAGGCGGAGCCGGAGGTGGAGGCGGAGGCGGGGCTGCGATGCCGACGAGCGACGAGCTGCGACGCCGACGAGCTGCGTTCTCTCTCTCGCCTCTGTGTTCTCTCTCTCGCCTCTGTTCAACTCAATGAAGAAAAAGAAAGAAAAGAAAGAAATGGAAGAAAAGGAAGAAAAAGGAAAAAAAAAAAAATCAAAACCCAAAACGACGTCGTTTTGGGTTTTGAGCCAAATTCGAGCCCCTAATTTCGGGCCCTCAACCATTTTTCAAAGCATAAAGGCTATCAGTTTGTGTGTTTGGTGTAAGATGACAGGCCATTCCAAAACATAAAAATAAAATAAAAAAAACCACTCATTTTCAAAATGATAGGCCATTCCAAATACCAGCTATCAAATGCTAGTACTTGTCTTTGGCACTAGTATGATGCAATCAAAGATTGATTCACCAATAAAAGTGGCCCAAGGGGAAAAAATGAAAATTTATCTTCAACAAAATACCATATTTCCTTGGAATTAAACTAATTATCTTTACTTTTCATCTTGATTTTTGTTTGAAGCTCAAAACACGCTGATTGGCTTCTACAACATTTCATCAGCTAAATTCTGGAACCAACTTGTACTTGAACTTTTTATGATCTATTTCTTTCTTATGATACACTTCTATAGGTACACTCATAACATAGAGCGTGGGATAGATCCCAGCACCAAATTTTCCACATTGTTTTATGATTCCCACTCACTTCCTGCTATGACTACACTCTGCTCATTGTATACAGGGGTTTTGTATTGAAGGATGTTTAGGGTTGTTTTTTAAGTGTTTTTTTTTTTTGCTTAGGATAAGAGAGTTGAATCCTAATGCCAACATAGTGTGTGTTCTGTGTGTAGCAGGGAGTTAACCTTGATGCTGCTGGAGAATGGAGTTGCTGTTGCTGTTAGTTATTCTTGTGTGTAGCAGAGTTGCTGAAGAGCTGCTGAGTGTTGCTGTTGCTGCTGATTGTTGCTGTTACAGAGCTGATTTTGGTGCTATTTTTGGGTCCTGCAGAGCTGTTTTTCATGCTAATTTTGGTGCTGTTTTTGCTGTTGTTTTTAGTGCCCCAAAATTCACAATAGCATACACAACAGCAGCAAGCCACTCTCAACTAACAACAGCAGCCACACAGTAACACAATAAAGGAACCAACCCCCAAGATTTGCAACTCTACTTCATTTTTCCATTAAAAAATATCTTATAGGTGACTTCACTGACAATCAAGACACAAATTTAACTTAACACTAACAGAAGGGCAGTAGTGTCATAAGTTTTAACTTCATTTTTTAATCTTGCAAGAAACCAAATAAAAGAATAAAATGATAAACATGTGAACAATGCGACAATTACTTCATCGTAAATAAACTAACATAACTTACAATTATGAGGAAAAGTGGCTCCAAAGATGAGCAAAGTCTTTGCAAACTATCCACCTTCAAAGCTTCCACAATCACCCTCCAAAAAAACAGAGTTAAGAATACCACCCTCCAAAAGACCTAGCCATGAAATTGAATACCACTCTCCAAAAAAACAGAGTTAAGAATACTCAAATAGATTAAGAAAAGAGAGAACATCCAAGTTAAGAATACTCAATCCACAAAGCTATTAAGAGTAGATGAATTGCTTCCACACAAAGTGCATAAAGGATAAAGAAAACATTTCACAAAAGAGAAACAAATAAAAATAAAGAGCATGTTTTTTTTTTTTTTTTTTTTTTGGGAGGGGGGGGGGTGGATAAGAGCATTGTAGTTCCATAGGACAACATTTTAAAAATGAACTAATCATCATAAGATGGTTAAAACCATAAAGGAAAATGAACTAATCATATAGAAATAGTCATTTCATAATTATTATTGGATACAGCAAGGATAACAAGCTCAATGCAAGTTAACAACACTTGACAACACAATAAAAATTATTATTATAAATTTAGTTACCTATCTTTAGTTTCAGCTAAGCTTCATTTTTTTATAAATTTATTTCCTGTGAGATGTAGATTTCTAAACCACATGTCTAGTACTACTTTGGGCTTGCAAAATATTTTGTTATTAAGATGAGGAAGATAGGGAAAAGATAGACATATTAATTAATAACAAACTATAACAAATGGCTTATTTTGAACCAGTTATCATCACTGCAATGTAACAGAAGAAGATTAAACTTGGATTCAAGATGTGGATTCTTACAATTGACATACAAGCTACAACAACTTTACAAGAACACATGAAGGAGCCATTTTTAGAACTAGTTGCAAAGAAACTCACTTGTCTTTGTAACCAGACGCGGCTTCTAGATCGAGATCTACCCACATGGGAGCTTCGATTTCATCTTGTATATGTGAAAATTAGTAGCAATTGTAACACAAGACTCTCTTGAAAAATGTAGCGATCCCGGTTTCGATCCTTCTTTCATGTTTTGCCACTTCGACTGGGCCGGTCGGGGGTCGAGCTACCCGGTCAGCTTACGGGGGTCCAGGGGGCAGCGCCCCTTGGCGGGTCCAAGAGCAGTGCCCTGGCGGGAGTTGAGCTACCCGGTCAGCTCGCGAGGGTCCAGGGGGCAGCGCCCCTTGGCGGGATTGAGGGGCAGTGCCCTTCAAAACAAAAATGCAAAACGCATTCGAAGTTGCTTGTCCGCTTGGTCGGTCTGGAGTGCGGGAGAGGGCTGCACGTGCGGGGAATGAGGCCGCACGTGCGGAGAACAGGGCAGGGGCTGAAGCACACTGCTAAAAAGGCAGGTGCAGCTAGAAGTGCGGGAAGTTAGGTAGATTCGGAATTTTTCCTTTTCTTCTCTCTTTGGGCTGATTGAATGTTACTTTTTGTATATCTCTCTCTCTCTAAAAATATTTCCTCTCCCTTCTCTGTACATTTCCTACCAAAAACCTCACAAGATCTTTGATTTCTCCAAATCCATTAGGATTTAGATCCAAGTCCTTTATCAAAGTTGGTTATCTAAGCGAAGGCTACGTTGTGTGCGGTGGAGATTGAGTTTAAGCATCGTTGATTTTGGGGTTTCAACTCGTTTTTTCTTCAAACTTGAGGTAGGGATTTTCTACACTCTAATATGGTTTTTAGCTTAGTTATTTGCTATTGTGTATAGATGATGAGATTAGGTTGTGGTTTGGACAAATCTAGGATTTGGATGTGAAATGAAAAGAGGGGTTTTGATGAATATGAGGTAAACGAGTATGAGGCTTGAATATAAGATCATGTTGTGCCAAAATAGTTGATTTTGGTGAAAGTGGGATTTTGCCCTAATTTTGATTAAATTATTATTTTGCATAAATAATTGGAATTAACATTGAAAACATGAAATTGGAAGGTTGTGATTATAAATGGTGATATTGGATATGTATTATCTCACCTATGGAAGTTTTGAATAAACTATTTATTTGGATATTGAACATCTCTTTAGAAATAATTGCATTGGGTTATCGGTGGAGAATAGCTATGATTGTTGTAGAAATTACATGAGGATTATGCGATTTAATGCTAATCCATTGTTGGTAGTATTGAATATGACCATGTTATAGATACATTGTATATGTATGTTTATTGAGAGGAGAAAGGGGATGTACTCCATATGTGATTATGTTTATAAATACATTGCGTATGTATATTTGTTTGGGAGGAGAAAGGGGATGGACTCCATTTAAAGCAAGTTGGCCGGAGTGCCTTGGGTGAAAGACCCGAAATTTTATATATAAATGGGTGCTGATTCTTTCGGACGAAATATCCGTAAAATGGCAGGTTTGAAGTGTTTATGTGAGTTTTGCATAATTGGAAAATCAATGAATTGTAGTCTCATTTTGATTGTTGAAAGATAACGAATTTAACTCATGAATTGAGTAGCATATATGAACTGGAAATGAAATTAAAGGAAAATGGAATAAGGTTGGTCTTAGTGGCATATGGATATGCAGGTCTTGTAGATGTTTCAGGATCGGTATTGTTTATGTACGTGGTATTTATACCTTTGCTAAACCTCATAAATTGTGTTAGATTATTTGTACTGGGCTGTTGGCTCACCCTATATGGGAATATCATTTTCAGGTACAGGTGAGATGCTTCCTCCAAGGCAATAGCGTGGATGGAGTTTTGGGAAGCAAGAGCTTCTTAATTATGCCTTATGTTTGTATGTTTGTTATTTGTAAAGCCAAGGGCTTAAGATGTAATGAGCGATACTTAATTTGTATAACCAAGCAATGACTTAGAAACATGTAAGCCTACATGGCATTTAACTGGTTGTTAAACAGTGAACTCTGATATATAAAAGTATGTTGTTTCTCATATTTATTCCGCATATGAGTTATCTTTATTGTATTATTTTGGGGGCGTGATAAAAAATTAATACAAACACAAAAGACACATTTTAGATTCTCACAATTATTGGATTCAAAACAAGATAAAATGCAAAGTAGACATGATGAATATTAAAGCAAAAAGGAAGAGAGAAAGAAAAAAAAAATTATTAAAGGTTGGAAAAAAAGGGAAAAAAAGGGGGGTCAATAGTATGAGATTTAAAAAAAATCAAAAAAAAAAATAATAAAATAAAAACAACATATTCAAAACAATAATTAATCCCAAGAAGATCAAAACCCAGCTTTACACATGAAAACAGGCCAAGATCAAGAATCCATAACATATTGAAGTGAATATACCATTCTCAGATCAAAAATCAACCAATCAACTGAAACGAATAAAACCCATAATTTTTTTTCTTCAAAATCATAAGAAACACTAATGACTTCAATCATTTCCAAGATTCAAACCAACCAATAATCAATATGGGTAATGAATCAACAAGTAAACCACGAAGAAAATGAAGAATCAGAAGTTACCAGAAAAGCGCAATGATCGACTGGTTCAACAACGCTCTTCCTCGGAAGAGCAATTACTGTATCTCTATTTTCGACAATTTCTGGGTCTTCTTTACCCATTGAAAGGGTTTAGCAGCTTTTCTTGGAACCATTTCAGAGAAAAACAGACTTCAAAGACGAAATAGATGGGTAGAGTTAGAAACGATTATTGATAGATCGATTAAGGGGGTTTGAAGAGGAGCTCTCGAAATCGATCTTCTTCAATGCATTGGGTTATCTCTAGAACCAAATAGGGTAAGAAGAGTTTATTTGCTGCTGAAGCAGTGCTTCAAATCCTCTCTTCTCTCTCTCTTCTAGGTTTTGCGACTTTTATAACCCAATTAGAAGCCAAAGAGGTTTTTTTTTCTTCTTTCTTTGAACCCTAAAGCCAAAGAGTTTGTATTTTGATATTTTTTTTTAAAATATTTTTGGTGATTACCCCAATTGGGTGATAAAACCCAAAGAAAGAGAAGAGTTTTTTTTAGATTGATGTGGAGCTGAAGAGTTGGGGCTTTTGATTGTTTTCTTCTTTTTTTTTTTTTTTTTTTTTTTTCAGTCGCACCTTTCACGATATCAATTGTGTGTCGTGGAAAGTGTAATATTTTAAACGGCTGACTTTTTGTGTGTCGTGAAAAGTAAATTTTTAACGGTTGGCTTTTTGTGCGTCGTGAAATGTTCAATATTTTTAACAGCTAGTGTACCCGTGTCGTGTATAGTTGATATATTAATGGCATGTTATATGCACGTCATAGAAAGTTTTATTATTTACGGCTAACATTGCTAGTTGTAAAAAAATATCGTTATTAGTATTCACGACCTACGCAATAGACACGTTTTGGTTGAGGAATTATTTATGACATGCAAAAAAAACAAGTCGTAGAAGTGAGAAACTACGACTTACATTTACTGTATGTCGTTGATGTGAAACCATAAAAATCTAATTTTGTTGTAGTATTTGGTTGAACCAAATTGAAGTAGTGTGATATTTTTATATAGTTTTAAGATTATCGAACTAAACCGAGTAAGTAATTAACTATTTAAATTTAATTTAAAAATTTAAAAAATTTAAAAAATATAATCAATTTAACTTATTTACTAAACCATTTACACTCTAACAAATTTTTAAACGAGTGAAATCATCTTAGATAACAGTACCACCACAGACGCATATTGAAGTGTCACTCTACTCTACAAGTGACTGAAGGAGAATATTTCAAGTAAAACGGAGTGCGCATCACTGCCTAGGCGAGTGGTATGCAATTATGTAATCATGCTAAGTAAACTACAATTCTGTCCTCATATATTTTAAAGTTGCTGAACTCAATAGTAAGGGTAAAACAGTCAATTTAATCCAAATGGTCCCAAAACCGTCTTACCAGCCCCCAAAACCACAGGAAAGGAAAAACCACAGGTAAAACAGCTACACCCGCCTCCTGTTTTTATTTCTCATCTCACATAACACTGTTTGCATCTTTATATAAATAGACCAACAAGATCACAAGTCCTTCATCAAATCCAAAATTCATCGTAAACCTCTCAATATTGTTCACTTGAAATATTTACTAATTTAAAGATAGCAGAAGCTGAAAGAAGAAGAAAAGGATGAGTTCGGCAAGCAGAGCTTGGATTGTGGCAGCGAGTGTTGGAGCTGTGGAGGCACTCAAAGATCAAGGGTTCTGTAGATGGAACTATGCCATGAGATCCATACACCACCACGCCAAGAACAACATGAGATCTTATTCTCAGGCCAAGAAACTGTCTCCCTCGTCATCCGCCGTGGTTTCGAGTAAAATAAGAGAAGAGAAGGCAAAGCAGTCAGAGGAGTCTCTCAGAAAAGTCATGTACTTGAGTTGTTGGGGTCCCAATTGAACCCCCCAAATTATTGATAGTTTGAGAAGTTTGTTATTCCGAGGTTCGATCGGAAATTGTATAGTCCAAAGCCAGTTACTTTATAATGAAAAAAAAAGAAAAAAAACCCTCAAATTTTGTTGTTTAATTGCACTACCCAGAGCATGTCCAACCCTTCAATTCTTTCATCATAAAAAATAAAATAATGAAAAGGAAAAGGAAAAGAAGAAAGTGAAGGATATAGGACAATCATTTTATCAATTTCGTGTGAAATTATGAAAAATAAAAAAAATAATAAAAAAATTGAGCAATGTTAGGGATATAAAAAAAAAAATTAATCAAACACTCGTATATGGGTAGGTGAGTCCTACAATCATGGCAGTAGTTGGTAAATATTTTGATAGAACATTAATTTTTTGTTTGACAATTTTTAAATTTAATTAAAATGTTAAAAAGTTATTATAAATTTTTATATTATTTTTTTTTATAAAAAGTTAAAAAAATTATTAAAATAATCTGTTTTTAGACCTTAAAATCTTTATTATTTTGAAAAAATTACCAATCAAGGTTGAATTACAGTTACATTCTTTGATTTTTATTTAAAATATAGATAATTTTTGTAATTTTAAAATTATAAATATTATTTGTCATTTAACAGAATTTGATAGAAAGTTAAAATTTATCACTATTTTTTTATATAATAATAAAATTATCAAAATTATTAATTAAAGATATTATTAAAAATTATTAATTTACTTAATAGTTAATAATGACTGAGATAATTTGTTATGCGACAAAATTTTTGAAAGTGCATATATAATTTTCAAAAATATATAGAGTAATTAATATTTTAAACAAATTTATTAGTAATTCATTCTTTTTTAACAATTAAAATTTTAAATAAATCTATTTGTAATTCATCCTTTTTTAACAATCATATTTTTAATTAAATTTAGTAAGTATTTAAAAAGAATAAGGGTTGTGGATGATTTTTTTTTTTAAAAAAAACTTGATTAAAACAAGTTTTTAAGATAATGTGAGATTTTTAAAAGTTTTGCTAGTATGAGTAAGAGTGTTTCATATGATGATTAGGCTTCATTTGGCTAGTCATTAAAAGAAAAAATAAGGCCTCGTTTAGCATGTCAATATTTTAGTCTAAAAGTTAAAAGTTACTAAAAAAAATCTAAAAATTTATAATTTATACCAAAAAATCAAAGATTTTTTTTTTATTTTATTTTTTACACATCTTTTTGTAAAAAATTAAAAAGTCATTCCAAACAGACTAGTTTTTTTTACCTCATATTTTAATCAAAAAAGTCAAAAAATTACTAAAATAACATGTTTTCAAATGAGGCCTAAGTAAAAAAGTCAATAAAAAAAGTTTCAATTCAAAAAAATCAACTAAATTTTTTTTTGCCAAATGATAACTATATATGATTTTGAAAACAAAATGTTCATTTTTTAAATAAAAATACGATAAAAATTACATAACAACATTTATTAGATTAATTTAATTTTTGGGGGATGCACTAATAAATCTCAAATTAATAACTTATACACTGTTTAGTCTTAAAAGTTTTCTTATAGACTGAAAGGTCCCATTACAATGTTTCAAACATCAGATTAATGTTTCGAACATTAGATTTCGAACATCAGATTAATGTTTCGAACATCAGATTTCGAACATCAGATTAATGTTTCAAACATTAGATTGATATGCAAATGGGACTAAATGGAGCATAAGAAAACTTTTAGGACTAAATGGTTTAACTTTTCAGAAATTAGGACTTATGGGTAAATTTTCCTTAATTTTTTTCGTACTTAATCCAATAGAAGTGTAAAACGTGAACGCATGAGATTGTCAATATAAGACATCTAGTAAGCCCAAAGATCCAGCATAGTCCAGTCCACAAGTGATGGTAGATGACTAACCGTAAATCATATTGTCATTATAGATATAATATGTTTACATCTTAACATAAGAGAATTTGAAGGGCTTATAGAATTTATTACGAATCCCATCTTAATAATACAAACCGTTTATTTCGTAGAGTTCTTGTCATGTCACAGGTCTTCAACTCGACTTAAGTGTGCCTTTTCAAACTTACTGACTGTGGAGGCACTCAAAGATCAAGGGTTCTGTAGATGGAACTATGCCATGAGATCCATACACCACCACGCCAAGAACAACGTGAGGGCTTACTCTCAGGCCAAGAAACTGTCTCCCTCGTCATCCGCCTTGGTTTCGAGTAAAATAAGAGAAGACAAGGCAAAGCAGTCAGAGGAGTCTCTCAGAAAAGTCATGTACTTGAGTTGTTGGGGTCCCAATTGAACACCCCCAAATTATTGATAGTTTGAGAAGTTTGTTATTCTGAGGTTCGATCGGAAAATGGTAACTGTATATTGTATAGTCCAAAGCCTGTTGCTTTATAATGGACAAAAACTCAAATTTTGTTGTTTAATTGCACTGCCCATAGCATGTCCAACCCTTCAATTCTTTCTTTCATCATAAAAAATAGAATAATGAAAAGGAACAGAAAAAGAAGAAATTGGGGAAGGATATAGGACATGCTCTAAAATTCCAATCATTTTATCAATCTGTATGAAATTATGAAAAACAAAAAAATTTGAGCAATGTTAGGAATATAAATTTTTTTATCAAACACTTATATATGAGTAGGTGAGTTCTACAATCATGAGAGTGTTTGGTAAATATTTTGATAGAACATCAGGTTTTGTTTGGTAATTTTTAATTTTAAGTAAAAAGTTAAAAAAATTATTAGAAGTTACTTGGTAGAATTTGTTGATTAAGTTATGAACAGTGACTGCTCGGCCTTTAAAAGCACTTGTATTGGTGTGCTTGGTCTCCTAAGATTCTGCAAGGTGAAAAACCAAAGTTAGGTGCAAGTGATAGCGCGGTTAAGCAGGTGAGCTAGGATCTAGGTTGATTGTGTAGGTGAGCTTGGTTTTAGCTCAGTTACATAGATGAACGGGATTTCAGCTCTGTCGCGCAAGGTTCAGACAGGTCACACACGTTGGATTATAGCTCAGTCGCACAAGTGATGTGGCAATCCTACTTTGTGTTATGTTAATTAATCTTAATTATGTTTATAATTATGAGCTTGATATGATTTTGAGTGCTAATTATATAATTATGGGTGTTTGTGAATTTATATTTGTTTACCGTAGGAAAATCTGTTTGATTTTTTATTATAAAAATTAAATTGAAGACCGTAGAGGCGACAGAAACTAAAATTGGGTCGTATTATTGTGATTAGTATAATTTTTAGAGCTTATGGTGAAATTTAATTAAAAATTGATTTGGATCAAATTAATTAGATTCAATATGATTGAATTAAAACACAATTACTTAGCTTTAATCAATTTGATTAGGCAAGCATATATATAGGCCTATATACACTCAAGTTTCTTCCTTTTGAACTCATTTGACTGAGATTACACTCTAGAGAGAGAGAGAGAAAGAGAGAGAGAGAGAGAGCTGATTTTAGAGAGAGAGACAACACAGTTTGAAGAATTTAGCTCAAGCTTGGAGAATTGAGGAAAATTAACTCAAAGCTTAACTATATTTGGGAGGATAGGAGCCTTTAGGTGAGCTACCAACCCTTAATTCATGAGTTTAAACTTGTAATTATGTAAATTCCAAGAGAGTTAGTAATCAAGTACAAGATTTGAGTAGTGTTTAATGAAATTGAAATTAATATCTCTATGCATGTGAAGAATTACCATGAATGTGTGCATGATCATGAAAAATTGAGCACCAAAATTCACATGCGTACATGATTATGTTAAACCTTATGATTTTGATCATTATTTGTATCACTTGATATGGAATTAGAGTCTATATTTTACATGCATGTGTCATCCTTGAAGATATGAAGCTTGGTAGCTTGTGTTATAAAGTTGTCAAGAAGAATGTGAAATGATTTGGGATTTGAACTATGGTTTTGGACAAATTAGACTCAATTTACCTATGTTCCCATGTTGTATAAAGATTTTCATATTTTGTATAAAAAATGTGAGTTTTGAGCCTTTGGAATTAAGTTATGAACTTCAAACAGAGTTATAGAAAACCCAGAATTCGACTTGTCTGCTCGAGCGAAGAAAGTGTCGCTTGAGCGTGAAAGTCAAGCTCCTAAAAGTTTTATAAAATCTTACAGATCGCTCGAGTGACCAAAGTGGCGCTCGAGCGAGGACCCTTTTTACTTAGTCTTCCGCTCGAGCGACCGTCGAGCGGGAAATTCACGCAACCAATACTTTTGTAGACCGCTCGAGCGATTGAAGTTACGCTCGAGCGACCACCTTTATTTTTGAATCCCCGTTTGAGCGAAAGAAGTTACGCTCACTACAACAAAAACATACTTTAGTGGCACTACACTAGTGGCATATTTTTAGAAAATGCCACAAAAAATGATATTTAGTGGCACGTTTTTGAAAAATGCCACAAAACGACAAACATAAAAGGCTCTAGTGACATTTCAATGAACAAGTGTCACAAAACTACAACAAAAACATACTTTAGTGGCACTACACTAGTGGCATATTTTTAGAAAATGCCACAAAAATGATATTTAGTGGCACGTTTTTTAAAAATGCCACAAAACGACAAACATAAAAGGCTCTAGTGACATTTCAATGAATAAGTGTCACAAAACTATAACAAAAACACACTTTACTGACACTATACTAGTGGCATGTTTTTAGAAAATGCCACAAAAATAATATTTGGTGACACATTTAGATAAATGCCACAAAGCCACAAACATATAAGGCTTTAGTGGCATTTCAATAAAGAAATGTCACATCAATTTTATGGCATTTTATAAAATAATGACACAAAAAATTATGTTCGTGATATTTACCAACAGATGCCACTAAACTTTAGTAGCAATGGCATTTTTTAAAAAATGTCAGGACACTAGGTATGTGCAAATTACTTTTTATGGCACTTAGGTGAAAAGTTTCATAAACAAATATTTTATAGCATTTTGAGAAATGCCACTAAGTCAAAAACTTTCCAAGCTTATAATGGCATTTTAAAAAAAACAAAAAATGCCAATATATTTTTAAAATTTTACAATGCAGTAAATGATTAAAAATAAATAAATTAAACTCAATATACACTCCAGGAAAAAGCATATTCGGCGACTAAATTTCCTGACCAAAAAAAATTTGGTCGCTGAAAGTATAGCTTTCAGCAACCAAAACAGCATTAGTAGCCAAAAGTAAAGTTTTTGGCGACTAAACAATTTTAGTAGCCAAAAGTCTACAATAGGCGACCAAAACTAAGTTTGGTCGCTGATTATATGGGTTTTAGTGACAAAAAAAATTTTAGTAGCCCAAAGTAAAGCTTTTTGGTGACTAAAAAAATTTTAGTAGCCAAAAGTCTATAATTGGCGACTAAAAAATAAGTTTAGTCGCCAAAAGTGGTTATTTTTAGCGCGGGAGAACTAAAATCCTAAGGCGGGAATTAAATTTTTTGGCGACCAAAATTTTGGTAGCTGAAAATGCATCTTCGGTGACCAAATCCGATTTTGGTCGGCAAAAGTTAAGTTTTTAGCAACTAAAAAACAATTAGTAGCCAAAAGTATAGAATTGGCGACCAAAAATATTTTTAGTCGCTAAAAGTGGTCTTTTTTTATTTTACTAGTAAATAGTTTATTTTACATAAATTATGTTCAATAAAATAATTATGTTTATACATATACTTTTATATTAATATAGATGTATGTAATATATAAATAATATATATTGCATATATAATCATATGATGCTATAGAGGTGTAGTGGGAAAAGTGTGGTGTATAAGGTTTATGGTGCGGGAGGTTGACGGTTCGAGTCTCTGCAAGAGCAGATCAAATTGTTCTACAACGAATTGTCGTCACGAATGACACTTGATAGCGTCACGAATAGTGCCTACCATGACATTAAAGTGTCACTGAAAGGTTTTAGTCTTGATGGTGTAATGACACTTATAAGTGTCACTAACTCTTTTTTTAATGGCGCTTGATAGTGCCACAAATAATATCTACCATGACATTAAAATGTCATTGAAAGTTTTTAGCCATGATGGTGCAGTGACACTTGCAAGTATCTACCGTGGCACTCGTATCTACCGTGGCACCGATAGAAGTGGCACTTGTTCAAAATGCCACAAGACCAAAAAATGTCATTAGAAGAATAGTTTTGTAGCACTTTCAAATGTCACTAAACTAAGAAAATGTTGTAGTGGCTCGAGCGGAGGGCCCTGTTTTAGAAATTTTGAAAAGACGTTTCATGTTTTGTTTTCCGTTCTTTTTCACTTCTGAGTACTTTTAGACATGCATTGAGTACACTAAATGAATTAAAGAGCATGGAATAAGCCTAAGAACATTAAGCAAATTAAGGAACAAAATGAATTATATTATGGCCCAATGTGTTATGAACTATGTAGGGTCAAGCGCAAGGACGAATCAAGCACCGGAACATTGTGTGTAATATCTTAGTAAAGATATTTTTGTGTATGCACTGTTTTCTAAATGTCACCTACGTGGTAAATTCCAGACTCTATGAATTTGTACTGTGAATGAGTATCCTATTCGCTTGATTCGTAATAAAGTATGCGAAGTGATTGATATATGAGCATGAAATGGGCCTAAGGCCGTTTGGCATGTTTGATAAAGACACAGATTGGGCCTAAAGCCGCTTGGTATATTTAATGAGGGCACAGATTGGGCCCAATGCCGTTTGGAATGCTTAACAAGATAGACTAAAGGTCATCTTATATGCAAATTGGACCAAAGGTCGTTTCGAATAAATAATTGATTGGACCAAAGGTCGTTTTGAATATGAATATGGATATGATCACGATTATATGCACCTAGTTGTGAATATAAGAATGGTGGACCCAAGGTCGTTTAGTAATGTGATATGAAGGATCGGTGGTCCTTGGTACATAGATCTATTAGACCTAAAGTCGGTCTATGAATGAGTATTGGACCCGAGGTCGTTTTGTATAGATGAACCCAAGGTCGTTTTGTTTTACATATGAGTTGCACCTGAGGTCGTTTTGCATATGGATGTGATGTATTGGACCCAAAGTCATTTTGCTTTGTTATGATTTATAAATCTGATGTGAATGAGAATAGTGATTCAAATGTTTACATTATAAGTATGACTCATTTATGAATGAAACTCATTCATTAACCTCTTTACTCTGGTATTATTTACTAGGCATTAGCTCACTCTTTATTTATATGTATATAGGTGAGCAGCGGGACGTTCAACCCCAGCCTTAGTGAGCGTTAAGAAGCCAAGTTTTGTAAAGACAACCAAGGTCCCTCACGCAAAGGCCTTACTTTTGTTTTACTTTTATTTTTGTTCTCTTATGGTCAAGTATGACCAACAGGTGCAACTCATATGTAAAACAAAACGACCTTGGGTTCATCTATACAAAACGACCTCTTGTTCTCTTGTGTATAACCTTGGAACTTGGTGCTGAAATTGTAAAGTGATCCTGGATATACGTAATACATACATAATGTAAATATTGCATGGTGTGAATTATTTCACGTATATGAGAAATTTTTTGATTGAACCATGTATGCACAGCTCGTTGGACAATTCTTGTATATGATGCTTCCGCAGTTTGGCCCCCTATTATTAAATATGATTGATTTCTGACTGAGGCTGTAGGTAATCTCATGGTTACTGGCCGGTTATGACTCTAATCCATAAGGGTGGATTCGGGTCATGACAAGTGAGCTGGTTTTTAGTTCGGTTGTGCGAATGAGCTAGATTTTAGCCCGGTCACGTGGATAAGCGTTTTAGCTCGGTCGAGTGCCTAATCGACTTGGCTGCGCAACAGCTCAGTCCTCCTCTCAAACACTAAACATGGAGTTTACCCGGTTAAGTTATGATTTTGGATCAAAAGGTGGATTTTTTTCCAATTTGGCCTAGACTTTCCATGTTCATATCAGGGGATGAATAATAGATTTAAGGATGGAGAACTAGGAGCCATTTAACACTCGAAATGGTTTAACACCATTGATTAATCAAGTTTTTAATGATTTCGGGTGCTATGGTTTCGTTTTTGCTACGTATATCATAATCAGGGCTCAAGAACCATGAGAACGACATGAACAAAAATGGGAGAAAACGAAAATGAGAGAAAATGATAAAAAGCTTAAAACTTACCGTTTAGGGTTGGAATTTGTTCTCTAATCGGTGGGAATGCCCAAACCATGACGTCACTCCACTTGCTATAGGGAAAATGCTCTGATCTAGACACAAAATATAGAGGGGCAAGAGTTTGGCACTCTAGTTTTTGGAGATGAACAGTAAGGGATGAAGAAGGTGAACAGTAGAGAGAGGTACATAATAGTTGTATATATATTATATATGAAAGGGTGCCAAGATTTGAAATTTTTGGGGAACCACACCCATCACCATGAAAAAACGCATAGGACTACTAGGGAGGTGACACAAGTCCGTGAATGGACGTTATGTCAGCATGATTAGGGGACGTGCCATTTGAGGCACAGGTTTTATGCCAGGCAGTTCCATTTACCGGTGTGAGAAATTTAGCTCGGCCAGTTGTAGTAATCCAAGTCATGCTAAAACAGATTGGATTAAGAGAGGAATTTGTGCCGAACAAATAGGCTGAGCGAAATTCAGATTTTGGGCTGTTGTCTTGGATCTCTCAACTGAGCTGGAATGATGCCAGGTGTTGGATTGAGATATCTAGTCGGCTTGGGCTGAAGATCAAGCTCGGTCAACTGGTAGCCTAGCTTTGAACTGGGCTAAGGGTTGGTGGCCAATGACTTCGGCTGAGCTCTGGAGATGAGCAAAATTTACCTTGGAAGGTGAACAAGATTCGATCGAGTTGAAGAATGGTTAAAATCGGCAACTTTGCCCTTGACTGGGCTAAGTAGGTCGGCCACGCTTCGAAGTGGAGCGAGGTTGGCTTGGGTGGGTTCACATAGCCTGACCGGGCTGGAAGTAACTAGTTGGGCACCTCAAATCTAGACTGTCTAAAAATAGCGTGGTTTCAAAGGGCGGATGACATCGCATCGTGCTGTGGATAGCTCGGTAGGAATTGCCACATGGCCCAATCGGATTATGAAGAAGAGAACCCGCCGTCCGACATCAATATCGTTTAAAGGTATAGTTCATGTTGTTTGGCTGTATTGACACACGCACGTGTAAGACAAATAGAGAATAGTATATCCAGGCATCCAAGAAAGGACAAGCAAGGTAGTGCGCGTATAAACTATGCAAGCCCTGCAGCACCTCCATGCAAAAAGTCTGTAACTTTCCTTACTCAGAGCTATCTTTGTTTTTGTCTTTCTTCTCTAAGAGTGCTAACTTGACTGTCGGAGAGTTTTCCGACAACACACCCGTCGAGTAGCTCACTGTCGTTGTACTCTCAGGCTGTACGATACCATTCAGAGTGATACAGAGCTTGAACGCAAGGAGTACGGAAGTAAAAAATATTTACTCCCCGTATAGTTATCCAAAAAGTACTGATATTTTTTTTTTCTATTAATAAAAAGAAGAAGAAAATTAAAATAAAAAATAATTAGTAAATAAAATAAAGGGAATCATATATGCAATAAGGTTAGAGACCCCACTATTTGATATTATAGTGATTAAATTCTGTAATTAATTATATGTCTGTAGTCATGTTAATATATACATCTATATAGAAAATTGTATAATACATATCTAAAAAAAAGTGTATACCACATATGACCTTTGTAGTATTTGATTATGACTAATTATGGTATTGATTATTATTTTATTATGACTCATTGTTGTGTTACTTATTATTTAGTTATAATTTCTTGTAATTTTTATTTTGGTTATGATGGAAGAGGTCTTTGGTTATGCCCAAAGTGATATTTGGTTATGTTTTATTGTGATGTTAGTTATGATCTATTGTAATTATTATTTTAGTTGACCAAAAAATTCTTTAATTATGGTTTAAATAATGTTTGGTTATAAGCTTTCTTTTAGTTATGATTAGGCCTGCAAATGAACAGATGTTCATGAATAGGCTCGTGCTTGGTTCAGTAACGGCTCGTTCGAACTCGGTTCGTTAAATTTTTATTGTAATCCAGTTCGAACTCGTTAAAATCTTAATAAACAAATCCAAATATATTAAAGTTTTTCTCGTTAGTTGGGTTCGTTAACATTTATTTAAATAATAGAATTAACATTTTATTTTTACATTAAATAATGTAAAAATATGTATGAAAAATAGAATAAATATATTATTTATATATTTAAATAATGTAAACATAATAATAGTTAAATTTGTTTATATGTAAATAATAGCTAACTATTAAGAATACATTTATATAATAATGGTGGTAGATATTATTATTTTGGCAAGATATTGACTTTTATTTTAGTATAATATATAATTGTATAATTAAAACTTCAATTGTAACTTTAATCTCGTATGCAAAGTATGAATTTATAATTTTTTGGTTCGTCAAGGTTCGTGAATAGATTCGAGTTTGAGTTAAGCCTAAACCAATACAATTCAAACTTGGTTTGTCAAATTTTTATTGAGTTTGAGCTTAAGTTTAAACTCATTAAAATCTTCATAAGCAAGTCTAAATATATTAAAATTCAATCCAACTCAATTTGTTTGTACACCTAATTATAATTGAAAGTAATTAATTATAATATTTGTGATCATAATTTACATATGGTAAATCCTAAAAAGTTGAGAAATTATATATTTTTACTTAACATGTAATGTCACATGATAATCCAATATGATATTCATTAATTAAAACAATGAGATTCAGTACCTTTCTGTTAAATTTTTAGGAGAGAGCTTGTCAAATGTCAAGTGATAAACCACCAAATAATCACTCTCCAAAAGTGACCCATATATATCCTATATCCCCATTGTGCTGAAACCTGACATTAGACAGCAATATCTGTCATAAAAACCAAGAAAGAGAGAAAATAAGGATCAGGAATGATAGAAATGGTTCACCCCTATCCTCAGTAGTAATAATAAACAACTGTATGGGTGTAAATTTGGTCAGGTCCGATCCAATCTAATTTATGTCGGGCCTTGCGAGATCCCACCAAAATTTGGGCTAGGCCACGGGCCAAAAAATTAAGCCTAGGCCCATGGAGTATTTAGGCCTAGGATAGGCTTGGGGGTCTAAATATTTTTTTTTTTTTTCCTACCAAAATTTTATTATTTTCCACAAAAAGAGACACTGGGCTCGAGCAAGCCGGGTCTTGAGTGAGTCGGGCCTTAAGTGGGCCTTAAGCAAGCTGATGGACTAGGCGGGTCGGTCCCACGGGCCAAGTCGGGCTTCAAAATGATAGCTCAGGCCCAAGCTTAGGGTCTCAAGTTAAACCCGGGCTTAAACGGGTCGAGCCTAACCCAGACCGCAGGTGGACTTCAGGCCACCCACGGGTCGCAGGCCATGTTACATTCCTAAACAACTGGTTTTCCTCCCAAAAATCTGTTCAATCATCTACTTTAATTTTGTCTTATTTTTTTAAGACTTAAAGAAGTTGTTTTAGTGCATAGAATCAAGCTGAATTAACATTTTAACTTGAAATATTAATGGATTGAATTTGAGATTTATACTTTCAACTTAGCTGGTCTGGTCCGACTCGCTAGTAAACTAATTAATTAATTATATTACATTAATATATATATTTTTTGTTAGGGTCTAAATTTATCTTTATTGATTCATTGAAATTCACATTTGTGGTGATGTGTGATTGAATTTATTTAAAAAATCCTTCAATTTATACACAAAATCTTTTAATTTATAATGATATCGATATATTTATTTAAGAAATATAATGTTTAATTGAATTTAATTATGAAATGATTTAATTTTTTTTTAACATATAACTCGATGGCTGGACTTGGAATTTATAAATTTTTTTAGACGGAACTTGAGCAGATATAAAGACTTGATGTTAAAATCATATCGGACTTGAATAAACACAAAATCTATTATTATGTATCTGTCCAACTTGATTCCGATCCAACCTGGCATTATTCCACCACCCCTAGCTAAAAGTGACATACTTTCCTGAGTCGACACAATTACACCACACAAGAAAACTGCGGGCGCATGAGCATCACCATTACAATTGTTGCCTAAAACTCTACCCACTTTTTACTTCATTACCTCACTCACTAAAATAAACTAAATAAATAAATTACACATTTTATAATTGAAAACTTTAACAAGTTTCAAAATTTATTTAAATTTAGTTCGTTAAACTTTTAAATTGATTTGTAACGACTTTTCACTATAACAAAAAAGAGCTTTTACTGACACCAAATGCACGCCGTGAATACGATTCTACAACGCGCAAGGTAAAATCGTATTATGACCAGTCATGAAAAGTCATTCACTTTCAACGGCATGCTAAATTTTTTAACAGCGCATCTTATATCTCTTGTTTAATTTTTCTACGACTACTTTTACATGCCGTTAATTCAAGAGACAAACTACGACACATAATGTTTGTCATTAAATATTTAACACAACGGCCTATTTTGCCTGTCGTAGAATATGTATAATTTTTTTTTTAAAATTCAGCAGGCTCTATTTCACCTGTTCTGTACAATCTAAAAAAAAATTATCAACAAATTTCACAAATATATATATATATATATATAAGTATCAATTAACTACCAAAAATTATTTCAAACATCAAAAAACTATTCATAAGTTTCGAACATCCAAAAAATTTATTTGTACATTCCAAACCATCCAAAAATTATGCTTCTAAACATCAAAAATTGTGTGCAACAGGCGAGGTGTTCAGTTGAGCATTTGTGAGGTCGAAATGCTATGGTTGTTTGCTTATACGAGTGCATTAATATCAACTTGTTTTTTATTTTAAGGTTGGGTTATTTGCTATGAGCCACTGTCAACAACCGAAGTGGAACAGCCAAAGCTATTCTTTGTTGCAGCAACCAATGATGCTGTTAGTATATTCTACTATTAGTATATATTAGTGTGTATGCTTTCCCCTTTCGGTGGCCCTTTCCCCTTTCGGTGACCACTTTCTCTTTAGGCCATGATGTTGTTTTGTATAGTGTGTATACCACTTAGGCAATTTTCTCCTATATAAAGGAGACCATGTATACAATTCAATATATCAATATATACATACAATTTATTCTCTCTCTATCAATTTATCTTACATGGTATCAGAGCTATAAGATTTAGGCCTGTATTTTGTTTTTTCACCGGCGGGCAGCCGGCCGGCAACCTTGCCTTCGCTGCCCGCTAGAATTTTCTACACATACTTTTACTCCGCTGCCACAAATTCTGCTCATAGTCCACCTTCTATGGTTCCAGGGTTAAGCCCAACACACGCCACTAAATGACCATCTCAAGCAAACATACCTTCAACTTGTATCCATGACCATCTCAAGTTGTTCAAGTTTCTGCGCCACGTCAACCATGTCCAACGACTTCATGTTGTATCCCAAGACGGAGCAAACCCAAAATCCCTCTGGGACATTTCGTCGAACGCCATGTCTGCAACAATGATGAGCAATACACACACACTGTCACCACCAATGAACCTGATGCTACCATAGCCATGCCGTCCCACTACAAAGTCCTTTACACGACGGCAGAACCCCGGTTCAGCCCTTTCCTTGGCAGCCAGTTCTTGGATTCGAGGCTCTGTGTAATAGTCAGAGTGACGAAGCTTACGCATTAGTGCCTCAATGTTAGCCCCATGCGAGCTTCTCTTGATCTAGAGCTTCATATAACACACACCACGCGCCTCCTGTCTGTCACTGGAAGCCTCGCCACTGCTTCCAGCAGTGACTGATCACTGCTGAGCCACCACCGCTGCAACTCCACGACCGAGCCACCATCACCTACAGCCTCACTCACCTCGGGCAGAAACACCGCAAGGGCGAACCCATCACCATGGTCACCGCCTACGACTACCCTTTCGGGATCCACCTCTACACCGCCGAAATCGATATCTGCCTCGTCGGCAACTCCGCCTCCATGGTTGTCCACGGCCACGACACCACCCTTCCGATCTCTCTCGACGAAATGCTCGTCCACTGTGAGGCACCTTCAAGGATCACTGCAGCTAAAGCAATTGCACCACATGGGCATGTCCCTCCGCCGATGCTCCCATCATTTACAATTTTCAAATACCCATTCTCTTACAACATTCATCAGTTGCCGTCATTTACAATTTTCAAATACCCATTCTCTTACAACATTCATCAGTTGCCATTGTAATGGTGGACCAACTTTCTCTTCATCCAACCATCCACCAACTTTTGTCCTCCTCTTTTCCTTTCTTTTTATTTTAAACTATTGTCCACCCACTCTTCTTTTATTTAAACACAATTCCTCTCACATGTTTTCATCCACCAACTTTAACCCCACCACGTATCATCATCACACAAAAAAAAAAAAAAATCCATTCACAAACCAATTCGTTTTCATTCCATAAACTTGTCATTTCTTCATATCGGGGATCAACCCTGATCATCATTTTACACCAAAAAAAAAAAAACAAACAAACAAACAAAAACAAAAACAAAAACCAAACAACCAACACCCAACAAACAACCATCCAACCACAACCCAAACCAACCACAAAAAAAAAAAAAAAAAAAAAAAAACGGCCTTACTTTTTTGCCTCTTCAGCTGTTCTCTTCTTCTTGCCTCGGTCTTGGGTGTCCCTTGCCGGCACTGCCTCCGTGTTTCCCACGCCGCCGAGCACGTTCACTTCCCGTTGCTCCTCAAATGTCACATATGGCGGACCTCCGAATCTGAGCATAACGGTAGCCTTCCGCTTCAGCTCCTTGTTTTCCGCCTTCAGCACACATATCTCTGCTCGCGCATCCTTATACATGCCCTGGAGCAGAGTCAATTGGGCGTTTAACTGCTGCACCTCATTTGTCCTACTTTGAAGCCGGTGCGACAAGTTTTGACCGCAGTCATGGTCTCAACACATGACTTCAATGTATAATAATTGGCCTCAATATCAGATTGAGCAGCCATTATCTGCTCAACTGACAACATTGGAAAGTTCAACGGCGCGAAACCAGAGGCGCTTGGTTGAGGTTCAAGGGCAACTGCCCCGGTTGTCTCTTTTGTGGACTCGTTGAGATCGGGAAAAAGAGTGAGCAGACTACGGGAAGAAAAGGCTATGTTCTGGGTAGCTGAACGGGAAGAAGAGGCCATGTTATGGGTTGCTATGTGTTTCAGATTCAGAGCAACAGAGTGTTCCAGAGTATCTCTCTCAGAGAACGAAGAGGTTTTCAGCAGGTGTTTTGTTTTGCCTCAGCCTCAGCCTCAGTCTTGGTTTAAATAGCCAAGGCAGACACGCGCATCGCGCGCCTTTCGACGCCAGACCGGGCGCACAAGCCAAGGCGGGCACGTGCATCGCCGTGTGTCCAGCACGCCTTTTGATGGCACACCTTTCGATAGATTGGGCACACATTTTGAGGGCGCAACTTTTGAGGATCATACAGTGTATTCTCCAACGGTCTGACACAACCACATCGTGTCTTCTACAACGGTCCGACATGACCCCGTAAACTGTCCCGATATTGATTCCAGTGTCTTCTACAACGGTCTGACACAACCATACAATGTCTCCTATCCACTTTTATTTTATTTGTCAGATTTATTTTCTTATTTTGTTACTTTCTCCAAACTCAAGTTGATTTGTGCTTATCCTCCTTGAGTTTGAGGGGGGCTGTTAGTATATTCTACTATTAGTATATATTAGTGTGTATGCTTTCCCCTTTCGGTGGCCCTTTCCCCTTTCGGTGACCACTTTCTCTTTAGGCCATGATGTTGTTTTGTATAGTGTGTATACCACTTAGGCAATTTTCTCCTATATAAAGGAGACCATGTATACAATTCAATATATCAATATATACATACAATTTATTCTCTCTCTATCAATTTATCTTACAGATGCAATAGCAATGAGCAGACCTGTTACTGCAGTACCATTTGCATATTTGACAGCATTTTGTGGGACAGATTACAAAGACAGAAGCAGCAGTACCATGATTTGACAAGATTAAAGAAAATACAATTACTTCAATGTAAAAATTGCAGCAATCTGAATAATATGCTTTCAATTAGAGAAAATACAATTACTTCAATGTAAAAATTGCAGCAATCTGAATAACATATAACACAGGAGCATCTAAATTTCAGGAATGAAAAAAATGGACTAGATTTGTCAAGAGACAATTCAATTGGTTGATGAAGTGCACAAGTTTTGAATGCCATGAATGATTGTAGCACTAGAACCAAGACAAAAGATACCAGTAGCAAATATTAAGGACCAAACAAATCTTTCTTTGGAATAACCATAACTGTGAACATAAAAGAGTAGGATTCAGCACATCCATAAAACCAGAGGCATCTAATGAATATATGTGCAAGTGTATTTCCATAATATTCAATATATATAAAACACACGGCCTGTAGATGATATAGTGGTCTTCCAAGTTGCATTACAAAAAGCCACCCATTTGTCAAAAATGTGAAATATATGCTCATGATTATTTTTTTATAAATATATGTTCGTAATGAAATTGTTCAAAAATTTTCTACTCTGAATCACAACTCCAATTAACTTATCCATTGAACTCAAATTTCAAAATGAGAGATGACAAAGCTCAGATCAAGTTTCAAAAAACAGACACTGAAAGAAGAAATGTGAAAGCATGTAGATTCATATTTTAATATCCATAAACAATAAAATGCTTAGCTTAGCGCCCATTTTGGAAAAACTGGCTGCTTGAGATAAAATTTATGTATATTCCAATATAGCTCTAACCTTACCATTTGTAACAGCCCTATCATTTCCTTGTACCTGTCCACATTATGATCATGTAATATGTTAGTTTATATAAATCACAAACATAATACATATATGTGTTTAGAAACACTCTGTTTCATATCTATTTGTCTGTTAACAGTTTGAAATATTTGTTGCAACTATCCTAGACTACTATCACAAGTAATATCGAGAAGTAAATTCATTAAAAATTAAACATGCTGACATCATTTAAGAATAAAAAAATAATTCAATTTCCAAGGCAATAGCTTTAATTTGATTTACTTTAACACCAGAGTATTAAACTAAGATAATTTTAAAGTGTAAACTATCAGTAGACAAATTGGAGAAAATATGACTACATACTTCCAAAGAACTTGTAGACATCTTTCACAAGTGAAGATACCATATCAAGTAGGTTTAGTCACCACAAAGAATGCCCTCATCTAATGCTAAATGCATTATATTTGATAACATTTTAAGAAGAATGCTATTAAAAAATGTTATTAAAAATGTTTTTTTGTTGTAGTGGGGATATGTTACCTCTTTTGATGTCTGATCTAAGATAATTCAACCATCTAAGCTTGCAACTCTTACCACATCGCTTCAAACCTACATTTATCACACAACAAAAAAAAAAACAAAAAACAAAACAGAGCAAAAGCAAAGATCTAAGTGAAACAATAATTTAAGAATGAGTAGAAGAAAACATAAAGAGGGAAAAAAAAAGGTGAAGAGTGTCAATGACCTTTTTATAGTAACCAGGGAGAAGTGCATTCACGTTCGGGATTGGACTAATTACAACACCGCCCGACGCCATTCTTACTACTCAACTCCAAAAACAAACCCAGTCAAACCAGTTTTATTTACTGGCTGAAATGGTCTAGAAAAAGTGAGATTTCATAACTTCAAAATAATTTTTCATCTTCCCACTTCTGTGTTTTTAGCATTATTGATTAAGCATACTCTTACCAAACTAAAAAGCATAAAGGCTATCAGTCTGTGTGCATGGTGTAAGATGACAGACCATTCCAAAAAAAATTATAAAAAAAAAAAACCACTTATTTTCGAAATGACAGGCCATTCCAAATACCAACTATCAAATAAATTTTTCACATAATGTGATACATTATAATATGGGAATACCTTTAGTGCCAGTACTTGTCTTTGGCACTAGTATGATGCAATCAAAGATTGATTCACCAATAAAAGTGGCCCAGGGGAAAAAAGAAAATTTATCTTCAACAAAATATCATATTTCCTTGGAATTAAAATAATTATCTTCACTTTTCATCTTGATTTTTGTTTAAAGCTCAAAACACGATGATTGGCTTCTACAACATTTCATCAGCTAAATTCTGGAACCAACTTGTAGCTGAACTTTTTATGATCTATTCCTTCTTATGGTACATGCATAACATAAAGCGTGGGATAGATCCCAACATCAAAATTTCCACATTGTTTTATGATTCCCACTCACTTCCCGCTATGACTGCACTCTGCTCATTGTATACAAGGATTTTGTATTGAAGGATGTTTGGGGCTGCTTTTTTCCGTGTTTTTTTTTTTTTTTTTTTTGCTTAGGATAGGAGAGTTGAATCCTAATGCCAACACAGTGCGTGTTCTGTGTGTAGCAGGGAGTTTACCTTGATGCTGCTGCAGAATGGAGTTGTTGTTGCTGTTAGTTGTTCTTATGTGTAGCAGAGCTACTGGAGAGCTACTGAGCGTTGATGTTGCTGCTGATTGTTGCTACTGCAGAGCTGATTTTGGTGCTGTTTTTGGGTGCTGCAAAGTTGTTTTTCATGCTATTTTGGGTGCTGATTTTGGTGTTGTTTTTGGTGCCCCAAAATTCACAGCAGCTCACACAACAACAGTAGGCCACTCCTAACTAACAGTAACAGCAGCCACACAGCAACACAATAAAGGAACCAACACCCATGATTTGCAACTCTGCTTCATTTTTCCATTAAAAATATCTTATAGGTGACTTCACTAGTAATCAGGACGCAAATTTAACTTAACACTAACAGAAGGGCAGTAGTGTCATAAGTTTTAATTTCATTTTTTAATCTTGCAAGAAACCAAATAAAAGAATAAAATGATAAACATGTGAGCACTGCAACAATTACTTCATCGTAAATAAACTCACATAACTTACAATTATGAGGAAAAGTGGCTCCAAAGATGAGCAAAGTCTTTGCAAACTATCCACCTTCAAAGCTTCCACAATCACCCTCCAAAAGAACAGAGTTAAGAATACCACCCTCCAACAGACCTAGCCATGAAATTGAATACCACCCTCCAAAAAAAACAGAGTTAAGAATACTCAAATAGATTAAGATAAGAGAGCACATCCAAGTTAAGAATACTCAATCCACAAAGCTATTAAGAGTAGATGAATTGCATCCACAAAAAGTGCATAAAGGATAAAGAAAACATTTCACAAAAGAGAAACAAAAAAAAATAAAGAGCATTGTGGTTCCATAGGACAACATTTTAAAAATGAACTAATCATTAGAATATGATTAAAACCATAAAGGAAAATGAACTAATCATATAGAAATAGTTATTTCGTAATTATTATTGGATACAGCGAGGATAACAAACTCAATGCAAGTTAACAACACTTGACAACAAAATAAAAATTATTATCATAAATTTAGTTACCTATTTTTAGTTTCAGCTAAGCTTCATTTTTTTATAAATTTATTTCCTGTGAGATGTAGATTTCTAAGCCACATGTCTGGTACTACTTTAGGCTTGCAAAATATTTTGTTAATAAAATGAGGAAGATTAGCAAAGATAGACATATTAATTAATAACAGACTACAACAAATGGCTTATTTTGAAGCAGTTATCATGACTGCAATGTAACAAAAGAAGATTAAAATTGGATTCAAGATGTGGAGTCTTACAATTGACATACAAGCTACAACAACTTTACAAGAACACATGAAGGAACCATTTTTAGAACTAGTTGTAAAGAAACTAACTTGTCTTTGTAACCAGATGCGGCTTTTAGATTGAGATCTACCCACATGGAGCTTCGATTTCATTTTGTATATGTGAAAATCAGTAGTAATTGTAACACAAGACTCTCTTGGAAATTAATACAAACACAAAAGACACATTTTAGATTCTCACAGTTATTGGATTCAAAACAAGATAAAATGCAAAGTAGACATGATGAATATTAAAGCAAACAGGAAGAGAGGTGAAGAAAAAAAAAAAAAAACAATTTATTAAAGGTTGGAAAATAAAGGAAAAAAAGGGGGTCAATAGTATGAGATTAAAAAAAACAACAGATTCAAAGCAATAATTAATCCCAAGAAGATCAAAACCCAGCTTTAAACATGAAAACAAGCCAAGATCAATTTTCCATAACATATTGAAGTGAACATACCATTCCCTGATCAAAAATCAACCAATCAACTGAAACGAAAAAAATGCCTAATTTTTTTTCTTCAAAATCATAAGAAACACTAATGAGTTCAATCATTTCCAAGATTCAAACCAACCAATAATCAATGTGGGTAATGAATCAACAAGTAAACCACGAAGAAAATGAAGAATCATAAGTTACTAGAAAAGTCCAGTGATCGACTGGTTCAACAATGCTCTTCCTCGGAGGAGCAACTACTGTATCTCTGTTTTCGGCAATTTCTGGGTCTTCTTTACCCATTGAAATGGTTCATTAGTTTTTCTTGGAACCATTTCAAAGAAAAACAGACTTCAAAGACATAATCGATGGGCAGAGTTAGAAACGATTATTGATAGATCGATTGAGGGGGTTTGAAAAGGAGCTCTCGAAATTGATCTTCTTCATTGCGTTGGGTTTTCTCTGGAAACAAATATGGTAAGAAGAGTTTATTTGCCGCTCAATCAGTGCTTCAAATCCTCTCTCTTCTCCCTCTCTTCTAGATTTTGCAACTTTTAGAACCCAATTAGAAGCCAAAGAGTTTTTTTTTTTTTTTCCTTTCTTTGAACCCTAAAGCCAAAGAGTTTGTATTTTGATATATATTTTTGGTGATTATCCCCAATTGGGTGATGAAACCCAGAGAAAGGGAAGAGGTTTTTTTTTTTAGATTGATGTTGGGGCTGAACAGTTGGAACTTTTGATTGTTTTCTTCTTCTTCTTCTTTTCTATTTTTTATTTTTATTTTTTTTAGTGTTTGGTGTTTAAAATTTTCATTTTCTCGCTACTTTTTTTTTTCCCCCTTTCAGTGGTACTTTTTACGACAGCAATTGTGTGTCGTAAAAAGTCTAATATTTTAAATAACTACCTTTTTGTGCATTGTGGAAAGTGAAATTTTTAACAATTGACTTTTTGTGTGCCGTAAAATGTTCAATATTTTTAACAGCTGGTGTACGCGTGTCGTGTATAGTTGATGTATTAACGGCACGTCATATGTACGTCATAGAAAGTTTTATTATTTACTGCTAACATTACAAGCTGTTAAAAAATATCATTATTAGCATTCATGACCTACGCAATAAACACGTCGTGGTTGAGAAATTATTTACGACATACAAAAAAAACAAGTCGTAAAAATGAGAAACAACGGCTTGCCTTTACTGTATGTCGTTGATGTGAAACTGTAAAAATTCAATTTTGTTGTAGTACTAGCGTATGCCCGTGCCTAAAGGTACGGTGTAAATAATTTTAAAATTAAAATACAGTTATAATTTAAAATGCAGCTAAATTTACAACACCATATGTATCTCATTCTATGAAATCTTGATGTGCAAACTTAGATTTATTCTAAAAGTAGTAATTAAGGAACATGCCTTGACATGGGCCTTGTAGTAGGTTTTGAGAGTTGGATGAGTGAAGAAGTCATCATCTGAAGTCAAATTCAAGCAAGCAGCTTTACCCCATTTCACGTATTGTGCTTTGCCACCATATGCATCCCAGTTGTTGGTTAATGATAATATGAGTCTGATCTTGTACTTCCTTGCTTCACTGACTATAAAATCCAAGACCTGTAATTCATTGAGAAAAAATAAAAGAAAAGAAAAGGAGAAGGAATTTATATACTCACTCCATAGTAAATGCTTACTTAATTGCCTACATTTACAGTCATTGAGAAAAAGAATGATCTTAAAAACATTTTCATCATAGACAGAGGGTGAAATTTGAAGAGCTCGCCATTGGCCATCGTTGAAAGCCCAAGTACGACAAACAGTTTTTTTCTTTTGTTATTTCTTTAACAGAGCAACAAAAAAGATAAAAAAACAAAGCAGTTGGCTCAATATCAACTATTTTTTCTTTAACAAAGCAACTATTTTCTTTAACAAAGCAGCCATGATATAGTCTAAACCATAGCAACCATGATATAGTCACTTTGTTAACAGAGCAGCAATATTTTCTTTAACAAAACAACTATTTTCTTTAACAAAATAGAGCAGTTGGCTCAATAACAAAAGAACAAAATTCACCCGTATATATCAGTTGGCTCAATATCAAAGCAAAGCAATAACAAAAGAAATAACAAAAGCTGAGAGAGGGAAAAGAGTGATGTCAAGCAGCCAAACATTACCAAAGCATTGAGCAGCCGAGCAGAAAAAAACATTGAGCAGAAAAAAATAAGAACCAAAGTAATAAACTAACCGAGCAGGATGTCGAGCAGCCGAAGTGAATAGCCGAGCAGCCAAAGTGGTATCCAGAAAATGCACAACATAATGTGGCTAATAGGCAAGATAAACATCATTTTTGGAGTATGTCAATAGACTAAACGATAAAGATACCGATGACAATAGTTGTAGGCACGCATCTTGTACAACTGACTGGCTATTTGCACTCTCACAAATAAAATTTCCTCCATATGCCATGCAACATCAAGTAATAACCCTGGTATATACTGTTATACAATATGTTTTAGACTGTGAAACTATCAACCTGATGAACAATACTTCACATCCACCTTGAAGATTGCAAGTCCAGCTGGGAATTGTCACTGAAGCCCCAAAATTTTGTATGATCAAGACAGAAACTGATGACAGATCATATATTAATGGACCCAGGAAAAGGGCTACAAAAGTATATATAGCACATAGCTCCAAAAAAATAATAATAATAATACAAAGCAAACTTTGTATATAGTAAACAGGTCTGGTCAAAGCTACCACTCACTTGTAGCATAAAGAGCACAATTTAAAAATCAAATAAGCTTGAAATTGAATGAACAATATATAGAAAATCATGGAAAGCACAAAAACAATATACTAACACCAATTATACAGAAAAGGACAATATAAAACACAAAAACTCTGACAAAAAATTGAATGAACAATTCGGCATTCTAACATGGGTGAAAATCCAGAAATCAAGATCTGAGTTCAAAGATCTTGATGACACATATGCTGAAAAAAAAAAGAAATAGAACTGGAAAATATAGTAAACACAAAGTAGCTTGATCTGTTTGCCATAAGAATATAAACATTCTACTACATAACTGGATAAAAAAATATGAAAAGAAAATACCTCGTAGGGCCAACCATCAACAACAAAGACATCCAAGGAGTACCCGTCTACAGTAGAAAAAACATGTGTTCCATGGATGTTTAGCCCAATCTCGCCTAGTAAAGCAGTCAGCTGCAGAATTCTACTACTCAGTCATCGTGTGGTGGAGGCACTATATGATATTATCAAAAGGAGTTTACTTTTTTGTTCTTTAATATTGTACTAAAATAAGCAAACATGCAAACTACCTGACTGAGGAGCTTTGGCTTGTCATCTGTTGAAAATGTAATTTCATGCATGGGCCTGCATGATTGTCAAAATCACATTAAAGTATAAGCTACATAATGCAAATTAATGAAATCAGTGTAGCAATTGTTCCATAAAAATCCATGTGAAATGCTTTGAACTCTTACAGAACCACCAAAGATGTCCAGAAAATATCAAAAATTGGGGCCAAAATGAAGCATTTAGTGAATTTCAGCAATATTTACCGGGAGTACTGTACATGGGAAACAACACTATCTCCATCTTGAACTTGAGATTTGCTTGCTTCAAGTGCAAGGGCTTCAAGATTAGGAGATGAACCAAAGGCAGGTGGCAGCTTAGGAATGAACCTTTGGGCACCTTCGTCCCTGGGAGAGCTAAAATGATCAAAATCAACTGTATCTCCATCAGAAATGGGAGAAACCTGCATGTGACAGTGATAGACAAAATGCATTCCATCAAGCAACAAAATTTAGACCAACTATTCTAATAAAAACTCCTATAAAAAAAACCGTGGAAAATCATGGAAAGTAAGGGTCATGTTTCATTCTTGATACAATGCAATGCTCTAGAACATGGATATTTAAAAAATATAGAGCAGTTGGACAAACGCTGAATATATACAAACAAATTGGAGGGAATAACCTGAAAATCATAAAAGAGAATTCTTGATATATACATCACTCAGATTGAAACAATGACCAAACAAAATTACACCAGAATCCAAGCAAATCAATCCAAACAAAATTATTAGGGTAACACCATAATAATTGAATCTCATTCTCCAAGCCAAGTCTGGCAATGGTAAGGAAGATCGAAGGTGCTGTGATTGTGTGAAACCACATTTATAAATTGAAGGCACTTATGGGTACTTTTTTCCGGGAAAAAATTGGTACACACAATAACATGAATATAAACAACAACAACAATAACATCCAATCGAATATAATCGAATTTCACAATGAACTCAAAAAAACCCCTAAAATTAACCAAATAATAACATGTTTTCCCTGCAGCAATGCCCCAAAATAAACAAAATTAAATCACCCAAATCCATTTGCTTTACATAAACATAGAATTTTTCATCAACATGATTAAATTTTCTGTACTTACAAACAAACCCATTTGCAAACTAATTCATCACAGTAGTGTGAATTATTTCAGAACCCATTTTCTGAATCCACAAAAACCCTCAACTAAACACACCCAGAGTGAGAAACACAAATCAATACACCACTTCACACACACACACACACACACACACACACATATACATCAGGAATTCATGAATATGAGCTAAGAAAATAACATATTTTCCTTGCAGCAATGCCCCAAAATAAACAAAATTAAATCACCCAAATCCATTTGCTTTACATAAACATAGAATTTTTCATCAACATGATTGAATTTTCTGTACTTACAAACATACCCATTTTCTGTAATTTTCTGTACTTAATCGTACCTTGCAAAGAGGCAAAGAGGGTTTCGGCGAGATCTGTTGCGAGGAGGAGATGACTGAAGTGATAAAGGGGGATGATGAAGAGGCTGTCGTGATGGCGGTGGTCGAGGGATCTGTTGAAGAAGGAGAAACAGAGAGGGTCCTACGAGGGAGAAGAGAGGTGGTCGCGATGGCGGTGGTCGAGAGGGTTCTGTTGAAGAATAAACAGAGAGGGAGAAAGAGATAAAAAATGAAGGAAGAGACGTGGGTGAGAGCAGAGAGGGAGAGAGAGACGTGGGTAGGTGAGAACGTTAAGAAGAGAAGTGTTTGGGCGGGAAATAAATAATTCAGAGCCGTTGATATATACTGAAGATTGATCTCAGCCGTCCAGATTAAATGTATCTCTGAGACATTTTTATACATTTTCAAAAAACCTCTTGCCTTATTATATAGATTTTGTCGAGCCAAAGTTGAAGTAGTGTGATATTTTTATATAGTTTTAAACTTATCAAATGAGTAATTGACTATTTAAATTTAATTTAAAAATTTTAATAAATCTAAAAAATATGATCAAATTTAACTTATTTACTAAACCATTTACACTCTAACAAATCTTTAACAAGTGAAATCATCTTAAAAGTAATTATACATAGTCTTAATTTGAGAGGTCTAAATGAAACTCTACCAAGATAGAGTTGAGAAAATAGAGAGAGATAAAAGAGAAAAATGTAGACTCCACCTCCAAATAAATACTCTTTACATCATTAAAATTACATCAAAACTCTTAAATTAAAACCCTCAAATATTATTGATCATCCTAAATAACAGCACCACCACAGACGCAAACTGAAGTGTCACTCTACTCTACAATTTCTGAAGGAGACTATTTCAAGTAAAACGGAGTGCGCATTACTGCCTAGGCGAGTGGTATGCAATTATGAAATCATGCCACGTAAACTACAATTCTGTCCTCATATATTTTAAAGTCGCTGAACTCAATAGAAAGGGTAAAACAGTCAATTTAATCCGAATGGTCCCAAAACCGTCTGTCTTTTCCCACTCAAACACAGGAAAGGGAAAAACCACAGGTAAAACAGCTACACCCGCCTCCTGTTTTATTTCTCATCTGCAGAACACTGTTTGCATCTTTATGTATATAGACCAACCAAGATCACTTGTCCTTCATCAAATCCAAAATTCATCATAAACCTCTCAATATTGTTCACTTGAAATATTTACCAATTTAAAGAAAGCAGAAGCTGAAAGAAGAAGAAAAGGATGAGTTCGGCAAGCAGAGCTTGGATTGTGGCAGCGAGTGTTGGAGCTGTGGAGGCACTGAAAGATCAAGGGTTCTGTAGATGGAACTATGCCATGAGATCCATACACCACCACGCCAAGAACAACATGAGATCTTATTCTCAGGCCAAGAAATTGTCTCCCTCGTCATCCGCCGTGGTTTCGAGTAAAATAAGAGAAGAGAAGGCAAAGCAGTCAGAGGAGTCTCTCAGAAAAGTAATGTACTTGAGTTGTTGGGGTCCCAATTGAACCCCCCAAATTATTGATAGTTTGAGAAGTTTGTTATTCCGAGGTTCGATCGGAAATTGTATAGTCCAAAGCCAGTTGCTTTATAATGAAAAAAAAAAAAAATACCCTCAAATTTTGTTGTTTAATTGCATTACCCAGAGCATGTACAACCCTTCAATCCTTTCATCATAAAAAATAGAATAATGAAAAGGAAAAGAAAAAGAAGAAAGTGAAGGATATAGGACAATCATTTTATCAATTTCGTGTGAAATTATGAAAAATAAAAAAATAATAAAAAATTGAGCAATGTTAGGGATATAAAAAAAAAAAAAATTATCAAACACTCGTATATGGGTAGGTGAGTCCTACAATCATGGCAGTGGTTGTTAAATATTTTGATAGAACATTAATTTTTTGTTTGACAATTTTTAATTTTAATTAAAATGTTAAAAAGTTATTATAAATTGTCATATTATTTTTTATTTTTTACATATTTTTTTAATATTTTAGTTTTGATCTTGCATGGTCCAGTCCACAAGTGATCGTCGATGACTCTAACCATAAATCATATTGTCATTATACATATAATATGTTGACATCTCAATGTAAGAGAATTTGAACGGCTTATAGAATTTATCACAGATCCCGTTTTGATAATACAAACCGTTCATTTCGTAAAGTTCTTATAATGTCCCGAGTCTTCAGCTCGACTTAAGTGTGCCTTTTCAAACTTTTACTGACTTACCTTTGAAACCTTGAGTGTTGTGTGGTGTGTTAATGTTTGTGCACTGAACTTGTCTAGTTTTTCCTATTGTTTTATGAGTTAGAAATTTTTGAGTTTTGGCCGTAAGGACAAAAAATGAAAATCTGGAATCACCTCGGAAAGGAATTGGGCTTGAATAGGTATTGCTACATGTGCAGATTGGTGTAGGCAACTTGGTGTTTCTGGGCTGGAGGCTCTACAAGTGCGGTGGGCTAGGTCCGCACGTGCAGAAAGGGTCGCCGTACGTGCAACCAGGGGCTCCACACGTCCGGCCTAGCTCGTTTCTGGCCTCAAATTGTCTGGATCCTCTCTTTGAGGCCCTCTCCTTCATTTCCTACTGGCAACGGCTGAGATCAGCTGTTGATCTCAGCCGTTGCAGATCTAACGTCCATTAAAAAAAAAAAAAATTAAAATTTCATTTTCATTTTCCCGCCCAAAGACAGAATAGAGCCTATACAGATTTTGGTTTCGAATCACACTCACAAAAACACACTCATTCCTTCTTTTCCGTTGAACCCACCCTCACCGGCGGCAACCCAATCTCGACGCCGTTGCAGATCCGACGACAGAGAAACACTCTCGACGCCGTTACAGATTCTGTGTACTTGGCAAACCAAAGCCGTCACGCTCTTCTGAAGCACACAAAAGAAGCATCTGAACGTTATTGTTGGGCTATTTGTTTTCTTATTATTTACTAATATGGAAGACGTACTGATTTGCAGAAAAAATGGTTTTGCTGCATGCAAGCCCCGGATGCTGAATCTTGAGGCTATTTCCCTGAGCAAGAGCTTCAGTAAAAGAACATGTTCATAGTTGGTCCCACCACATTTTAGGAGCTGTAGATTGATGATGGGTGCTGCTTGAATCCATTTTATGTGTTGCAAAACTGCATTTTGTGTGGGGAAAGAGTAAAATATGAAAAGAAAAAAAGGAAAAAAAAAAAAGAAAAGAACTTTATTGTCACGACCCAAACCCGGCCCTATGGGTTTAGCACCGTAACCGGCCAGTAATCCGTGATTACCGAAGGCCTGCTTAACAATAATACAGTATAACAGAGTTCAGGGCCTGGCGGAAGCCAATACAGTAAATGACTAGTGCCCATTGAGCTGTGAAAATCTGTATGCCAAAAACATTTTTCATGCATTCATACAGTTCAAACAGTACGGTCTATATACAGTCAGATACAACATTCAGTACGGGGACTTAACCCCTCGAGAACAGTACAGTAAACAGTAAACAGTCTATACAATCCGTTAGGTCAATACAAAACAGTGAGGAGACCGATGGGAAAAACTTAAAACAAAATCCCAAGGCCATCACACGGCAACACGGAACCTCACGGTGAGGCACATAGGCTGGCTTGACACAACTGGGGACCACCCACGCTCCTAGCTCTGGTCTGGCTGCTGAGAACCTACATCTATATATAAACAGTGAGCTAAAGCCCAGTGAATAACATAATGTATAAAGAGGTTAAGAATGTAATGTCCTTACAGTAATGAAATCAGTTCATTTCAATCAATGTTACAGTTGTTCAGTACGATAAACAGTCATATGTGGTACATCCGTTAGCATAACAGTAACAGTAGGTCAAAAAGACCGGACAGTAATGATGGCCAGTCATTCAGTAAACAGTATGGTTCCACAAGGGAACCGACAGAGATCTCTGTAACAGTAACAGTCAGTAACAGTAGTGCTAAGGATGCCACAATACAGTTCAGAAATAAAGGACATACATTCATTCAGTAAATAATTCCAGTTCAGTAAACAGTTCAGTTCAGTATTCAAAAGATAGTCATTTTGAACATATCTTTACACAATTGTTACTCACAGAGATTGGGCTAGTAGCAGCTAGAGTGCGTCCCCGAGAGCCAACCCTAAACAGTTAACAAATAGAACACACACTAAGTTCACAGTCGGAAGGGTGATAATTAAATTCCTAAATTTCCTCGGTGTGGTTCTATGTCTAAATCCTCATTAAGATGTCTTAAACTAGGCCTAAGAATGCCTAGGATGCGATGAGGATGCAAAAATACAGTCGGAAGGCATTTTTCAAAAGTTACTGAAAATAGGCGCTTCGCTCGAGCGAGCCTCCCTTCGCTCGAGCGAGCTGATGAACAGTGAAAATACTGGATGCTCGATTTTTACGCGCGATACCACGCTCGATGCTCGCTCGAGCGGAGCCCTGAATAAAGGTGCTCGCTCGAGCGAGGAATCCTTCGCTCGAGCGAAGAAGCCAAATCTGGAATTTCCAGATTTGCCTTCCAAGCTCAAACCAAGCATTCACAACTCAAATCTCGACCTCTTGGGCCCAAATTCTGGAAAATACATCCACATTCAATGTACAACAAGTTTCAAAAACCAATTTACACATGCAAGGGCCAAAGGTGAGTCAATTCAAGCCATTTTCAAACCCATTTTCAAGAACACTTTCAAAACATGAAATGCATGATCTTTAAACTAAAATCAAGCTTTCATTCTTGCTCTAATGAGCTCCAATCTTTGAAAACAACTTGAAGGCATGGACTAATATAAAATCATGAACTTGCATGCACAATTTATCATGAATTCAACTCAAGATGCATCAATATAACCATGCATGCAAGAATTAAGCTCTATTTCAACATATATGAACCAATTCAAGACTTAAACTCTACAATTTACTTGATTCATGCAAGACAACCTTAAATGCAACAATGAGGGATTGATTTACCTTGTCTAAGTCTTTTAATTTAAGCCTAGAAGCTCAATTAGGCAAATACACTTCAATCTACCCAAGTCTTCAAGTAAATCAACAAGAACAAGCCAAAATACAAGATGAAATCAACTCTCTCTACTCCCCTCTCTCTATGGTCGGCAGAAACAAAGAGAAATGGCTGATAGAATGAGTTGTTTCAAGTGTAATATGAGGTCAAAGAATAAAATAAACAAAGCCCACTCAATGGCAATTCCGTAATTAAGCCCAACTCTTCAATTAACTCATTTTAATCCAGTTTAATCATTCCTAATAAATTTTCAGATAAATATACCATTAAATCAGAAATATTCTACTGATTATAAGACACTAAACGGTTCCTAATTCGGCCGCCGATAAGGCCTTCAATTAGCAGTTTAAACATATAAATTCAAACAGATAATCATTCAATCAAACGGATGCAATATGCAATTCAATAGACAAATCAATTCAATTTCAGTTTCGATTTCAATCGGTCCATTCAGTACTTCAGTTAATTCGATTATCAGTCATTATCCGTTCAGTTTAGCAGTAATCAGTACATATTTCAGTGGTTTAACGACAATCAGTACGAGGGTTGTTACATTTATTGTATGTATATGTACTGATTTGGTGGATTATCATGTGAAGCTATTGTTGGAAATAGTTATAAAATTCTAGTTAAAACCAGAATTTTTTCCTAAGTTTGGTCTAATTTTTAGGTGGGCCCCATGCATCGATTTACACGGGTCAAAGTGGTAACGGGTTCTATGCCGCGTTGTGATTCACGTGGTATATTTGGTTGTTCAAAACCATTACCGAGTGAATGGGAAATTGAAGCCAAAGTATGCTCCATGGAAAATGGAGTTTTGGTGGAAATTCCTTAAAGGTTTGAATAAGGCTTGTCCCACATTGATTTGGTGGGAGGTTTTGAGAGGGTTTATAAGGCATGGGTTTGGTACTTAGGGTGTGCCCCAAGGGGTACCCAAGTGTTTTAGAGGGAGAGGTTATGGGCTAGACCCATTGGACTCAAAAACCACCACACGCGCGCCGCCGCAGCCGTCGGGCTGGGCTGGGCCTGGGCGCGGGTGGATGGTGTGTGGTTGGGTTGGGCTTGTTCGGTCCAATACTAATCTATAAAATAAAATTTAGAATTCAAATTAATCGGAAATAATCTGGTCCGGTTTTTCCTGTTCATCCAAACAGGGCCCTTCCCATTTTCAAACAGAATTAAACTAATTTGGATTTATTGTTCATCCAAACAAGGCCCTTCCCGTTTTTGAATCCAACAGCTTTAAATCTGTTTGAATTTCAAACCAAACAGTGCCTAAACAGTTTGTATCTGTTTAATTCAAATTGAACAGGTACAGTACCTGTTCAATTCAAAACCAAGAGCCACCTTTACATCTATAAATAGACTAGCCTCCCATTTGGATTTTCACTCCAATTTTCGTACTCCATCATCTGCTTTAAATCTCTGCATATTGCTGCATTTTATTTCTGAAAGAAAGAGTGTAAACACTTAGTGTGTTCGACGAACGATTAAATTGTAGTGCTGCTTTTATTCATTGATAAGATCATTTTATCCTGGGAGAAAGACGTCCAAATTCTGAAAGCACCGTGGAGAGGACGAATCTGTCTTAAGGACACAGTGTTAAACACTGGACTTGATCAGAAAAGTTATTCAAAGAAATTAATCAATTGTTGTTTTGTACACAATATAATTAAATCTTTTAAATACAGTGAAGTTTGTTCCAACAGCTTTAGCCATTGGTTTGTTGTCTCTGCCTTGTATTATGGGCTGTAGAGCTTGTCCATTCTATGATTTTCTTTTTCTTTCTCATCTCATGTCTTACTTATTTGATTAGTGGAGTGGTTTTTGGTTCATGCGTTCTCTTGGACCTTTTTTTAAAAAAAAAAAAAAACAAATCCTATTCAGTTATTTGATTTTGTTTTTAGAATCTATTTCTAAAAAACATTGAAACTAATTTGGTAATAAAAAAAAATTAAAAAATTTTGTACTACATTTTATTTGGGTGCAAGAATATTTTTTAAAAAGGTATTTTTAAGTGTTTATTTTCACCACATTAGCTTTTATTATTTTTAGAAAACAGATTCTTAAAACAAAATTACAAAAGTCATATCCATGTTTGTTGGCAGGAAAACTGCCAACACCGGGCAACTAATATCAACTCCTGATATACCTGATCACCCTGGTCTTGACGGATCTATAAACCAAAAATTGATCACAATGAACAATCACATGCATCAGCTGCGACAAACAACTAATTTCAACGCCTTGTTCTATAAACCAAAAATTGATCACAAAGATCCAAAACCATTGCATTTTGAGCAAGTTATTGATCCTTCATTCCAAAAACAGCCATCGTATTCAACCTTGTGTGAGAAGCATTCCTCCCTATCAATCACAAATCTAATCCCAAAGACCAATTGCAGGCTTGACAATAAAATTGCGAGTGTCACAACCACAGCAAGTCCAGTGGACCAAATTTTCATAAATTTTTGAAAGGAAAAAAAAATGGACTAGAAAAGAAAAATTCACAAATCAACCTCAGCTAAGAATCAAAAACCTTCATTTGTTTCCAGAGAAATAATTTCTTTGGACAAAAAAGATTTGAACTTTAGACTAAAAAAACATTCTATTCTGTAAATTAAGGGGCCAAGTTTTCGTCTGAATAATTAGAATTTAAATTCCAGGATTGTTTAATAACTCTAAATTTTGAAAGGAAGAAAACGAACTAGAAAAAGAGAAATTCACAAATCAACTTCAACTACAGAATAAAAGACCCCTGTTTTTTTCCAAGTACACAGAATCTGTAATGGCGTCGAGAGTGTTTCCCCGTTGTCGGATCTGCAACGGCGTCGAGATTGGGTCGCCGCCGGTATTGGGTCGCCAGTGAGGGTGGGTTCGACAGAGAAGAAGGAATGAGTGTGTTTTTGTGAGTGTGATTCGAAACCAAAATCTGTATAGGCTCTGTTCTGTTTTTGGGCGGGAAAATGAAAATGAAATTTCAATTTTTTTTTTTTTTTTAATGGCCGTTGGATCTGCAACGGCTGATCTCAGCCGTTGCCAGTAGGAAATGAAGGAGAGGGCCTCAAGGAGAGGATCCGGACTCTCAAATTTCATCATTTTTTGCTAAAAAACTGCCCCTCTCTCTCTTTCTCTCTACATCTCTTTAAAATAACCACCAACCCTTACAAATCTTTCAGTCCAAGCAAATCAAAAAAGAATTTGACACTAGTTTTTTGGACCAAAGTGACGAGCGTATTGAGAGCATCATTTTTGACCGAAGCGACCAAAATTCCGACGAGTTCAAATTTGGGAGGTTTTCTTCCTTTTCTCCTCTTCTTTCCTAGAGGTAGGAATTTCTCTTAATATGATTTTATATATGAATATTTGGTATTTTCATTACATAAATTTTAGAAAATTTGTAGAGATTTGAAAGCATGTTCTATGAGAAATTAGATTTTGTGGTTGTGTATTTCTTGAAATATTCTCTATTTAATGTGAGTTTGAAAGGTCTTGGAGCATATGGAAACTTTAAAATGAGAAAGCCCTAAATATTCAAAGAAAAACCCTCATTTTCTTGATATTATATGATTTGGAGAAATTGAAAAGTTTATTGATCATTTTGAAAAATTGGAGTTGAATATTATTAATTGAAAAAATGATGAGAATATTGCATACATTTTGGACAATTGATTGAGATTGATGATAATATAAAAAATGTTTCACTATATACATTATTGAATTCATTGAGAGTGATTATTTATATTATTGTTAGTTATGCTCTAATATTGCTACATTAGAATATTTTGATAGAGATAATTGTTATTAGCAATTGGTGGAGGATTATATTGTTGTAGAAATAATTCAACCTAGAGTGAATTGAAACCTTATTTGTAATTGACTAATGACATAGATTTTTATGAATTGTGCAATGAAGTGAATTGAGCGAGAATGAATGAAAGTAATTTAAGATACTCTCGATATATAGAGGTATCGCATTGTTTTTGACTTGCAACCGATAAAGTGGGGTGTATGTTGGCTTGGCGAGACTATGGATATGTATATAATTGAGATTCATCATTGGTGTATGTATATGCGTAGAGATCCTTATTGATAACTGTATGTATTGAGAATTATTTAAGATCTTGTATTGTATCAAAACTAGTTATGGTTATGTGTGTTGTGATCTGTTGTAAATTGAGTATATGTATATGTACATAAATGTTGAGGTGAAATAAAGATACTTTTGAGGAAATTGTGTATTTGAAATATAAATGGGAAATTGACATATTATATAAGTATAATGTGGAGCATCATAATCATATACATGTATGAAGTATATTAATTGGAATTACAGAAATTGCCTAATGGATTATATGTTCATCTCACGTTGCTGAAATTTTTTCAAGTATCAATAATGAACCACAACCACGAGTTGGTGTGGAGAATGAGTATGAGCTAGATGAGTCTTTTTATTGTAGCTACAGGGTCTTTAATTGTAGGCAAAATGCCATATGTGTATAAAGGATTACACCTTTTTCTTTTGTTGATGAAAGCTTGAAGTCACATTAAGGTCTCGTTTGAGAACAGACTATTTTTTTAATAACATTTTGATTTTTTACAAAAAATATACAAAAAAATAGAGAGAGTGATATGACAACTTATAGTAACTTTTTGGTTAAAATATAAAATTAACAAACGAGACCTAAGTTTTATTATATTAATGACTCTCTCATGTATCAAATGGCCATCATATGTATTACTTATTTGAGACAAACTCCATTTTATTATGTTTATTATTGCCTTATTATCTATCACTAGTTGAGTTTTTTTTTTTTTTTTTGGGGGGGGGAGGGGGGTCAGATCATATATTTTGGGGGTGTTATAACTCTCAATGTATATCATTCATAAAAAATTAGTTCGATCAAATAATCATAATATTTTTTATTTTATTATATTTATTTCTAAAATATGGAAGGCAAAAACATTTTAAACATAGACCATTTATTTTATTAGAGATAAATATGATAAAATAAAAATGTTACGATTAACGGATTGACATAAATTTTTTATGATTGATATATTGAGAGCCCTATAAAATGAAACGGTTTAAATCATTAAATCATTGAAAGAGTACTTGTAACTCTTAAGTTCTCTAATGTTGAATGTGAATATGAAAAAACCAACCTTAAAGAGTGTTTGTTTGGAGGGATTGAATGGTACGATACGATTAGACTCCATATCCAATAAAAAATTATTGTGAAAATTATGAATGTTTGTGGTGTGTATCATTTACATTTTGTCTTCATTATCTTGTAGTATATAATTTTTTTACTTTTTTCGTCTCCAAATATTAGTTTTTTATTCTTTTTTTTTATTATCCCCAAATATTAGTTAATTTTTAAAAATCAAGTATTAAAATAGTATGAATTTTTTATTTGTCATTCTTTTAAATTCATTAGCTTTAATATACACAAAAAGTATAAATAATTGTAACAATTGATATTCCTAAAACAATTTGTATTATTTTAATTTTAATGGTTTTGAAAATTTAATATTTTTAAAAGGCAGTGTCCTGTCTCCAGTCTAAAATTGGACTAGAGCTTTCTGTTATGCTTCTGTAGGCTCATCACGAAGCTCATATCGATAATCTAAATCATCAATGTATAGAGCTCGTCGAGTATTTTATCCTTACAAAAAATCACGTTAATCAGATATTGATAGTCACTTGATCAGATCAAATTTGTATCGACGGTAATTATAATTATAAAAATAAGGAAAATTTACCCATAAATCCTAGTTTCTGAAAAGTTGAACCATTTAGTCCTAAAAGTTTTCTTATGCTCCATTTAGTCCCATTTATACATCATCATGATGTTCATGATGTAAATGAATCTGATGTTTCATTCTATAATTTCAAAATTTATTGAAATCTGATGAACATTAGATGTGTGAAATCTAATGTTTGAAACATTCATCCTATAATTTCAAACATTATTGAAATCTGATGAACATTAGATGTTTGAAATCTAATGTTCGAAACATTAATCTGATGTTTGAAACATTGTAATGGGACCTTTCAGTCTATAAGAAAATTTTTAGGACTAAACAGTATATAAGTTATTAATTTGGGATTTATTGGTGCATCCCCCTAAAAATAAATTGTTCACACAAATGTAATATGATCAAATGGCTATTAATATCCGGTCAATATGATTTTTTTTTAAGAATAAAACATTTGACGAGTTTTACACATTGAATAGTTTGAATTATCAAGACATACCCAAAATAGGCTGGACAAGATCGTTCAGTAAGACTAGCCAGCTAGAGACAATCTAAATCTTTTTTAAAATGTAATAATTATATTATAAAAAATTAAATTTTTTAAAAGGACTAATATTTTGACATGAAATAATTTTTTTTGTATTATTTTTATTTATTTTTTTAATTTTTTACTTTATTAGTGGTGGTTTAGTGATACCAATCACTGCTGATTTTTTTTTCAACGCGATATACAAATTGAGTTTAAAAAAACGTGATATACAATGCATGGGTCATATTATTAGTTTATTGATAGGGCACTGCTAGAGAGCTCTAGTAGAGCTGCTCTAACAGCAGCTCTACTGAGCTGGCAGCCACTTTATTAAAAAAAAAAAAAAAAGCAAAAAAAGACAAAATGATGAAGGAAGAAGACAATTTAATGCTCGGTTTAGAGCCACTGTTTTAGAGGTATGAAGCAATTTCCTTATTGATATTAAAGTCAAACCGTGTGCGCATTACTGCGGACTGCCGAGTGGTATACATTACACAATGATAGCATTATATCAACTTCATGATCTCAATCGTGAAACTACCATTCTGTCCTCGTGTTGCATAACTCAATAGAAGGGTAAGACAGTCATTCCGGTGGTACCAAAACGCTCCCACAGTCTTAGTGCCATTTTGGGAACATGGTAAAAAGTCACGTTTTTGGACAAAATATCTAAAAACGTGGTTGTCAAAAACGCCAGAAAAGTCATTTGGCAAGTGCCAAAAACGCAGCCGTAAAATTACAAATTAGGACCTATGAAAAAAAAATAAAAAAATAAATCTCTTATGTTGGATAAGGGTATTTTGGTCATTTTAATTTGATTTGACACTATAAATAAATATTAAACTAAAAAGCAAAAAGCCAGCTTTTTACCAACTTCCCAAATCACTTCCAAAAAAGCCAAAAAGCTTGGAAAATTCTATTTCCACACAGCTACCTACCTCTATGCACACACTTAATGATTTCTTTTTTTATTACAATTTTATTCTAAAATAAAATTACTAAAGTGTCCCTTATCTTCTCCACCAAAGCCCTAATTTCTTTGTGGGTTTTCCCTCTTTATTCTCACATTTTCCTTGGAATTTCTATCTGGGTATTTCAATCTCAGTCTGTCTCACTTTTCTACCCAAATTCAACCCGATTCATTTGGATTTTCATTGTTTGGCTTATGTTCTTTGCTTGTTCAACCTTTTCTTCTCACCCTATTTGCTGTTAGAGCTTTGACTTGTCCATTTTCTGAGCCATTTTTATCTTTATTCCTTCACTTTCCTTTCCATTCGTTCATCAATTTTCCCAATTTATCTTTCCTCTAATTTCCATCTATGTTTTTTTTAACAATTTCTCTGTTTTGTAATTGGATTTTCTTTTAGTAGCGTAAAGTTCCTTCTCTCTCTCTCTCTAAGTTCACCCTTAATCTTAAATGTTAATTATTACTTCTTGTTGTTCTTTACTGGCAAGGATTGAATGACAGTTACAAATGAGTGTTAGTATAGGGTTTCAATGTTAAAGAGAGGGATATTTTTGACAAAAAAGGTTGTATATTGAGTAAAATCACAAGATTCAAAATTAGTTGGTATGTGTATTGAGAGAGGATGTGGAATGAGATATTTTGGTGTATGGAAATAGAATTACCCAAAAAGCTTGGTAAAAAGCCAAAAGCTAGCTTTTTACCAATTTTCTAAAACAACCCTTACTCTCAAATCCACTTGCTTTCAACGGGGGTGTTTGAGAAGAGCTTTGGCGAGAAGATGAGGTGAGGATGGGTTAAAATAGTTTATTAAAAAATAAAATAAATTAAAATAATTAATAAAGTAAAATATTATATTTAATTCATAGTTATTATTTTTTTTTATAACTATAAAATTAACTAGAAAAAAGTGATCTAACTTTCTAAACAAATTTTTTTGGATAAATTATACTGACATTTCTTGAGGTTTGTATTTAATACAGATTCTCTCCTTTTGTTTAAAAAATTACACTTATTTCCTCTCAGATCAAAATGATATATTTACTCCTTAACCTTTATATATATAAAATAATAAAATAATATTGATATTTTATTCAATTATTTTCTTTGGTTTTACTCACAAAAAATTAAATTTTTTATTTTTCGTATTTTTTTATTTTTATTGAATTTTTTAATATTTTAAGTAATTATTTTCAAATACAGCTAATCTAGATATGTATACTTGAGAAATATTTTGTGTTTTCTTTTTATTTTTTTTTAAAAAAATTCACCAAATACAAACAAACATAAAAAAATAAGAATTCAATAATACTGTAATAAATGTGAATGACGGTGTTTGATAATATTGTAACAAATGTGAGTGAATAGATAAGAAAAAAAATGATGGTGAAAATAAAAATGAAAATTTCTATTTATATATATAAATTTATATAAAAAATATCATAAAAATATTATGATACTAATGTTGTTGAAAATATAAATAATGTTTATGTATATATTTTTTTTAAAGTGAAATGTCACTATTAAGTTATATCACTATATTTGAAAATTTTATATAAAATTTATGTTGGTATATTATCACTCAATAAGAATGTGTTTAAGTAAAATTTAATGATAAAAAGTTATATAATGTAGTCATGATGATAGGAAAAAAAATGGTTGGAAAAAGGGCAAAATAGCCATTTAAAAAATTTTAAAGTATGATATTAGCAATTTAGGGGACAATTTGTAACAAGATTACAAACTTCATGAAGGAAAATGTAATTTTTCAAATATGAGAGAATGAGAGAAGAATCTATATTAAATAGAAATCTCATGAATATCAACGTAATTTATTTAAATTTTTTTGATTAAATTAAAATAGTTAAAAAAATAAAAAAAATAAAAAATACTAACAAACTTCCCAACCCAAACTACGGGTAAAACAGCTATCACAGCCTCCTGTTTCATTTCTCATCTACAAACCAGTGTGTTTGCTTTGCGTCTTTATATATAAACCAACTCATATGCCAATTCCTTCATCAAATCCGAAATTCCTCGAAAACCTCTCATATCTATCACTCAAGATCATTACCAAATTTAAAGAAACAAGAAGAAAAAAGATGAGTTCGACAAGTAGAGCTTGGATTGTAGCAGCAAGCGTTGGGGCTGTAGAGGCACTGAAAGATCAAGGGTTCTGTAGATGGAACTACGCCATTAGATCCATACACCACCACGCCAAGAACAATCTGAGGTCTTACTCTCAGGCCAAGAAACTCTCTGCCTCCTCCTCCGCCGTGGCTTCGAGTAAAATAAGGGAAGACAAGGCAAAGCAGTCAGAGGAGTCTCTCAGAAAAGTCATGTACTTGAGCTGTTGGGGTCCCAATTGAAACCCCGAAATGAATTGATATATTTTCTCTGTCTACCTATTAGATGTGGTTTTGAGAATTTTGTTTTTCCGAGATTCGATCGGAAGAAGATGATGATGACTGTATATTGTATAGTATAGTCCCAAGGCTGTTGCTTTATAATGGAAAAAAATCAAACTTTGATAAATGGTTCTCACCACGATAATGTTATTTGAAAGTTCGTTCTTCAATTACACTACTAATACCAAGACATTTGAGGACTGAAAATTTAGAAGCCAAATGAAACTTTTTGTTTGCACCAATTTTAATGTTCTAAACTTGCAAACCAAATGAAAGTTTCTTCTTTTGGTTTGCACCATTTTTTTTTTTTTGGGTGGAGAAAAACTCTTTTTTGTAGGAGGATGATCCTCGCGTCGATCGACTTAAAAAATGATTTCTCCATCGATTTCTTTGTTTTTTTCTAGTAGTGAGAAAGTAGACAATTTTTCCCATTTTTTCATCTAAGCCCTCCATTCTTAGACGGATGAGAGAGATATTTTTTGGAATTGACTATTGAAGTTCCAAATACATAATAATAATGATCCGTTCAAAACAAAATTCATAATGATCAAGATCAAATTGAGTCTGCAATTTCGTGGGTTCACAAATCATCTTATTAGTATTTTATCACAAAATTCAATTGTTTAAAAATTAGGGATAATTGTGATAAGTTCATTTTTATGCAGGATATCACTTTTGATTCAATGATTGATCTTTGGCTTTTATGGGAATAAAGACATAATTAATAAAATTATTTACCATTACCAGTGTTGAAAAAGTAAAAAAAGTTGTCAGCTACAATCGGTGGTGTGGTAAATTAGGTAGATAGATACGTGATATGTGGACAAATAGAAGAATAATACGTGGATAGATAAGTGGGCAAATAGGTGACATGGATAGATAGGTGAACAGTGGACAGATAAATGGATATGTGATATGTAGACAAATAGAAGAATAACATGTGGATAGATAGGTGGGCAGATAGGTGACATGGATAGATAGGTGAATAGTGGACAAATAAATAGATATGTAGGGATAATATGGTCTTTGTTCATTTAGTTCCAAAAGAATAGACTATGGAACTATTAGGAAATTTTATTTCCATACAACTATTTATCTCAGTACACACATTTAATGAAATTTATTTTAATAACAATTATATCTTAAAATAAACAATCCCGGTTGGTAGCTCGAAAGAGCGTGGGTCGAATGGGTCGAAAGGGCAAAACGACGTCGTTTTGCCCTTTGTGTTTTGTTTTTTTTTTTTTTCTGCAGAGGGAAGAAGAAGACGAGGGGAGAAGAAGGAGGGGGAGAGGAAGGGGAGGGGAGGAGGGGAGGGGAGGGGAGGGGGCCAACAAACTCGGGGTGAGGCAGGGGCGGAGGCGGGCGGCGAGACAGGCGAAGCTGCGGCGAGGCAAGGCGGAGCTGCGACGAGGACGGCGAGGCGACGATCGGCGGCGAGGCGACGGCGGAGTCACAGGCGACGAGCTCCTGCAGAGGCGACGAGCTCCTGCAGAGGCGACGAGCTCCTCGCGGTCGTCCTCGTCCTCCGCTGTACCAGACGAGCCTCTCTCCCTCTCTTCTCTCCCTCTCTTCTCTGCTCTCCCTCTCTTCTCTGAAATTTCGGGCCATTCGACCCTTGGAAATTCGAGCTACCACCTTTTATTCTAAAATAAAATGATTATTATGGACATTAAAACACACCTTTAATATTATATTCAAATTTTCTCTATACATATCTTTTAAAAATAAAAAATTTCAATGCACATCTTGATGAATGAGTACATATCTTTATAAATAAAAAATTTGAGTCCGGCCTTCATCACCGACAATTCTTCTATCAACTCCTTGTATTCAACTATGGATGCTCACTCCTTTCCTCATTCTCTAGACTACGGTTATCACTACAACAAAAAGCATCATTGGCGACTAAAAAATTGAATTTCGTCGCTGAAAGTTGCACAAATGGCGACTAAACTGGATTTAGTCGCCAAAAATCAAGACTTTTGCCGACTAAAATGAAGTAGTCGCCGAATACAGCAGTTTTAGCGACTAAACTGTTGTTGGTCGCCGAATGTAGCAGTTTTAGCGACTAAAGGTTGTTTGGTAGCCAAAAGTGATGGTTTTGGCGACTAAAATAATTTAGTCGCCAAAAGTGATGGTTTTGGCGACTAAAAAACTGTTTAGTCGCCGATTATAGGTGTTTTGCCGACTAACAGCATTTTTGTCGCTGAAAGTGCAAAGTTTTGGCTACAAAAAAAAGTTTAGTAGCTAAAAACTATCAATTGCCGACTAAAATTGTGTTTAGTAGCCAAAAGGCGACGTTTTTGGCGACTAAAACCAGATTTAGTCGCCAAAACTGCTTCATTGTAGACGGAAGTTCATTTTTTAGCGACAAAACAAATAATTAGTAGCCGAAAATTAGTAAATTGGCGACTAAAAATTTATTTTAGTCGCCAAAAGTGGCCTATAATTTTTTTTAGTAAATCATTGATTTTTTACATAAATTATATTCAATATATTTAATTATATTTAAATATATAGTTTTGTATTAATACTGTGAAAATAATATATAAATAATATAAGTTGCAGTTATATGCATGTGATGGTTGAGTGGTATAGTGGGCTGGCGTGTTGTGTTAAGGCTTGGCAGGTGGAGGTCACAGGTTCGAAACTCCTGGGGAGCTCCTGAGGCAGCACAGTGGTGTTTTTTTATTTTTTTTGACAAATGCTTTTGGCGACAAAAAACTTTGGTCGCCAAAAGAGTGGCAATTGTATAAATAATAAAAAACAAATTTAACTATTGGCGACTAAAATGTTAGTCGCCAAAGGTATAATTTCCAAAAATGGAATTGAGTATTGGCGACCAAACCTTTAGTCGCTAAACATCTGCCTTTTGCCGACTAAAACACAGATTAGTCGCCGAAACCTTCTGCGACCGTTTATTGGCGACAACACCGGCGACCAAAAAAATTAGTCGGGGAAGGTTAAACAGCGACTTTCGGCGACTAAAAATGGACCTTTGGCGACTAAAAAATTAGTCGCCAAAGGTGTATTTTCTTGTAGTGTATGGAGCTTTTCCGGAGATTCCAAAAGTTGTTTTTTTGTGCAATTTTTCTTTTCTTCACAATTTTCATTTGGCCAACCAGTGCTAAAACTTTTTATTTTTGTTGGAAATCAATTGTCGAAATTATTATTTTTGTTTGAAAAAAAAATTTCCAAATCAAAAAAAATAGTTACATTCAGAAATCAAGTTTTGAAATTTTAGGAAATTTTCAGAAGTTAACAACCAAAAAAACTAATTCTATTTGGAAAATCAATACGGAATGATCAAAACTTAATTCTCTAGTTCTTTTCACTTAGCTAATTTATTTTTATTGTGGTTGGGAACAATTGGATTAGAAGAATTGGTGTTTGAGTCCGTGTCTAGCTCTTGTTTGACTTTGTGCGAGTTGGGACTTGAATTGAATGGAATTGAGCTCGTCTCTAGTGATTTATCAGTGGCGGAGGCAAAGATTGAGAACCTGGATGCTAGTTCCAGTAGGGCGTTGTTGGAGGGGAATTTGAGAGTGCAATTGAGACATTGATGATTACTGCAAACATCGTTAGGAAGTGTTGTCGGAGTTTTGTTGGTTTCCGACGAGTGTAAGATCTATGGTTTGGTTCACCGGAATCTCTAGAAGAGCAGTGAAGGAACTACCAGTTTCTGGTGAGTGTGTGTTTGGGTGGAAAGTGTGTGTATAATATTTGAGTCAAGGGTTATAATTAAAATATATGGGGTGTGGAATGAGACAAATAGTATTTAATCAAATTCATAAATGTGTACACTGAGAAATGATGTGTACTGAGGTAATAAGTATGTGGAAATAAAATTTTCCAGAACTATTGCCTCAAAGATTTTGAAATTAAAAAAATTATTATTTTCAATAAAAAAATATTCCTTAAATTACTTAATTACTTTTGTATTAATCTTGACCAAAAATGACGAATAATTATTTATTTCATTATGAGAGTTCTTTATGTTTTCTTGTTATGAATTTTTTCTTGTGTTGATTATTTATTGTGTTGTTTATTGAGTTTCTAATAAATATGCGTCATTGCTTATAATTGTCCAGTTTGATTAATTCTCCTTATATTTATAAGCAATCTCCTATCAATTGCACTATAAAAATTAAAAAAGTATTCCCTAGTAAGCAAGTTATCAAAAGGTATTGATAATTTTTCTATTAATAATAATATGAAGAAAATTAAAATAAAAAATAATTAGCTATAAAGGAATCATATATGCATATAGGAGTTGGATTTCTTATAGTCTATAATTTGGATTGGAGGATGCAATTCGGACCTTTGAAGCCCACCATAAATTCAGTTTTGATGATCCAAATCGTTTATTTTTAAAGGTTATTCATGTATATCAGGGGAGCAGGTTAATTAGATAATGTAGCCAATTCAATTTAACACATTTGTATCTAAAAAAATTAATGATAAATGTGTTTTTAAAAATAGACTATTTATTTATTTTGGCAAGAAACAGGATAAATTAAATAAATAATAATTATCATATTTACTTTTTTTTTTTAGATGATATATACAAAGAATTATTATTATTTTTGATAGTTCGGTATCTAGCCTATTGGACTAACTAATTTGAGATGCCAATTCTAACATCCACTTCGGAGGTTCCAATTAAAGTTAGGGCCAAAAGTCCCGTATGGGCTGACCCTAAAAAATTGTTTACACTTATGAGGTTTTGAGCCTGAAACCTTGAAAAGAGTATAATCCCAAGTCTTAAGTCTTGACTACCAAGCCAATCGCTTGAGGTTATGCACAAAGGATCTGACAAAATAAACGATTCGAATCATCAAAATAAAATTCATGGTGGACTCCACAGATCTGAACATCACTTTCCGATGTGACTGGGGAAAGCCCAATTCATATATATATATATATATACAATGAGTTTACA